>CP139506.1:319977886-320483492 GCA_021014915.2 Artemisia tridentata subsp. tridentata | reverse complement strand
ACACTCTTCTCTTGTCAGATCCAACCTTCCCTATTGCGGCTAAAAGTCATGGAGTGTCAGCCAACAACTCCCAAAGACTTATTAGCCCTTTCCTATTGGTTCTTGGAAATAACAATTACTATTTGTAATTGTCAGACACGCAACCTCAACAACTTGTATTATATTTAATCACTTATACTTAGAATACTTGTGTATAAATAGAGCAACTGTGAGAGAAGTTAAAGTGTGCTTTGTATAATTAAAGTCTTGAACTTTTACAAAGGAACTTCTCTCCTACAAAGAGTATACAACTCACTGAGATAGCTCAGTGGGTATATTGTTACCACTCAAGCAAAACTTGAGTTTCGATAGGAGACACCCCATACCCTTGTCTATTCAATCCCAAGTGTTTGTTCCGCAAAACACTTGGGTATAGATTCTTGGAATTATTTCTAATAAGAATTTAAACGTTGAAAAATATTGTTGTTTTTACATTCACGTTTTATAACTGTTAGAATAATCCTTAAACATTGTATTAGTCATTAACACCAATAGATTAACTTTCTAGTTAATTCTAATCGTGTAAAGGGACCAACAAAGATCTAGGACCATGTGGTAACATCATCGACCAAGAATAAAAAAAAAGCTAACAAGATCAAAAGTGGTCTCAGCTTAAACAAACCACAATCAAAACCTCCATTTTCAACCAAATCATCATTACAAGTCCCATCAGCCTACAACAAACCACAATCAAAACTCCCATTTTTAGTCAAAGATCTTACACAAAAACAAAAAGAAACAAATAAAGATCCAAGGTTTGGAACTCGTAATATTCAAAGATCTTTAAAGATCCACACAAACCCGTCATCGATCTTTTGAATCTTTAACAAGAACAAATAAACCCATTTCAAAACAATCACTTACCTGGTTCAAATCACATAACAAGACACAAATTCCATTCACAAATCTTTCGAAATCAACTCGAAAAGAAAAGGGTGTGTGTGGATTCGATTTAGAGGAAAAAGAGACGGGCTTGTGCTTCAGTTTTAAGATTTAACAAGGAAAGAAAAGTGTTAGTTAAAATGAAATGGAAAAGAGAGGTGGCTGAGAAGAGGTGAAAAGAAATGAGTAGAAACTAATAGGGTATGATGGTGTGGTTACGGGGGTATGACGACAGCGAAGGTGGTTGGTTGTGGAGGCAGTGGTGACGGGAGTATGATGGTGGTGGTGATGAGAGGAAAAAAATGTGGTGGGTGGATAATGATGATGGTAATGAGTATATTGTGTGGGTGTGATTGGTTTAATAGTAAAATGTGGAGGGTGGATAATGATGAAAGAAAAGAAAAGAAATACTTATTTAATAGAAAAAGAATAAGACAAGGGTACTTTAGTCATTTAACTTTGGTCAAGGACTAAACATGCAACTAAAACTTCAAAATGGGGACCAGCGTTGCACTTTCGAAAGGTTGAGGACCAAACCTGCAATTTGGTCAAACCTTAGGGACCAAAAAATGCAATTTACTCTATATTTTATTGATTAAAAGTTTATATATTTAAACGGGTTCACGGGTTGACCTGTTTAAAATTACTAAACCCATACACGACCCATTTATTAAACGGGTTATACGGGTTAACCTGTTTTCGACCCAAACTCGTTTATCCTCGACCCAAACCCGTTTATCTTCGTGTCATGTCCGTGTCGGTTAGCGTGTCGTGTCGAAAATTGCCACCCCTAGTATTACTCATAAGGTGTAGATGTTATAAATTAATTTTCTAGGTTTTCATTTATGTAACACTAATAATATTTATTTAAAATAAATCTTTCGAGCCGGTAGACACGGACGATCATCTCAACTTGGCTGAAATAAGTTAAATCCGCGTGTATTTGAATATTTTTCTTATTTAACTTTCTTTTACATAGGGGTCTTGCGGTATCACTGGACCCCGATAAAATTTTGCTTCATAATAATAATTTTCTTAAAATACGCTAAAATTTTTAAAATGCATCCGGTCTCAGTGCATCATGTTTGCAGTTATTGCTTAGTTACTCCATCAATAGATGAAAAGTGAACTTGATTTTCACCAAACTCAATCGTTTGAACCGAAAATCATACTTTTTGTTAATTTTTTCCTTATACTACACTTAAAAATAAATTGTGCACCCGGTCACTTTTATTTCTGGTTCTGTCCCTGTATACAAAGTCCTGATCTCCGAAACAAAATGAGCTACAATTACAAGGATTGGCCTCAAAGGTGCAGTGTGCGAGGATTAAACTTTGGTTTTCACAAGAGATTCCCAAACTCCGCCATTCGGCTACCCACTTTAGGTTACATAAATCTCTTGATTTAACATTGTCTTGATGTATACTATCTTATATAACTAAAAACAATTGAATTCAGTCAATCGGAGTTCATGTAGAACAAACATCAAGCATTTAATGTTTTTCGCTTGAAAGATCATATAGTTGCAATTCATTGACAACAAATTTACAAAACCAACTAAACAACTAACCATTTGAGAACAAAACAAAATACAAATTAGATCAAATACGCATTTTTATTGAAGTTGATCAAATTACAACTAACATAAAAACACTTAAATAGTTAAATTAGTAAGCTTCTTCATCTCTTGCAAGAGGAACATACTCCTTAACAATGAAGAAGTTTTCATAAATAAAACCAGCAAGCCCACCACCAATAAGTGGCCCAACCCAATAAACCCAATGATCGGTCCACACACCGGCAACCAAAGCTGGCCCGAAAGACCTTGCCGGATTCATCGAGGCACCCGAGAATGGACCAGCAGCCATAATGTTGGCCCCAACTACAAGCCCAGTCAAAAGTGGCCCTAGCCCATCAAGAGAGCCCTTTTTGGGGTCAACTAGTGTTGCATAGACTGTGAAGAGCAATGAGAATGTCAACACAATCTCCATTATGACACCTTGTAGAGAATCCATCCCTGCTGCAAGCGTATGAACTGGTGTAGGCTGAAAAATGAAAGGCGATGTATAAATTTTACTTCATTACATAAAACCGATATAAGAATTGTTGCACGTCCATGTCGAACAAATATGTGGTGTAAAGGACCCGCTGATTGGTATAATAGGCATAGGCGGAGCTACATGAGGACCGGAATGGTCCCCGGCCCCCTAGGCCTAAGTCCGTTAGTGTAATTATTTGCGATTTTACGTGTAAAAAAAAAATCTTTTTCATCTCGGCCTTCCCATCTAATGTTTTTTCCGGAAAAAAATTTGTTTCGCGCCCTCCCACAAATTTTTTTCTAGCTCCGCCACTGATAATAGGAAGTGAAACTCGCCTTGATAAGTTGGGTTCGCTTGTACACACTTTGAGTTAGTTATAGTCTTTTAGATTAATCATCTCTTTATAAATGTTACATTTTTTTAATGCTAAATGGGTCACAAAATAATATTAATGAGCTTGAAATAAAAAAGTTACCAATCCACCAGTGAGATAACTCAAGAGAGCACAAGCTGCAACAGATGCAAGCAACTGATCAATCCAGTAAAGAATAGATCGAAAAACGGTGATGTGACCACCAACGCATAGCCCGAGTGTGACTGCCGGGTTCAAATGCCCTCCCGAGATTCTGAAACCAGCCGATATCATCACAGCTACAACAAATGCATGAGCCATTGCAACGAATAATAGCCCAACAATCTCATTACCAGCCAACTTTTCTATACGTCCAACAACAATCAAGTATTAGAAAAGCATTTATAAAAGGATCTAGAGTGTTCAATTGTTAATTCATTGTCAATAAACTATAAATAGTCTAATGAGAAAAGTCCAAAATACATCCCTGTGCTTTCCTCAAAAATCGATTTACATCCTTAAACTTTTTTTTGGAACAAAATCATCCCTCCGTTAGTAAAGTTGGCACAAATACATCCCTCCGTTAGTTATATCAGTTACTATGGACTAACGATGCAAATGATTTTCCGTTATCTCCTGACAGGAGTTAAAATAGTTGCATCGTTAGTCCTCCTTCAGTTAAAATTTTTGCATCGTTAGTCCTCATTGACTATAGAGTTAAAATATTTGCATCGTTAGTCCTCATTGAGTTAAAATATTTGCATCGTTAGTCCTTTGTTACGTTTTCGTCCGCTTTTTTACGTTTTCGTCTGTTTTTTTTACGTTTTCGTCCGATTTTTTACGTTTTCGTCTGTTTTTTTACGTTTTCGTCCGATTTTTTACATTTTCATCTGTTTTTTTACGTTTTCGTCTGTTTTTTTATGTTTTCGTCCGATTTTTTACATTTTCGTCTGTTTTTTTACGTTTTCGTCTGTTTTTTTACGTTTTCGTCCGATTTTTTTACATTTTCGTCTGTTTTTTTTTACGTTTTCGTCTGTTTTTTTTCCGTTTTCGTCCGATTTTTTACATTTTCGTCTGTTTTTTTACATTTTTCGTCCGATTTTTCTTTACCCACCACCACACCACCACCACCACCACCAACCACCACCACCAACCACCACCGCCACCCACCTCCACCCACCACCGCCACCCACAACCACCACCACCAACCACCACCACCACCACCAACCACCACCACCAACCACCACCACCCACCTCCACCCACCACCGCCACCCACCTCCACCCACCACCAACACCACCACCACCACCACCACCAACCACCACCACCAACCACCACCACCCACCTCCACCCACCACCGCCACCCACCGCCACCCACCTCCACCCACCACCAACCACCACCACCACCCACCAACCACCACCACCAACCACCACCACCCACCTCCACCCACCACCGCCACCCACCTCCACCCACCACCCGCCACCCACCACCACCAACCACCACCAACCACCACCACCCACCACCGCCACCACCCACCACCACCACCACCAACCACCCACCACCACCCTCCACACCACCACCACCACCGCCACCCACCTCCGCCACCCACCTCCACCCACCACCGCCACCCACAACCACCACCACCAACCACCACCACCAACCACCACCCACCACCACCAACCACCACCACCACCACCACCACCACCAACCACCACCACCCATCACAGCCACCCACCACCACCCACCACCGCCACCCTGGTGGTTGGTGGTGGTGGTGGGTGGTTGGTGGTGGTGGTGGTGGGTGGCGGTGGTGGGTGGAGGTGGGTGGTGGTGGTGGTGGTGGGTGGTGGTGGTTGGTGGTGGTTGGTAGTGGTGGTTGGTGGTGGTGGTGGTTGGTGGTGGTGGTTGTGGGTGGCGGTGGTGGGTGGAGGTGGGTGGCGGTGGGTGGTGGTGGTTGGTGGTGGGTGGAGGTGGGTGGCGGTGGTGGGTGGAGGTGTGTGGCGGTGGTGGGTGGTGGTTGGTGGTGGTGGTTGGTGGTGGTGGTGGTGGTTGTTGGTGGTGGTTGTGGGTGGCGGTGGTGGGTGGAGGTGGGTGGCGGTGGTGGTTGGTGGTGGGTGGTGGTGGGTGGAGGTGGGTGGCGGTGGTGGGTGGTGGTGGTTGGTGGTGGGTGGTGGTGGTTGGTGGTGGTGGTTGGTGGTGGTTGGTGGTGGTGGTTGTGGGTGGCGGTGGTGGGTGGAGGTGGGTGGCGGTGGTGGTTGGTGGTGGGTGGTGGTGGTTGGTGGTGGTGGTGGGTGGTGGTGGTTGGTGGTGGTAAAGAAAAATCGGACGAAAATGTAAAAAATCGGACGAAAACGTAAAAAAACAGACGAAAACGTAAAAAAACAGACGAAAATGTAAAAAATCAGACGAAAACGTAAAAAAAACAGACGAAAAAATTAAAAAAACAGACGAAAATGTAAAAAATCGGACGAAAACATAAAAAAACAGACGAAAACGTAAAAAAAACTGATGAAAAATAAAAAATCGGACGAAAACGTAAAAAAACAGACGAAAACTTAAAAAATCGGACGAAAACGTAAAAAAACAGACGAAAACGTAAAAAAGCGGACGAAAACGTAACAAAGGACTAACGATGCAAATATTTTAACTCAATAGTCAATGAGGACTAACGATGCAAAAATTTTAACTGAAGGAGGACTAACGATGCAACTATTTTAACTCCTGTTAGGAGATAACGGAAAATCATTTGCATCGTTAGTCCATAGTAACTGATATAACTAACGGAGGGATGTATTTGTGCCAACTTTACTAACGGAGGGATGATTTTGTTCCAAAAAAAAGTTTAGGGATGTAAATCGATTTTTGGGGAAAGCACAGGGATGTATTTTGGACTTTTCTCTAGTCTAATATTGAAATTATATTGTCAGTATGACATTATTCTAAAAGTTTCCAGATATGATATGAAATAATCAAATCAATAACCTAATAAAGTCATACATGAGGATTTCAAGACTCACCAGTGGTCATAGCAGATCCAACACCAGCAAAGATGAATAGAAACGTGACAATGAACTCAACGATAAGGGCTCGGATGCAATCGGGCTTAGTGACCTCATCGAATGACCCTATCGCAATCTTCGCCATCTTTCAACTCTAGAAACTTGTTTTATACAAGTTCTGGCAAAGTTGCTAGCGCTTTTATAGGATAAATCTAGCAAGCATGCTAGCATGCATTATTTGAGATGAAGTCAGATTCCATTTTATTTGATAATATTTCGAGTTGGCACATCGTGGTAATATCATGCAATAGCAGCAACATGGTGGGACCATTGATGTTGTTTCATCCATTGACTTCAAACAATTATTTCTTTTTTCTTTATACTAACGTAATCATAGGATTCAATATGCGTAGGGACGTTCATTTGATTTGTGACTACAATTGAGCGAAAATGAGGTAATACAGCTTGGAATCATTTATTTTTAAAATTGATTTGGATGTTATCTTAGAGATCAAAACTTATACTGCAATGTCAAAACAAACAATATTTGTAAATAGCTAAAGTGTATTATGAATTACAATGTGTTGGCCCCAAATATATCGATAGATTACTAGATTTGTTACCGTAAACTATATAGTTCATTGTATAGCGACTAGAGTTGTATCTACTTTATTCTTATGTAATCGTAGACTATATATACACCATTAGACTTTGCTAGTCATGTGTGTCTTGCAATAAGCGCATATTAAAGGCATATCAAAGATAAATGCAGTTTCAAGCATCTCACAACTCAAGAATAAGGCTTCTCAATCCAAACAGCAAAGGAGTAAAATCAGTGCTATGAAGTTTTGTAATAACATTTAGCTTTAGTTTTATTTCTAAGTGTTGTATGCTTAAAAATTAGTTAACAGTCAAAGTAGTTTAGTTTGGTCAACCTTTCATTCCTGTATAAACACCTTATCCTTCCTCTTGTATTGTAAGAAAATTCATTATGCAATAATATCTCTCTCACTTTTTCCCTATCAACTGTTTGATTGAAGTCTCAAAACATATCTTAAGCAAACACAAAACTCTCTCTCTATCTCGTGTACATAGTGTACATAGTTAGCTTGTATATAGGATTCGACCTCTTAACCACTAAATTATCATTCCATATAAAAATATTATATCCTACATTTGGTATCATCGCAAGGTTATTTATTGGTTTGATAGTATCTTGTGGTTCGTGTGCTTATTGTTTTTTGGCAGACGAAAAAGAAGTTTATATGTGGACCTCGTGATCATACTTATTGTTCGAAAAAGGTGGTGAATTTTTGTAGACCTTGTGATCCTTTGTTGTCCAAGATATCTAATGTTGGGTTTTATATTAAGTTGATAAGTACAAAACATAGAAGAATGAAGCAATACGAAACTAGAAGAGCTTAAATGATTATGAATAAAGTTAAGAGTCCTTGTAAACCCGAGGTGTCTCTATTATATAAAGAGATACAGGGTCTTAGATTTCAGTGTGTCAAGATGTAAACACCCGTAAAACGTGTGTGTGTGTATAGGCGTGGGTTTATAGAAAAATGCCTAAAGTGTTTTGTGTTTGTTAAGCCTCAAGAATCTTATGATTCCTGTTAGATTAGTAACCGTTCTATACTTGATCAAGTATAATTGGGGCTTATCGTGTTTGTAATTGTATTGCTATGAAGATGATGACGAAGAGACCTTGTTACAATAACAATTGTTCTTTGATTATTTCCGCTGCATATTGTTATCATTGTTATTGTTATTCCTAGATGAGATCTAACAAATCTCGAGCTCTAAACGATTCTACAGGTGGTATCAGAGCTCAGGGAGCTCATGATCTAGGGATTGTACAAGGTTTTAAGTCGATGGAAGCAGCTTTGGTGAAGGTTTTGTCGATGGGTTTTTAGGGTTTTTCAAGAAAATCGCTTTTTAGGGTTTATTATGGTTTATAATCGAATTCTGCTAAAAGTTGATTGAAGTATTCAGCAACTTATTAATTCGAGCTCTAATCTCGATCACCATAATCTGTTTAAAGGTATTTATTATCTTGTTTAACTCAAAATCTTAAACTGTTTTTTTGATCGGTTTTTTTTGCTGATGCTGCTGCTTTTTGGATTGAAGTTACACGATGATATTCAAGATCCTGCTACTATGATTACGATTTAAATATTAGGGTTTGTGTAAAACCCTAGATGCTTGATTATCTGTTTATTGTATTTTAACCCTAATACGCTGCTGTCATGATTACATCAATCATTGTTTTTAAAGGGTTAATGATCGCTCATACTGGTTTGGCTTAATACGATTAAACTCTATTTAGGGTTTGATATCTTATTGTTCCAGTTAGGATTTGAAAGGTTTATGTGTTTCTTCAAGCTACTGCGATCAGATTATGGGTGCCTGGAGCAGAAGTAAGGTTGCGTTTTATAAAGTTACTGGTTACATGTTTATGCAGCTGCTCTTTATCTCAGTTAATGCTGCTATGACTACAAGTTCATTTTTAATACTGCTTCGAGTTAGTACTGTTGAGATAATTTTAATACTGCTCGTCACTTATTCGTTAGTACTGCCAGTGGTTATTAGTACTGCTCGTTGATTGATTTGTACTGCTGTCTTCAAAAGTTAATATTGCTGCTTGTTGAAAAGAGTTAGTACTGCTGCCTTATTTTTTGTACTGCCAACATGTTAGTGCTGCTCGTTATAAACAAGTTAGTACTGCTGCGTATCACAGTTAGTATTGTTTATGATTGAAAGAAGGAAAGCAACATTAAGTTAATACTGCTAGCAAATGTTTCAACTGCTAGCCTTGTCCGATAAAAGAAGTTTGTACTACTAGCTTTATCAGATATTGGACAATACATGGTTTTGTGATATCGGAAGACACACACAAGAAGATTTTTGGTTTTGGTTTATTTGTTCTTAAAAGGTTAAAGGCTCGTATTTATTGGTTTAATTGGTTACGAAGAAGATTGTTTATCATCTATTTGGAGTTGAAGTGGAGTTTCACAGGTTTGTGTTCTTATCATATCTTAAACGGCATGCAACGTTTAAAGATAACTTGTTCGTGCTTTAATGTTGTGACAATGACTTGTCAAAATCTAGCAACAGGGATTTGCTATCACTTAAAGGAGTTACATTGTAGTGCTCAGTGTCTCATTGAAGATGAGGATTTTTGTCAAGAGGATGTGGTCTACTTATACTTTGGTCTTGGTATGAGTTCGAAGTCACATATATAGTACAAGATATAAGACACAAGTTTGGGTTGTTCTACTTCAGCATCAATTTCGTTATACTTAGTTTTCTTCATCAGTAATCATTACATAGAGCCTACATTCAAGAGATGGTTAACATATGGGTTTCAGGGGAAGCTTAATGTTAAAATGTTTAACCATTTATATGCTACATCGAGGTGAAGGTTTTTACAACTGCTAGTCGTTATTACTACTGCTGGTTTAAGTTTCTAGTGTCTTGAATTCATTTTTAGTAAGTGTTTTTGGTGTTCTTCATGGAGGGTAATTCGAGACATTGGAAGGCTGGATTGGGAGTATAATATTGGTTTGTGGTTGTGAAGATCAAAGTTGCATCTACTTAGCGTCCCCTAGTGGATAATGACAAAAAGGGGAAGAAGCACATAGAAGTTTTGCAACTTGAAGATCCTTGGTGGTACAGAATGTTATTTAAGTTCACGAGTTGAGCTTAAGGGGAAGATTGTTTCATTCATGGAAGATTTTTGAAGAATGTTTTGTAATTATCAACTAGGGGAAGATTGTTGGGTTTTATATTAAGTTGATAAGTACAAAACATAGAAGAATGAAGCAATACGAAACTACAAGGGCTTAAATGATTATGAATAAAGTTAGGAGTCTTTGTAAACCCTAGGTGTCTCTATTATATAAAGAGATACAGGGTCTTAGGTTTCAGTGTGTCAAGATGTAAACACCAGTAAAGCGTGTGTGTGTATAGGCGTGGGTTTATAGAAAAATGCCTAAAGTATTTTGTGTTTGTTAAGCCTCAAGAATCTTATGATTCCTGTTAGATTAGTAACCGTTCTACACTTGATCAAGTAGAATTGGGGCTTATCGTGTTTGTAATTGTATTGTTATGAAGATGATGACGAAGAAACCTTGTTACAATAACAATTGTTCTTTGATTATTTCCGCTGCATATTGTTATCATTGTTATTGTTATTCCTAGATGAGATCTAACAAATCTCGAGCTATAAACGATTCTACATCTAATATGAAGTACCACCTTATATTTGTCACGAGGTTGCATTTCTGCTTGATTATATTACGAGGTTTCGGTAATTCACTTGGTCACGTGGTCATACTGGTTGTGCTTCATTAATTGAGATACGAAATTGATACAAAACACGAGATTGCTTGGAAGCTTAATAGTTACACGATGTTGCTGGTGTGTTTAGTTTATCACGTGACTGCTTCTAATAGTGCCACGAGGTTAGCCTTTTGTTCTATGCACGAGATTAGACTTTTGGTACTTTATCACGAAGTTTTCTTTTTCTTGGAAAAAAGATTGGTACCTATATATTTCACGAGGTTGTGTACTGGCTCAATGACGAGATGGGTGCAACTTGCAAGACTTGTTTTCTCAAAGTAGGTTTAGTACTTATTTTTGTTATATCACGAGGTTGCTTTAAAGAGTTACGAGATAGAGCACTAGTGGAGTCACGAGATTAATATTTATTACGAGATTAGTGTTTTAAGTTGTCACGAGGTTGTATTCATTCTAATCTTACGTGATTAATTGAGAACTTGTCCAAGTAACGAGATTGGTTTCTCATATCTAACGTGCTCATATAGAAACTTCATTACGAGGTTATATACAACTTATCATGAGCTGACTACACGAGGTCGAGCTACATGGTCTTTACTACGAGATTGGTTTAGAAGTTTGATGTTTCACGAGATCACTCTTCTTTGAACATATAGAGAGGTCGTGAACACTTATTGTTGTAACGAGGTCAGATGGTCACTTGGTTAATTTGCTAAATCACGGGTTCGTGTACTTATTTACTTCACGAGGTTAGTTGGTTGGTTGGTTGATTTTTCTCGCGAGGTTGCCTGCTTGGTTATTTTGTACACGAGATTGAACTTGGCTCTCTAGCTTTCTAACGTTATTTATAAATGCAAAATCTGGTTCTTAATGTGTCACGTGGTTGCTATTCACTTTATTCAGTACGAGACGTATTAAATGACTCACGTGAGGATTAAGAGGTTGTGTACTACATATACATCATGAGTTAAGTATAATAGTAAGTGATTTGGTCGAGATTAGACTTGAAGTCGCATTGCCACAAAATTGTGCACTTGCTTAAGTCACAAGGTGGCCACAACATTATAGTCACGAGATTAATGCAAGCTTAAATCACGAGAATGTATTTTTCAAACTTCATCAAGAGATCGTTGTCTAAGATTATGGACCTTGTGATTTAGTTCTTCATTTGTTTTTTCAAGCTTCTAGCGAGATTGATTTTCAAAGTTTATCACGAGATCGTAGTACAAGATTAACTCACGAGGTTGTCACAACTTTAAGCCATGAGATTGTTAAGAGGCAAAGGTCTTTCGAGGCATGTTACAAATTTTGCTCCCATGAGGTTGACCATTTCATAGATTAAGAGATTTAGCATATAACGAGTTCAATTCTTATCATATAACAAGGTCATCTCACGAACAAGTTCGTTTAAACTTCAAAGACTATTTTAAGCTAAACTTAAAGTGAGATAATAAAGAGGGTGATTACAAGAGAGTTTTTGATATTCAACATCTTTTTATGAAATAAGTATGGGCCTGCAAATGTTCATGATGCTTCTGATAAATCATAACCATCATGGGAGGCGAAATGTGTACATGCAGTGAGTTTACAAGTCACGAAGAGGGCTATAAGCGTATGTACCGTGGTTTGTTACTCGGTCTGAATTAATCAAGCCAAAAATATGGCTATATGCATATAAAACGTGGTTTGTCAGTTCGAACTTGGTATTGTCGTTTAAACCTCATTTTATTGATAGATTCAGGAAGAGATCATAATAATAAGAAGAAATTGTTGATATCAAGTATCTCAAACAAACAATCATCACTTTCAAGTTTCGAATCTAAAGAGATTTTCAGTTTGAAGGGAGCCAATTCAGAAACATCAAAAGTTTGTGAAGAAGCTTCTACAAATGATGGTCTGTTGCCCCAAAGATATCAAGATCCTAACATAGATCGGGAGGTTGAGATTGGTGAAATTACATGAAATACATGATAAACTTCCAAAGAGAGAAAGTAGAGAGGGTGGAGAGAATGGATGTTTTATTGATATGAAAACTAATGGATAACTTACGCACACCCTCCTAGTGGAGTCTAGGAGGGTTTATATAGGATTTACATATGTTATCTTTACAATAATGACAATAGTAGTCCCTGCTTATAAGCAATCTAGATAACTAATGCAATTCCCATAGATGTTGTCACTTAGAAGGCTAACAATCTCCCCCCCCCCCCCAAAGGATGATATACTGGAATTGCTTAAAATATTCTCTACAAGTAAATAATAACATTTTTGAAGCGTAACAAACACTGAGGATTACTTCGTAGCCCTTTTTCTTCATATGAACCCCAATTAGTACGCCTTATTCTTTTTGTATTTTTTGTTTTTTGAAAAGTGTTGCAAAATAAAATAGAAACATAATATGATAGAATATACTGCCCCCCAAAACCGACAACCCTTCTGATTCGAAACTTGTTGCAAAAGAAGTGTCTTCTGTTTTCTTCGAATGTCTCTTGTCTTTGTCTTCTAACGCGCAATGGATTATGTAAAAGAGACTGTAAACTGTAACTTCTTTAAGCTTCATAATCTGTTGTCATGGTGACGATGGTTGTTCGTTTGGGGAGCATAATATGAACCAAATCTTCTCACTCTGATGAATACTTCACAATTACTAAACATACAGAAGTCAAAACGACAACACCATTGTAACAATCATCGAACCTTTCTCCTCGGTAGAAAACATGTCCCTCTGGCATAAACCATTTAGCTCGATCACATGACTTGTAAACCCCGATGTACACATTTCTCCCCTATGATGGTTACGATCTTTTGGAATCATCGTAAATCTATGTACATACCAAAACTGGATCAATTGGAAGCATCATAAATCCTCATGTGCCTAAGAACTAACCCGTGAGAAGATGTTTATAAATACTCTCTTTACTATTCTCTGAAACCAATCTCTATTCAAAAAACCCCCTTTATCGATTCAATGGCTAAATAGTAACGACCACTAATGGAGAAAACCCAATATGACGAACTTGAGAATGAAGTAAATATTACCTGAACTTGCGACTTAAGCTTGTACTAATAGTGACTAAGAACCTATGTTGAATACTACAACGTAATTTCTTAAAGTCTGAGGTGCAAAAAGCTTCTTGACGTATCCTCAACTACGTGAGACACTGAGAACTATAACGCAACTCCTTAAAGTGATAGCTATATAGTAGGAACACTACAACATAACTCTTTAAATAGATAACTAGATAGCCAAGTCTTAATCACGGTAATGAAAGATCAAAAAAGTTATATTGAGACATATAGCCAACCAACCAGGTTGATTCGAAGATAAAATAAGTGCACGTACCCGTGAAATGCCACTTCAATGTCAAATAAGCAATACCGTATAAAAACCTCGCAGTCACAAAAATAATATCAAATCTAGCCTTTGTAGTAAAAACAAATCTTGATAACGGATCGATTATATGAGGTTGTTGATGCGGCGGTTGTAAGACCTCACAAGAAGTTTTACAATCCTCCTAGGCAGTGTACATAACCGTTGTATTGTAGTATAGGTAAGACACGGGGGATTGATCGTTCTCTAGGAGAATAGTGTATGTGAAGGCCGAAGTGTATTTCGAGATAGGTCTAAAGGTGAGGGATGATTTTTTTTTTTTATTTTTTATTATTTTTTTTAATGTTTTATGAAAAGAAACTAAAAATCTCAGGGTTTGAAGAGTGGGCGTGTTAGCTACTAATTAACTAAAACTAAACTAAATAATTAAAATAATAAACAAGAAAATAAAAGTGGTAAGTCTTATGATAGGAGAATGTGTTCACTTAGATTTCCTTACTCCCTAGTTATCTCCTATTGATTAGTCAAATTGTCACGTCCTTATTTTAATTGAAGCGTTACATTCCTTTTTATTGGTCGTAGAGAGGTGCTGAAGTCCCCAACTCTATGAACGTATAAGTTTCCTTTAAAAACCTTAAAGTCTATTAAGTTTTCTAGGATCTACAAGCCGCAATTCACACAATAAATACAACGAGGAAAACCAATAGTTCAATCTATGGTTGCGTTTGGTAAGACGTTCAAGCTAACACATATAAGAAAATAGCCAGTTTTCCTACTCCTAACGCGAGGCAAGCAATTAAACAAGAGACGACAAATCAATAATCAATAACTAGGTTTCATTATATCTAAGCAAACACTAATAAATCTAGCCTAGCATGTTAAAGCGAATAGAAGAGAAACAAATAATCAAACAACACATAGACATATTGAATGATTAAAAGAATAACTTATCTTCAATAAAACATGAGTTAGGGTGGCTGTAAAAGCCTTACAAAAGATGAGAAAATCGTTCCCTAAGTGATACTCCAAGATGTTACAATGAATGAAAAAGATACGAGAAGTATATATAGATTTACAACTGTGACGGCGTCACTTGCAAGTTGTGACACCATCAGCTCGCCTCCAATTAGGGTTTCGTCTGTGTAAATCGCCCTCATGACGCTGTCTCGTTTGATCTCTGACGCCGTCACTCTATAAAACTTATGAGCTGTCACGTTATAATTTTGCATTGAATTTGGGTCTTCAAATACAAGCGACGGCGTCAGGTTGTAGGGTGTGACGCCGTCAGGTCTCCATCTTGACAGATTTGCGAATTGATCATTTTTCTTCCTTTTTTTCATCGATTATGGTCCAAAACATGCCGGTTTTCATAATTCTCGTCCCAAGTACCTAAAATGAAAAAATGTTTGATTTAGGGAAATATTTGATGAATTACATATGACTTTTGGGCTTAAATGACCCCTTAAAAATGTATCAAATAAATCCTTATCAAATATCCCTACACTTGGGATTTGGTTGTCCTCAAGCAAATGTGCTTTTATCTAATCAATCTACAAGTTAGGGGTTATTTAGCATTGGTAATTACAACACATATTCAGTCCACCATAATAACAATAAGCACAGAAGTTATATACTAGCACATCACAATAAGTGTTTGGATTCTCACATCTCTCGGGTGTATAAGTTGTATAACATGTATGGAAATGGGAAAAATAAACACTCTCTACCTATCATAGCACATAGATTACCATAGGCTTGAAAACAGATCAAACCTCCACCACTTTGGCATAAGAACCTAGGATAAACTATCAAAGATAGCTTTTAAAGGGTTGTAACGTTAGCTGTAAGGGTATGGGAAAACACGGTTTTGTTGGACATAGGGAATTTTTACTGGTGGCAAGTCAATTATCTAAGTCAATCACATATACAAGGTGGCGTTGCTAAGCCAAGACTCGACTCACTAACTTCTAACTCTTTTTGTATTTTTTCATGACACTTTCTTGACTTAAACAAAATAAAACGGGATGGTAGTTCGTATGTTTTTTTCTTCCTTCTTCTTATTTTTTTCTTCTTTTTTTATTTTTTTTTTTTTTTTATTTTTCTTCTCTCTCTCTCTTCTCTCTCTCTCCTCTCTCTCTCTCTCTCTCTCTCTCTTTTTTTTTTTTTTTTTTTTTTTTTTTTTTTTTTTTTTTTTTTTTTTTACTAAAAGGTAAATTTTATTAAGCAAAAAGGGTGCCAAAAGGCAGTACAAGGAATAAAAGCACAAAGTGTTAATAAAAGCTAAGACACATCCCTAGCTTCCACACTTTGCACCACAAAAAAAGATGGCATAGGACAATTCCCTAGCTCAATTACAAACATGAAATAACTAACTAGAGACAATACAAATTATAAGTAGCTAAATGATCAAAACAGTGAGCCCAAGGTCAAATTGCAAAGCCCAAGAGTACTCTGAATCATTAGAGATCAAAGGGACCAACCAAAGACCACCAAAACATCACCTTACCTTTAGGCTCAACAGAAATCGGGGACTCACAACACATCTAAGGTAATTACATAATAGAAACAAAGACCATTCCATCGTTAACATTATACTAAGCATCCTTCATCAGTCCACAAATCATCAGTAGACCAAATATCATCACTTCACAGAAATAAGGGAAGTAGCAGTCTTGGAGAGTTTGCCTCCTTAAAAACCTTCCTATGTAAAAACCAAAGGGCAAAACCATAGAGAAGGACAAAAAGAGTACAACACTCTCCAAAACCTTCCCGAACACTAGCATCCAGTACCAAACAGTCAACAACAAAGGTGCATTAAAGTAGAACAGTCTCATATTCTTGAACCTCATCAAGACAGTCCTACATGAAAGTATTAAGCTCATTGAACCTCTTCATAGGAAACCACAAGAGGGTAAGGAAAGAGCTGTGAAAGTTATAGGATTCAATCTTGTAGGACAAATAAGTAGTCCACTCTTGCAGGCACTCACTTATAGTATTACAAGAAATTTTTTATTTCAAATAAGCATGTTACACCGTAATTTTCCCCTGTACCAGAAAATTTTTATTTCAAATAACTTACATACCTTAACCTTGTATTAGTTTTTAAATGAACTTTGTGGGTGTATTCCCTGTAAACCCTCACGAGACTTCACTCGTCCACTCGGGACACAGATTGGTTTAAAAGGCTTGTTGCATACGCTAAATGCAACCGTGATTCCTACGAAAGTGAGTTAGGTTTTCGTTTTTGTTTTTCTTTTCTTTTTATTTTTAAGATTTATGCTTGTGGGTAGTGACGTGATTTCAGGGATTTGGAGTTTGCTCTCATGGCGAAGCGAAGGCACGTTTTCTCAAACATGATCCTTCTATCATTTTCGGAGCAAATTTCAGGGGAGTTCTTGTTCTAATTCTACTTTTATCATTTAATTTATTATTATTACATGTTTAGTACAAAAGGGACTTTGTACATTTCAATTG
Source organism: Artemisia tridentata subsp. tridentata (assembly GCA_021014915.2). NCBI lineage: Eukaryota > Viridiplantae > Streptophyta > Magnoliopsida > Asterales > Asteraceae > Artemisia > Artemisia tridentata. Next base: position 320,466,071 of record CP139506.1, on the reverse strand, counting down.
GGGGGACGGGAGTAGAATTATAACTTGAATTTTATTTGCCCATTTTTCTAGTTTATTTTGAAAAATTATGCCATTTTTAAACTTTTGACATGTTTTCCTTAACCGAACTAGAATAGACCTTAGCCGAGCACACTATAACCTTTGATTTCCTTGGTGAGGTTTAGCCTTTCATTTTCCCCATTTTACTCAAATCCACAAAATATTGAGTGTGCCGGTAGTATTGTAAACTTAAGAACTTGGCTTTTACATCATTTTGAGACCATAGACGAGTAGTGTGTCGAGTTAGCTTGATACATTTGGGAGGAACATTTTGAGAAGGCAATGTTTAGGATTTTGTTGATCCCAGTTATACACTTGATCGAATTCCTTAGCTTGCAAAGGTTTAGCTATGCTAGATAAATCTAACACAACTAATATAGAAACTGTCTAAGAATTATATTAAAGTTTATGCGGAATATAAACTTCAACCTTAAGAAGAACTTTTGATGAAACAGTAAACACAAGATTATCAAACAAACAACGCTTCAATATTATTGACTATAATACGAATACTCTAGCAAGTATTAGGGTTTACAACCTTGAAGCTATAACTCTATATGAATCACGTATCAATCTCAATGCCCTAGGACCTCCTTTTATAGAGTAAGGAGTCCTAGTCGGCTTACAATAACTTTCTATACAAGATAAATCTTTTCAAATCTTTTCTATAATTATCTAAACATTCTAAACATTCTAAACCTTCTTAACATTCTAAACCGAATATACAATGTTTATCTCTTCACCAGTCTTAACTAAATACTCTAGCAGCAGTAATATTAACTCTAGCAGCATTAACTCTTCAGCAGTCTTAAGTTTGTACTGGTAGCATTAACTTTTCTTCTAGCAGCAGTATTAACTTGTTCCAGCAGTCTTAACTCTTCATAAGTAGCAGTAAAACACTTATAGTATTTTCATTGATTCCAAAGAGGAGTCTTAACCATATGAGCAGCAGCAACTCAAGAAGCTTTAATTCCTAACAATCCTCCCCTAAAATTGATATTTTCACCTAAAATCATCAAGTTTCAATCAAAGCATTAACCATCACTAGGAGGATGCTTCCAAACACCTTACTTCTTTTTTTTTCTTTTGGATTGAGTATATACTCCATTTTCTTGAGTAGCTGATACGTCATTTCATCAAAAACATCAATTTAAAGTCTAACTGTTCCATTCAGCATCTGATGAATTGCAGACTTACTCAAAGGATATATTTTCTCAACCAACATGTAGAACATAAGTCCATTCATGGCCACAATATGTACTCCACATAATGATAAAGCTTCCAACTCAAAACTTTATTTGGAAACTGATCATGCCATACTCTATCTTCTAGATGTGGTTCAAACATAACTTTTAAATCTCCCCAAAGAACTCTTTCCAAGATGTCATCTGGCCTTGTAGATCCATACTTAGCCTAGACCAGCTTCCATAAAGTTTCTAGATCCTCCCTATCAAATCTTTTGAGCATCTGTCCAAAAGTAATAAACCTCCGAGACTTTCCACCAGCTCTCACTATCTCCCACCAAGATGTCCTTCCATGATAGCCAGTTTTCCAATCAATAATAGGTACTTTAGTCTTCAAAGGAACATCATCATCTATTTCCTCTTCATTATCTGAAGTAATTACTATTAATTGTTGCATTTTAGCATTTTCATTGTCATAACCTTTTTGTAGCTCTTGCTCGGTCTGCTCATCAATCTTTTGTTTCTTAGTTACCTCCTGCTCTATCTCTTCACCTGCTCTCTTCCACCATCACTTCTGTTTCCATGGGCACAAATCTATCTATTTTTCTGTTAGCCAGCTCATATAACTCTTCAATCTTCCCATCATCAAAATGGTTCAAATCTTTGAGTTTCCATTTATCCATATTTCTTAGATAAGTGCACATGAATTTTCTTCTTTGAGCTTTGGTGGGTGGTTTATTCCTTTTAACTTCTGCTCTTTGTGCTGCATAGAACTTTCTTCTCTGCTCAATAAATTCAGCCAGCACCTTTAACTTTTCTTCAATGGTAAGTGATGCTTGCTCTTCTTGAGTTAATATTTGAGCCAGCTCCCAATCAGCATCACATTGTGCCCTTTCATTATCCCATTGCTGAATAAGTGCAATATTGTCTTCTTCCTCCTTCTGAGCTTGCTCTTTTCTGATCTTTTCATCTTCAGCAATAAGCTCAGCATGCACTTGTCTTGCTAGCTCTTCATCTGCTTCAATTTGAGCTTGTCTAGCCTTCATTGACAAAGGCTTTACAACAGGTTCTTCAATTAGAATGCTCTTTCCCTTATCCTGTGATTGTGAAGTAATTGTTGGTTTTGTTGTTGTTGTGGATTGAGCTGGTTCATTGATTACCACCCCTTTTGCCTTAGGTCTTGTGCTCTTTACTGAGCTATTGTGAGTTCTTCAATAGTTGTTGTAGTTGCAGTAGTATTAATCTCTGGCTCAGCAGTACTAACTCCTACACTAGTAGTAGAAACTTCAGTAATAGCAGCATTAACTTCAGCAGCACTAACCATTAACTTAGCAACCTCAACCATTTTATCAACACCAAGCCCAACAGCATCATCCATAACCTTAGAAGTTGTAACAACATCAATCCCAACAACATTCCCTTATTGATCTTCAACCACAAACTCAATACCAGTATCAACCTCCTCATCCGCCCCTGAACCCTTGCTGTCATTCCTCCCCTGTTTGGAGGCATCCTCCCCCAAATTAGCAGCATCAGAATAAGATTCAACCCTAGCAGCACCACCAATTTTGTATAACCTTTTCAGCTTTTGTGTTCTTGACCTCTGTCTCCCTTTAAGATATTTGACTCTCCTTTTCAACCTGTTGATTTCATCATTATGAGAAGATGTAGTCTTCTTGAGGTCAAGAATCTCCTTTGACAATTTCATATATATTTCCATCAATTCCTTTAGTTTCATGCTACCCTCATCACTTCGGATTGTATTACCTATCCCGAGAGGTGAATCATTGGGTATGTAAGACTCAGTCTCAAACCTAGTCTGAGCTTTTGAGCCCCCCATATTTTCCTGTTGGCTGGGACCATCACCTGAATCAGTTCCATGGGAACTGATAACGCTTAGAATGAGCATGTTTTTAGTTGCATTATCATTAGTTTTGTGCATCATATTTGGTTATATTTATATGTTTTTGTTACTTAATCGTGAAAAAGTGTATATGCAAGTGAATGTAGCCAAATACAGGAGAAGATGATGAGAAGACAAAGAATTGGAGTAATTTTGCACACTTGGAAGATTCCCGAGATTGAAGCGAAGTTATAAACCATGCAAGGACTCAAAGATTTGATAGTGTCAAGATTTCTATGTTCATATATCAAGAAAATATCAAGTTCTATGGAAGAAATCAGTGCCACAACCAAGGATAAAGCATGCAACAAGAAAAGTCAAAGAAAAGTCAATATTGTGAGTACAAGAGGACTCCATCCGATCGGATGGAGCCCGCATCCGATTCGGATGGGAGGCGTTGGAATTTACCGAGAAGAGGAACCGATCGGATGGATCCTCATCCGATCGGTTGGAATGATGTTGCAGTTACAAAGAAGCATTAATTGATGGTTTTACTCCTCATAATCATTGTGGTCGATCAATTCCTTCATATTTACTGTCATAGGTCCTTTTTACTTGGATAATAAGTGTTCTTACACTTATATAATGGGATCCAAGGCTAGGTACTAAGTGTGACCCCCCAAATTAGTAAAAGGCTTACATCAAATTCCTTACTATCTTATTATTATTGCCCGAAAGTCTAGAAGTGCTGTAAAAACGTCCAGGAAACTTTGAGTTCGAGCTCAATAGTTTGGTTTGAGTTTGGAGTTGTTTACTTGTCATAGTAGGCGATTGGAGGAGTGTGGTTGCTATAGTTCCACGATTCTAGTTCTTGTAATCCTAAGCTAGGTATATCTTGTTTATTTACAATGAACTACTTTTACTTTAAGTTTAATGAAAGTATTGTTTGTTACTTGTGTTTGATTATGATTGTTATGGAGTAATTTTTGGTATACTTGTGTGTATGATGTAACTATTGTTGGAGTATTCTTATCTTAGAAAGTGATGCATGAAAACATTTATTGTTTTATGAGTTTGTTGGAATAATATCTAATCTTGCTTAATTTGTTGGTAAAAACATTTTAAAGAATAAAAAGGTCGAAAGGATTTTCTTTATGTTTTTATTCCAAAACGTTAGTGCACGAATTAGTATGGGATATGGTGTGTGACAAGCATCATATTTACTCATTAAAATGGATTTGAAACGATTTTATCACGAGAAAAGGCCGAAAGGATTCGTAGGAATTTATGAGATAAGAATTGTTTTTCAAACAACTAGTGCTTAATGAGAATTGTCATAATAGTTAATAAGGCCGAAAGGAGTTACCTAGGAGATTGAATTCTTAGTAATGATTCTTCATGATATAAACCATTGATTGCTAATCATTCATAAATTTTTTGCATCATTACAAATTACACCAAACTTTATAGAATACTCTATGCAATAGGTTAAGGAATTACACACAAGTATATGTTTTGTTTGATTGGATTCTATTTACTTTTTGAATTTTGACCAAATTGGATTGACAACCCTTTTTGCAAAAGCTTGTTATACTAAATACAATAATCACCAAATCCCTTGGGATGATCTCGACTTACCCACCTTTACTATCACGGACGAGTATGCTCGTATGTGTTAATTAGAGAACCGGATAAATCGTGTTTATAAATTTTAAAACTTGTACACGCTAGAGCACATCAAGTTTTTGGCGCCGCTACCGAGAATTTGATTGAATTTGATTAGATTTGTTGGTATTTGGTAGTTTTATCAGTTTTTTATTTAGAAATTCGTGTTAAAGTAGAAAGTTAAAAAAAAAAAAAAAAGAGTTGGTTTAGGACCAACCGAATCGGATGGTTACCCATCCGATCAGTTGGAACCCTCGGTAAAAAATTTTATAGATTTTTATTTTCTGTTTTATTTAGTCTTTTAATGATATATTAATGATAGTTTAAGTGTAGTAATAGATATAATTAATTACATGTTTAATTAGAAGTTAATGGTGATCATAGGATTAGTTTTTAATGTTTTTATTATATTAGTTAAATGTAGTTAGTATATTTAATTTTATGTTTTATAGTTAAGTAGTTTAAGAGCTTTCATTTATTTTGTTTAGTTAATGTTAGTTATTAGTAGAGTTAATTGTTTTTAATTAAAGTTATTAATTATGGTTAACTTTTCATTTCTAGTTAATTAGTTTTATTTATGTCTTAATTATCATATTAAATTTTTAATTTAGTTTTTAATTAAAAAAAAAAGTTTTTACGATCTGACCAACCGATCGGATGTGCGAGTATCCGATTCGGTTGGAAAGTTGCATGTTTTAACGAATTGTCCATCCGATCGGATGGAGATGCAAACCGATCGGATGGATGCCTCGGTAAAATTTTCAAAGTTTTTCAATTTTTAGTTGTTTTAGTGTTTTGAGTGTTTGAACTTGTTGGTTACTTGATATGATTTTATTTTTAGTATGTTTCGATTATGAGTAACCCTAATGCTAATGATTTGGATTTTTGTGTTTTTGGTTATGTTATAGTTATTATTTGCTTTAGTAAGATGGAAAATTTGAGCGAAGTTTCGGAGTATTTGAGAAATTTGGAAGAAATGTTCAAGGATTCGGGTGATTCCTTGGAATGTTTGGAAAGTATGTTAGGAGAAGCTAAGATGGATCCTGGAAAGGTAGAAGAAGTTGGGGAAAACCGAGTTTGTTTGCCAAAGGAGAAAAAGGTTGTTGTGTTCACAAGAGCTCCCCCTAAGGAGTTCGATGCACCACACATGAGGTTTGCTACACCTTGTGGTGTGGAAGGAGTCAAAGCTTGGGATGCACAATTGAATATGGAGTATGGAGATAATTATATAACCGAGAATGTGCTAGATAAACTTGGGTTTGTTCGACTTGATTATGAAGATTACGGAAGGAAGAAAGTGAAAGATGTGCGTGTCAATATTCACGGTCACATTTTCAAGGTTGATTTTGTTGTTCTAGACTATGGAAACACCGATGAGCCGGGGGTAGATGTTATGCTTGCGGAGTTATGTGAAGGGAAGGAAGAAGTTGTTAAAATGGGAAAGGCTAGTAGGAAGAAAGCACCTCTTAACAAATTAACCCAACCCTCCACCCCAAAGAATGATAATTCATCATCGTCATCATCTAATTCACCACCAAACTCACCACAAACCGTTAAACCTTTGACTCAAGAACAAAAGGAGGCTATCTTGGAGAATTTGGAGATGAAATTTCATGAACTTATGGAGAAGAAACCGGTTATTAAAGTGTTGAATAACTATATGACATACCGTAAGAAGTTGGATGCGGTTAGGATGGCTAGATCTAGGCTAGAGGACAAAACTTTTGATGAGGTTGAAAGAGAAAGAATTGTGGAGAACGGATTACCAAAGAAGATGAGTGATCCGGGGAATTTTGTTTTACCAATCAAGGTAAATGGAACAACTTCGATGTATGCATTGGCCGATACCGGGTTAAGTGTGAGTGTTATGCCATATCCGTTGTACAAAAGGTTAGGACTTAGTAACCCCCAACCTAATCAATCTAATCTCACTATGGCCAACAATTCTCAAGCAAAAGCAATGGGTGAAGTGAAAAATGTTCGAGTTCAAATAGGGTACCAAGCCTTTTTAGCCGACTTTTTAGTGCTTAACATACCGGTAGACAAAGAATTACCACTTTTGTTAGGTAGACCATTTTTAAGAACATGTGGGGCTATAATAGACATGGGCCGCGGTACGATGACTATTGATGATGGGATTTTGAAACACACTTACTACCCAAAACCTAGAGGGAAAATGGTAAAGGAAGTGCATGAGAATGACAATGAGGAAGAATACTTGGGATGTTTTGAAGTAGGAAGAGACGAGGATGGTATGCCTAAATATGGGCCGGTTACTCCTAGTTTCTTTGATATCGAAGATGAGATGGAGAGAGCTCTAGCAATGGAGGCTTTCTTTAACCCCTTTAAAAATATTTTTGTGTTTAATAAGCTTACATATTTTCTTGGATCATTACCGGTCCAACTCAAAAATTTGGAATGGGGACCCGATGGTTTGAGTGTTTACAAGAAAGAAGATGGAGATGGGGAATGGCATGTGAAATTCGATATTGTTTGCCCAAGTGGAAGGAATTTTACAAGAAGATTTAAGACTCAAAAGACAAATCGGAAGTTTTCCAGAAAATTTCAAAGTGAAGACATTCTAAGGCATGAATACTTTCAAGGATGAAGGAGATCAAAGTGCAACAAGTTGATGAATAAAGCACAAAGCTTGTGCTAGTTGTTTATTTCTTTTTAATTTTGCATTTCAGTATTTTAATATTTGCATTTAAGTTATTTTAAGTTTTAAGTTTTAAGGTTTATGTTAAGACTTATTTTTATTAAGTTTTTATGATTATGGAGTTTATGTTTTTAGTTAAGATTTTTAGTGTTAGTTTTTTTTAGAAGTTAGTAGTAATAGACTTGGACAAATTTTGGTAGACCAAGTGTGGTGTGAAAATTCACATACAAAACAAGTATTTTTGAGACAAAGTCATTTTTACTTGCTCCTACAAACATCACAAAAGTGTGTAGGCAAGAAAAAGTGAATTTTTGCAAAAACTAAATTCGAATCGGTTGGATCTTAAAGCTGATCGGATAGAGTTGAATATATAAGCTCACAATTTCAAAAATCATAAGAAACCCACACACACACAATCCACCAAATTTGGGTCCAAAAATTCGACCATAAGAAGTTAATTAGAAGTTGCAGGAGTGTTTAGAGATCATCCATGGCTCCAAAACAAGTAAGTAACATCATCAATTTGGTTTAATTAGGTTTTAATTCGGATTTATTGAATTAGGTCAAGATTTGGGTATTTTTGATAGACTTCGAATTAAGATGTAATCTTTTAGGAATAGATGGGTAATTGATTGAGGAATACATTGCAAAAAGAATTAGATTGATTATCGGATTGAATTGGGTCAAAGCTTTGAATCGAGTTGTTTTACAATTGATGATTCCCAGATGTTATATGCTTGTTAATTAGTGATGTTAGGATAGTGCATTGTTGATTAGAACACTAATTGAAGAGTTTGATTTGCTAGTGTTCTTGGGTGTTCTAGGATTGATTAAGAAATCATGTGGAGATGTTTTGGATCGATATAGGAACGAATTGGAGATGTAGAAATCATCATAAGTGTTCAAATACAGGATAGGAGAGAGTTGGAATTGATAGAAATCGATTGAAGTCACAAATAAAAGTTTTTTGCCTTTTACAGCAAAACCAACCGATTCGGTTGCGGGTTAATACTGATCGGTTGGGTGTGGATTTTTACTCCATCCAATCGGATGGAGACCAAAACCGATCAGATGGAGGGCTCGGTAAAAGAAAAATGGAAATTTTCAAAATGAGCTTTTTGGACTTCTAAATCGTGTAGCGTTGTTTCTTATACTCTTATACTAACATATATTTGTGTTTTCTACAGAGAAATGTTGTAGGTTCTTCAAGTTCGTCAAGTGTTCGAGTAAACCCGATTGTGACCAAGTATTGTCAAAGGAATGCAAGGAGCAAAGTCACCTATAATCTTCAGCCGGAGAGTAATGAGAATCTCAAGTTCAGTAAATTAAAGAAGGAAGAGAAGCATGCCTACATAGAACGCCTTTCCAAGTTGCAGGTTAGGAATATTGATGTTCCGCGTTTGATTAATTGGGATTTGTTTACGGAGTATGAGTGTGAGAATTAGCTGAGGGACATGATGAAGATGACTTATGTGTATCCTGGTGATGGGGATACTTTTGAAGATTTTTCATGTGAAAGAGCTTTTAGTATTTATGAGAATGTGTATAGAGAATGGTGTTTGGAATTCTTTTCGACTTTCTACTTTGAAAGGAAAGTTGTTGATCTTGTGAGGGAAACTTGTATTTGGTTTAGGTTATGCGGGAATGAGCATGCCTATACTTTGCCGGGTTTTGCGGTTGCTCTTGGTTTGTATGAGCAACATGAAATTGAACATAGGTTGTTTGAAGCCCATTTTGTGAGCTTAGTGAGGTATCGTAATGATTATGATGGCATTCCAGCTTATTGGAATAGAGTTGGTGATCCGGGGTGTTCAAGGAGAAATTCATCCAAGCTAAGGAACCCTTTGATGAACGTTTTGAAAAAATTGATAGCTTGGGGAGTTTTGCACAGGACGGGTAGTAGAGATAAGTGTAATCAACCCGACTTGTGGGTGATGAAGTTGTTAGAAGAAGATAAGAATGGTAACGCGGCTTGGATCATAGCCGAACATCTTTCTACGAGAGCATCGGGGCTTAAGGATAAGAGTGACATTTGTGGAGGTCATTATGTGACCATGTTGGCAAGAAATTTGGGATATTTTGAGGATGAGGAGTTGAGTAAGTGTTCAGATCCGATGAAGAGCGAGACTTGGGATGACAAGAGTTTGGGAAAAGCGTTGGATAGGAGGAACATGACATTGGGAGCTTGGTCCGAGCCAGAAATGGTCGCACCTCAACCACCACATCAACCACCACTACCAATAGGAAATGTTCATGGAAATGCACCGAGTAATTTTGACTCGGGATGGGGAGATTGGAACTGTGAATTAAATGATATTAAACGTAGAGATGTTTGGAGAGATTCGATGATGATGCGGAACAATTACAATTATGATTATTCCATGCCAATGCTCCAACTCTTAGCACGTGATGCCAATTATGAGGTACCACCCTACAACCCACCAAATGTTCCACCATACCCATTTTCGTATGATCCCTTTCCTGGACCGTATCCTTACCCATATCCCGGGTATGCACCATTTCCCGAACCAGTGCCAGTTTATGGTAGAGTTCCCGAGGTTGGAGGTTCAAGTTTCGATGTTGGTGGATCATCATCTGGAGCTGGGCAGCAAAAGAAGAGGCACAAAGCTTATTCAGTTTTCGAGGAGGACGAAAACTATGAGACTGAAGGTGACGAGGAAAGTGAAGATGAGAGAATCCATACTCCTGACGACATGGATGACGATGATGAGTGATCGTCATGATTTGATAATGATGGTTTGTGTTTAAAAACAATTATGTGTCGAACAATTTCTATCTCTACTTTCTTTAATTTTTCTTTTAAGGTTAATAACGTATTATTTTTTTAATTACTTTGTTTTAGTATTTTGTTTGTTTGTTTGTTTTGTTTCGTATATTTTTGCAGATTTTGCAGGGGTGAATTACCAGAAGCTTATTGTTGATCAATATTTGGAGTTGGAGAACTCATTTGCTTATTTATGATCAAATATGCATATGCGTATTTACCCTGGTAGTACCTTTTTAACTAAAATTTTCCCATTTCCTTTACTTTGAAGTTCATTTTTATTACATTGAGGACAATGCAAAACTTAAGTGTGGGGGAGGGAAGAAAATAGGAAAAATAGTTTAATTTTAAATTTTTAGGTTTAGTAGAACTTTGGATTTAAGTAACTAGAATTCGTTCGCCCTTGATTTTTCTAGTTGTTTTCTCACATAATTCATATAGTTTAAAGAATTAGATTAATTCAATGGTAAAAATGAGGCTATTTGAAATTTTTTTGGAATTTAATAAAGTTATGAGAGCAATTTCATTTTGGAATCGATAACATTTACTAGTACATGTTAAAACATTTCTTAAATTGTGAGGATTTAAGTCTTTTTATATAAAGCATTGCTTATGCTATATATTTCGTTATGAGTGTGCCGGTGATTATGTTGATTCTAGAACTTGTACTTGTTATGCATTACGGTTAAAATCACTTTCGAGTGATAAAATATATTCAAATGATAAGAGGCAACTTAGGATTTACATCAAATGGCCATCCGTTTACAAAATAATTTTGCTAACCACATCGGTTAGTTATCCTCGTATTTGGAACCCATTTGCTAGCGTTAATCTCTTACGCTAGATACCCTTAGTTACACCTTCTGAGCCTATCTTTTCTTTTGATTAAATCCAGAAAATTACAAAAATATTTTACACTTTACACCTTAGCCTTACCCGAATCAAGTTCAATTGAAGTTCGAAAACTTTTTTTTTGATGATTACACGTTGGCCACATTTTGATATGTGTATGTGTTGTTTCAAAGAAGAAAGAGGTCGCTACTCTTATTTTTATTTTTGTAGCGTATGCTCATCCAAAGTGTGGGGGTGACGAGAAAAGAGAGATTGTTTGTGACAACAAAAAAAAAAATGTGAATAAAGTGAATAGCCAATGAGCTATAGTGTATGAGTATCAATTAGCCAATGAGCTAAGAGGAAATAAGTGAGTATGTGATGCGGAATAACGATCGAAGGAGTTTGGAAAGTAATCATTTGTGGTATTGATGCGTGGGTTTTGCAACCTTACAACAGGTTTTACCTCTCGAGGGATCTCAAGAGGCTTACAACCCCACCAGGCAGTGTACCTGACCGATGTAGTATAGTGTAATGGTAAGTACGGGGGATTGATCGTTCTCCACAGGGAATAGTGTTCGTTAGGTGTGAAAGGCTACTCTAATTAGGTCTAAGGGTCGAGGAAGATTCTTTTTATGTTTTTATAGTTTTTATGAAAGCAAGTAAAATCTCGGTTTTGGAGGAGTGGGCGGAATTAGTTGCTAGTCAACTAACCCAAATTGCTACAAATGCAATAAAATAAAATAACAAAAATGAAAAGTGGTGAGAAACTTATGTGTAGAGAAATGTGTTTACTTAGATTTCCTTACTCCCTAGCTATCTTTTACCGGTTAATTAGTGTGTATTAGTCGCGTGGATGACGGGTGTATTCCTTAATACCATTCGTGGGGTGGCGTACTTACTTCCCCAAACTCTACAAGCTCCTACTTCACTCCTATGTCGAGCCGGCTAGGAAGCTCCTAACATGGGATCACTAGAATTCGCTTGTGCATTAAATACAACCATAAAAACCTTTAGTACGCGTTTGGTTCATGTTTCTTAAGACGTTCAAGCAAGTTACCGAATAGGAAGTTAGCCAGTTTTCTTAAGCCTAACATAGATAAACAATCATCCAATACAACTAACAACACACTAACAACCAATAATCAATAGCTAGGTTTCATTAGATCTAAGCAAACACAAGATAAAATTAGCCTAACATGTTAAACAAAAGACAAGCATAAGATAGAATCAAACAACACATAGACATATTGAATGATTAATTGATAACTTATCTTTCAATGAAACATGGAAGATCTCAAGGCAAGAAGCCCTGAAAAAGGAGCTAAATTCGTCCTAGGGTTTTATCCCAAAATTCCACACACTAAGCTCTCCTTTATGACAAAAAATTAGAAAACTATATATAGACTTTTGCATCTGACGGCGTCACCTTATGGATTGTGACGCCGTCACCTCGCCGCTTTTAGGGTTCTCGGATGACCATCTTGACGCCGTCCCTCTTTAATTCTCTAAAATCCGTTCTGGCCTATCAAGGCTTGACGCCGTCGTATGTTGAACGTGACGCCGTCCCCTTATGAATTAAGCCGTGACGCCCTTGATTTACTTAAAGCGTGACGCCGTCAGAATTCCATGCTATTTTCACTGGCTTATCATGAGTAAATTTCACGTCCAACTTTTCTTGCCAAATCGTGACGCCGTCCAGAGTAAATGTTGACGCCGTCTAGAGTAACTTTTGGCCTATTTTTGAGACTTTGCCGTTTTCTTCACTTTAATGCTCCAAAAACGTCCAAAATGCCTCCTTTTCCAGATTTCTCCTCAAAAGTACCTAAAATGACAAAAGGAACGATTTAGGGCGATATTTGATCAAATAAATACGATTTCGGGCTTAAATGACCCCTTAAAAGCGGTACACTTTTCGCCTCATCAAATACCCTTACACTTGAGATTTGCTTGTCCTCAAGCAAATGCGCTTTTATTCTAATCAAAATACAAGTTAGGGGTCATTTAATGCTAACATAAAAGTAATTACAACAAATAATCGTTCCACTTCAATCATAATAAGCACGGAGATTACATACTAGCACCTCACAAGTAGTGTTTAGATACTCACATCTCTCAAGTGTCATCAAAATAAATCTCATAAATGAAAACGGAGAATATCTCTCACTACCTGTCATAGCAAATAGATTACCATAGGCTTGGGAAAGGATCGAAAACCTCCTCCACTAGGCGTAAGCACCTAAGATAAACTATCAAAGAGGGCTTTTAAATGGGTTATAATGTTAGGTGTAGGGAAAAGGAAAACACGGTTTTGTTGGATAAAGGATATTTTACTGGTGGCGAGTTAAAAATCTTGATCAATTACATGTACTATATAATGTTGCTAAGCCAAGACTAGACTCGATCTTATGCTAGAAACGAAATAACAAAATAACAAAAACATAAAACAAACATAAAATAAAACGGGATGGTAGTCCGTATGTTTTTTCTATTTTTCATTTTCTCATTTTTTTTGTGTTTTTCTTGATTTTTCGATTTTTTTTTTTTTTTTTTTTTTTTTTTTTTTTTTTTTTTTTTTTTTTTTTGCATACACTTTTACCCTACCATCCAAAATAATACATCAAAGGGGCATTGCATTCCCCTTACACTTGAACTTTTACATAACTTTACAAATACTAATCTAATGACTCGAATTAAGATAATTGAAAAACTTGGAGTACTTTTAAAACATTTAGCACATATGGGGGTAATAAATGATGTTCTTCCCCATTACTCCATTACATTAGTACTTTACCCATGAGTCCCAATCGTCCCAAAACAATATGTACAAGGATATGACTCGACTTAGCAACCATGTAATCAACTAGATAATTAACTTGGGTTTAAACAAATGTTGTCACAATAATGCACTAAAAATGAGTGCATACAAGGTAGGCTAAGGCGATTTGGGTGTACATTTTAGTGGGGTGTAACAAATTCTTCCTTTAAGTAAAATGCTTAAAGGTCGAAACGAAAAGATAGGCTCTGAGGGGTGTACTAGGGGTATCGTGTACTAAAAATGAGTACAACGCAAAGGGTGTGGGAGAATTACTTGACCAATGTAGCCAATGTAATTGTAACAAAAACACAGGTGTAAAACAATGGGTTAATCCTAATGCCTCTTATCATGTAGTAAATCTAACTACACGAATGTAGTCTCACTTGTGGCCTTGGAATGGTCCTAACGCAAGTTCTAGAATCTAAGTGCTACCGGTACACACATCATAGCATAAATGCTTTTCCTACCAATTCTAGGGGCGAACCTCACATATTTGGGGTGAAAATTTTTTTTAGTGGTACGGTTTTTGTGCTAGTCATATAACTCCTATCCGTGAGACGCTCATTAAGATCAAAGTTTCACTCCTATATGTTGTAAAAAAATTTTAAATTTGGCACTAAAATTACCCTAACAGGTATTTATCTCAGTTTTATTACACATCTACTATTAAACAAACAAAAATCAAGCGCAATTGTATTCTCTAAAATCGTACTTTTACCCTCCCCTTACACTTAAGATGAACATTGTCCCCAATGTTCAAATAACAAATGTAAAAGCATAAAGTAAAAGAGTGAAATCAAATACTCCCCTGATTCGCTCGGTGGATAGTGAAATTACACGGTTAAATCTTCTTCCAAGGTAATGTAGAAGCTCCATGACTAATGCATCGCCATAAGCTTGATTCCATAAACATCTCCTTGTCCAAAATAACCTGTTAACCTGAGAAAACAAACACGAAAACCTGCATAACATCGGCGGGATAAATCTATATATAAGGATATAATGCTTGTGGAATGATAATTTTGCAGATTCCTGGAGATTATAAGTTGGAGATTTAAATAAAAACTTTTCTAAAAACAAAACTTTCAAAAATTTCTGGAAATTAAATCTGACGCCGTCAGGTTATAAGGCCTGACGCCGTCAGAAATGACCTGACAAAAATTTTCGTTTTAAGCTTCCGGAAAATTTCTGGAAAAACCTTTACCTTACTTCCTGGAAATCCTGCAAAACATCACTATGACTCGATACAAGCATTTGACTCAAACAAATACTAATATGTATGCTAATTTATTACTATTACGATTCATGTTCATTTGTGTTCTAATAAACCGATTTAGATTTCCCTTACACTTAACTTTTGCAAAATACCTTTATATGTAGTTAAGACGAAGTTAAAAACAAAATAAAGCATTTTCACAATTTTCTTTTGAACATGAATCAATAAGAATAAGAATTAAACATACATACGGAAAATAAAATCAAACAAACAAATAAATAAACACACAAAGCAAATAAAACAAATAAAGCTTGGGTTGCCTCCCAAGAAGCGCTTTTCTTTATTAACGAGTCTTGTAGCTAGACTCAAAGTCACGGGGTCTACGTTTTTCCGTTTTGCTTCTCAATTGCCCCTCTAATCATCCTAATAACCTCCATATCAATTTTGTATTTAGGCCCAAGGTTTAAGCAATCTTTATAATAAAGGCTTCTCTTATTCCAAACATGGTCCATGCCTTTTTCTTTATCCTCTTCATTGATGTCCTCAATCGCACCAATGTTGTCCATGTCAAATCGAGGCACAAAACGAAATTCATTAACCCGATAAGGCATCCTATATGTGATCCTATCTAAGTGATTAGAAAACTGAACCGTGCCTTTCAAACGGTCATACCTTAAATTGGATGCTTCGATAAATGGCTTACCTAACACAACGCGAGATAGGCGGCAGTCAATAACACTTGCCATATCTTCTAAAATCATGAAGTTGGTGATAAAGGTAAAGTTCCCAACAAGGATTTGTATATCCTTAATCCTTCCAACGAAGTTGCAAACTCCGCCTGGACATTTGGGATCCATCCTAGGCTCAAGGGGTGTATTTATGATTTGGCTATAAAGACCTGAGGACATAACGTTGATTGGGGATTCACAGTCAATGTAAGCATGCTCAACGTATTGGTACCCAATCATACATGGTATCTTCACATTCCCGGGATCACCTCTCTTAATCTTTGGGTCAATTCTAACAAAAGGTGGTCGAGGGTTATCAACTAGGTTGTTATAGTAAGAAATCTCCTCCTTAGTGGGGTATTCATTAAAATAATCATCAAACCTAGGATCTACCTTCACTTCATCAATTTTCTCAATCAACTTATCAACCGTAAGATCATTACGTTCTAAGTAATTATCTGAGTATATGGCGGTCCCTAAGTTGTTCAAGGCATAATCAAGCTCTATATCAATCATTCTACTGAGCTCCCGGAGCTCACTAATCTCATTCTCAAGTTGGCTACGCAACAAAGCTACTTCGCCAGGTGTAAGGGGTGGATTCGCGTTTTCCATAATGGCAAACTGAATAGTTAATGAAAATCTGTTACGAACAAAAGCACAAAGAAAATAGATAGACTAAAGAAAACCTAGAAAAATAAAACAAAAATCTCACTAGAAAGGAATCTAGTGAGTAGACCTAATAGAAATAAAAAATTCAACCTAAACAATAACTATTCCCCGGCAGCGGCGCCAAAAACTTTGATGCGTGGGTTTTGCAACCTTACAACAGGTTTTACCTCTCGAGGGATCTCAAGAGGCTTACAACCCCACCAGGCAGTGTACCTGACCGATGTAGTATAGTGTAATGGTAAGTACGGGGGATTGATCGTTCTCCACAGGGAATAGTGTTCGTTAGGTGTGAAAGGCTACTCTAATTAGGTCTAAGGGTTGAGGAAGATTCTTTTTATGTTTTTATAGTTTTTATGAAAGCAAGTAAAATCTCGGTTTTGGAGGAGTGGGCGGAATTAGTTGCTAGTCAACTAACCCAAATTGCTACAAATGCAATAAAATAAAATAACAAAAATGAAAAGTGGTGAGAAACTTATGTGTAGAGAAATGTGTTTACTTAGATTTCCTTACTCCCTAGCTATCTTTTACCGGTTAATTAGTGTGTATTAGTCGCGTGGATGACGGGTGTATTCCTTAATACCATTCGTGGGGTGGCGTACTTACTTCCCCAAACTCTACAAGCTCCTACTTCACTCCTATGTCGAGCCGGCTAGGAAGCTCCTAACATGGGATCACTAGAATTCGCTTGTGCATTAAATACAACCATAAAAACCTTTAGTACGCGTTTGGTTCATGTTTCTTAAGACGTTCAAGCAAGTTACCGAATAGGAAGTTAGCCAGTTTTCTTAAGCCTAACATAGATAAACAATCATCCAATACAACTAACAACACACTAACAACCAATAATCAATAGCTAGGTTTCATTAGATCTAAGCAAACACAAGATAAAATTAGCCTAACATGTTAAACAAAAGACAAGCATAAGATAGAATCAAACAACACATAGACATATTGAATGATTAATTGATAACTTATCTTTCAATGAAACATGGAAGATCTCAAGGCAAGAAGCCCTGAAAAAGGAGCTAAATTCGTCCTAGGGTTTTATCCCAAAATTCCACACACTAAGCTCTCCTTTATGACAAAAAATTAGAAAACTATATATAGACTTTTGCATCTGACGGCGTCACCTTATGGATTGTGACGCCGTCACCTCGCCGCTTTTAGGGTTCTCGGATGACCATCTTGACGCCGTCCCTCTTTAATTCTCTAAAATCCGTTCTGGCCTATCAAGGCTTGACGCCGTCGTATGTTGAACGTGACGCCGTCCCCTTATGAATTAAGCCGTGACGCCCTTGATTTACTTAAAGCGTGACGCCGTCAGAATTCCATGCTATTTTCACTGGCTTATCATGAGTAAATTTCACGTCCAACTTTTCTTGCCAAATCGTGACGCCGTCCAGAGTAAATGTTGACGCCGTCTAGAGTAACTTTTGGCCTATTTTTGAGACTTTGCCGTTTTCTTCACTTTAATGCTCCAAAAACGTCCAAAATGCCTCCTTTTCCAGATTTCTCCTCAAAAGTACCTAAAATGACAAAAGGAACGATTTAGGGCGATATTTGATCAAATAAATACGATTTCGGGCTTAAATGACCCCTTAAAAGCGGTACACTTTTCGCCTCATCAGGTATAAAGAGTTGGGAACGGAATTTGGATTTGATTCTTATTTTTCATTTTGTAGAAACCAATCATAAATAATTCCTATGTCTTATCCCTACCCTTTACCAAATTACTTTATTCGTTGTTAGCTTTCGAACATCCGGATTAAGTGATGGCTTTGTAAAGATATGTAGCGCATGGATATTATAGTGACCATCCGGTATTTGAATAGTTGAAAGACGCGCCAGCGATCTAGTGCGTGTTTTGGTGACCATCCTTTATGTAAGTAACGCGCCAGTGAACCAAGGTACAATCTAGTGACCATCTGTTGATTAGCTAGTCAAAAATCCGTGCCAGCGAGCTATTATATTCTTGTATGAAATGTTTGAACATTAGCCGGTAACCTTTAACCCTAAACCCGAATAAAAGACCTCTTTGATGTTTTATTTTGTTGTTTTGATACTTGTACAAGCTTATGGTAAGACACATGAATCATGACTGAGCAATGAGTGGTTTACCAAATCAATCTACCCTTAGAGTGTTGAGTGAATTTCAAAATTCTTCATGAGGTGCTTAGTTATGTTATCAAGCTCAATATTAACTTGTTTATGTTTAAAGAATTTTCACATTAAAATACAAATTAACAATTGTTCCTTCGGGATGGTTGTTAGATTTTTGGAATCATGATAACGATACCATTGAAATCATTTTTCTAAATGCTAGACTTGCTCGAGGGCGAGCAAAACTCAAGTGTGGGGGAATTTGATAACGCTCAGAATGAGCATGTTTTTAGTTGCGTTATCATTAGTTTTGTGCATCATATTTGGTTATATTTATATGTTTTTGTTACTTAATCGTGAAAAAGTGTATATGCAAGTGAATGTAGCCAAATACAGGAAAAGATGATGAAAAGACAAAGAATTGGAGTAATTATGCACATTTGGAAGATTCCCGAGATTGAAGCGAAGTTATAAACCACGCAAGGACTCAAAGATTTGATAGTGTCAAGATTTCTATGTTCATATATCAAGAAAATATCAAGTTCTATGGAAGAAATCAGTGCCACAACCAAGGATAAAGCATGCAACAAGAAAAGTCAAAGAAAAGTCAATATTGTGAGTACAAGAGGAGTCCATCCGATCGGATGGAGCCCGCATCCGACTCAGATGGGAGGCGTTGGAATTTACCAAGAAGAGGAACCGATCGGATGGATCCTCATCCGATCGGTTGGACTGATGTTGTAGTTACAAAGAAGCACTAATTGATGGTTTTACTCCTCATAATCATTGTGGCCGATCATTTCCTTCATATTTACTGTCATAGGTCATTTTTACTTGGATAATAAGTGTTCTTACACTTATATAATGGGATCCAAGGCTAGATACTAAGTGTGACCCCCCAAATTAATAAAAGGCTTACACCAATGTCCTTACTATCTTATTATTATTGCACGAAAGTCTAGAAGTGCTGTAAAAACGTCCAGGAAACTTTGAGTTCGAGTCTCAATAGTTTGGTTTGAGTTTGGAGTTGTTTACTTGTCATAGTAGGCGATTGGAGGAGTGTGGTTGCTATAGTTCCACGATTCTAGTTCTTGTAATCCTAAGCTAGGTATATCTTGTTTATTTAAAATGAACTACTTTTACTTTGAGTTTAATGAAAGTATTGTTTGTTACTTGTGTTTGATTATGATTGTTATGGAGTAATTTTTGGTATACTTGTGTGTATGATGTAACTATTGTTGGAGTATTCTTATCTTAAAAAGTGATGCATGAAAACATTTCTTGTTTTATGAGTTTGTTGGAATAATATCTAACCTTGCTTAATTTGTTGGTAAAAACATTTTAAAGAATAAAAAGGCCGAAAGGATTTTCTTTATGTTTTTATTCCTAAACGTTAGTGCACGAATTAGTATGGGATATGGTGTGTGACAAGCATCATATTTACTCATTAAAATGGATTTGAAACAATTTCATCACGAGAAAAGGCCGAAAGGATTCGTAGGAATTTATGAGATTAGAATTGTTTTTCAAACAACTAGTGCCTAATGAGAATTGTCAAAATAGTATAAGGCCGAAAGGAGTTAACTAGGAGATTGAATTCTTAGTAATGATTCTTCATGATATAAACCATTGATTGATTATCATTCATAAAAAATTGTGAATCATTACAAGTTACACCAAACTTTGTAGAATACTCTATGCAATAGGTTAAGGAATTACACACAAGTATATGTTTTGTTTGATTGGATTCTATTTACTTTTTGAATTTTCACCAAATTGGATTGACAACCCTTTTTGCAAAAGCTTGTTATACTAAATGCAATAATCACCAAATCCCTTGGGACGATCTCGACTTACCCACTTTTACTATCATGGACGAGTATACTTGCTCGTATGTGTTAATTAAAGAACCGGATAAATCGTGTTTATACATTTTAAAACTTGTACACGGTAGAGCACATCAGGAACTTGATCCATTAGATGTTTCCTTGGATTGGGTCTTACTTATGTTACTACTGTCCTGCTCTGCATCTAAGCTAGTAGCAGTAGTTGCAGCCCTTTTCAAACTACCTCCCCTCTCCTTATGGGTAGCCTCATCTGCAAACCATACTAGCACTAGCCTGAGGTAGCTCATTGCCCTTTTTGTGTGATATCCTACATTTATAGGTCTTTTGTAATGTTGAGTAAGTGGATAAAAATGTGGGTGTGTGTTGGGTTACAGTGGGGATTCCTGAACCTTCACCCTGAGTTTGACCTTGTACCAACATTGTTTGAAACAATGGTGTTACTTTTCCTGAAAAGTCTTTTCCCACCCTCTTCATGTTTGCAAAAATCTTTTTAGAATGAGAGGGTGCAACATATGTTCTTTGATGAATTTTCTTTTCAGTAAATTGTCTGTCCAGAAGTAGTTGTAAAAAACTTGGATATATGTAAAATTGTTTTGTTGAACTATCCAAGTTCTTAACCATACTATCAAAAATTAATTTGGAAAAATTGAATTTTTGATTTTCAGCTAAGCAGATTATGGCAGATGCCATATTGCTGCTAAACTCATTCCATCCAGTTGTCTTTGGACTAAGACACTGTAAGATAGTATGGATTAAGAATTTCCACTGTGGGGAGAAGTTGGCTTTGAAATTTTTTAAAGAATCATTCTTCCTCTCATATCCCATCAGTGCAAGTTTTTTAAAAATTGTAGAAGTAGAAAAACACTCAATTCCTTTAGCATATGCTAGGTGAAGAACTCTCCTAACAGATTTTTTAGTAATGAGTATCTTCTGCCCATCTACAAGGGCATGAATCTGTTCTTCCCCATTAATAGTTTCGACCTTAGCAGTAGACCAAAACTGTTTAATGTGAGAAATATATATAGTAGGGTTTACTGTTAATGCATACCTTATAGGGTTTGCATTTAAGAAATCAATGATCTCAGTAAAACCTTCAGACCCTTTGGGTTTTTTCAAGAATGCAATCATATTGTGAGTGTTGGCGAAAGAAAGGTTCGACGTTGTGTGATTTTGTGAAATCGAGTTGGGTTTTGCAATTAGATGATAAAAAGAGTATTAGGGTTTGTATTTGAGAGAATTATGTGCGTGTAAATTCGATTAAATGACTGATTTAGGGATTTAAACCCTTAATCAAAGAAGTTATAGAACAGTCCCTCTAATAAAGCAGCAGTAGTAACCTCAGCAGCACTAAGTTATGCCTAGCAGCATTAACTTAGCCTAGCAGTAGTAACTTTTGAGGCACCAGTACTAACTCCAATTCCACCCCAATCTACCACTTTTCTTTTGCTTTTCCTTCAAAATGTTAGTCCAAAACCCACAAAAGCACAAACAATAATTATATTCACAATAATCACAAGATCATACTTAACAGCAGTATTAAGTATAACCAGCAGTATTAACTTAGCAGTTCTAAGTATAACTAGCAGCACCAATTATACTTAGCAGCAGAAAAAACTTATGACTTGAATAACAGTACTAATTCATACAAAACTTTACAAAAACATAAAGAGATCAAGGATTTTAAAGATTGAGCATTCCAATACTGGAAGTTAAATATTGAAATCTACCTACATCAAAAGTTTTTGTAAGCAGATCTGCAACATTCTTGTCAGTATGAATTTTAACCATTTGAATTAATTTCTTATCATTACAATTTCTTATAAAATGATGAATGATCTCTATATTCTTTGTTTTTTTAATGAAAAACAAGATTTCTAATTATGCACATAGTATTGTTATTTTCAATAAAAATCTTTGTATGCATAAAATTGTACCCATAATCCAGCAATTGATTCTGAATCTAGAGCACTTGTCCACAGCAACTTGAAGCAGCTACATATTCAGCTTCTGTTGTGGAATTTGCAACCACAGTCTGTTTCTTGCACTGCCGAGAGATCAATTTGCACCCCAGGAATTGACAGCCACCTGTTGTTGACTTCTTATCCAAGCTTGCTCCAGCATAATCACTACCAGTGTATGCTTCCAAAGTAAAAGGAGAATCTTTTGGATACTAATGGCCCAATTTGACATTTTAAGTACCTAAAATTCCTTTTAACAGCATGAAGGTGTGAACCTTTGGTGTGACTTGGTATATTGCACATGCAGACACTGCAAACATAATGTCAGGTCTTGAAGAAGTAAGATTAGAGCTGGCATATCGTGTCTGACACGACACGATAAGAAACGAACACGATAAGATACGAACACGAAAGACCTGAACACGAATACGACACGATAAGAAATCGTGTCACTTTTTTCAAACACGAACATGACACGAAAATTAACGTGTGACACGATAAGGAACTTGTTAAGGGACCTGTTAACAAAAATACATAACGAAACAAAACGAGTAAACAATTTAACGAGAGTTCCTAATAATATTTTTAACTAATACATAACGAAACAAAAAGTCCTTAATAAATCCTTATAACTAATACATAACGAAACAAAAGTAAACAATTTTAATGTCTTCACTCTTCACCCATAGCCGAAACCCATGTCCTCGAGCATATTACCGGTCCACCATGGCTGATAATTTTCCTGTAATCCAACAATATACCAGAAGTGATAGTTTAATTAGTTTCATCTTGCAATCTGGTCATATCATATTTACACATTAAATAGCAAGGTTTGTAAACTAATGTGTTTTACAGAAAGAAATGAATTTATTTTATAGAAGAGACCAGCACAACTATTAAACATGAGAAAGAAATAGTTAGGAAGACTTTTAGACACTCGGTAAGATAAATGGAACTTGTTTTTCCTGCATATGTCAATCAGTTAGTGAAAGAGAATCATTGACATATGGAATAAAGTACAAACCTGCCCATAAATGGAACTAGTATTATCTTTTCCATAATAGTAGCTATTTGAAGATGTAACTATGTAAGTCAAGTCTTGTGTTTAAAGAGATAAAGAGAGTGAATCAGTCGAATGAAGTACAAACCTGCCCATAAATCAGGCAATTGCCTAGGCCACATTTATAAACCACATTAATTGATTGAGAACACAATGGAAAGAGTACAAAACATAAGCTAAAAACACCAAAACATTAACTGATTGAGAACACTATTATTCCAAGTTTCTTTATTATTTAAGTTATCACTTATCAGTACAATTATCTATTAGACATTCAGACCTATTTCGGTTAACACTGTACTATTCTTATTCGTATACACTTTAAGAAAAGACTAAAGATTAAGTGATAACTGATAAGAAAGAACTTATAAAAAAAATTACCATATTTTATTAAAACGCAATTACAAAACAGAAAGTCATAAAATATCGATTAGACTTGGTACAATATTTAACAAAATCGATTAGATTTGGTACAATATCGATTAGAATTGGTACAATACTTAAACTATACTTGAACTCACAAATCGATTAGATTTGGTACAATATTTAACAAAATATAACAAATTAACAAGAGAACTTATTTCCAATAAATTGATTACATACCTGTTAATAGAATAATAGATTGTGGATTTATGGATCGACAGAGAATCTGAGAAAAGATAAAGTGTTTGTGGATCGATTAATGTTAATGGAGTATTGGAGTTAATAGATTAATGGAGTTAATGGATTACATTTTACATACCTGTTAATAGAATAATAGATTAATGGAGGAATGGAGGATTGGAGATTTGGAGGCGCCAGAGAATATGAGAAAAGAGGAAAGTGTTTTAGGGTTTATTTTTAAACATATATATATCCCCTCTTAACAGGTCCTTAACGTGTCTTAACAGGTCCAGACCTGTTAAGACACGAAACCTGTTAATTTTATTCGTGTCTTAACAGGTCCGGACCTGTTAAGACACGAAACACGATAAGACCCGACACGAAACACGATAAGAACAGGTCGTGTCGTGTCGTGTTAACGTTTTCGTGTCGGAAATTGCCAGCTCTAAGTAAGATACATCAATGAACCAATCATTGATCTATACAAGTGAACATCAACTTCTTCACCATCTTCATCCTTGAGCAAAGGCTTGGAAGTTTTCATTGGTGTACTTGCAGTTTTGACATCTGTATACCCAAATTTCTTCAAAATGTCAGCCACATACTTATCTTGACTGATAAATATGCCTTCCTTGTTTTGCTTTACTTGTAAACCCAGAAAGAAAGTAAGTTCTCCCATAGAACTCATCTGAAACATTTCATGCATAAGCTTCTCAAATTCAATACACAGCTTCTTCCTTGTAGATCCAAAGATGATATCATCTACATAAAGCTGGACAAGCAAAATATCATCCTTGTGTCTTTTGATAAACAAAGTCTTATAAATCTTTCCTCTATGAAACCTATTTTCCAACAAGTATGTTGACAAGGTTTCATACCATGCTCTAGGAGCTTGATGTAAACCATAAAGTGCCTTTTCAACCTTGTAAACTTTATTAGGAAAGTCAGGATCTTCAAACCCTGGTGGTTGACTAACATATACTTCTTCTTCTTCAATCTTTCCATACAGAAAAGCACTTTTGACATCCATCTAATACACCACAAAGTCTTTAAATGAAGCATAAGCTAGAAATAGCCTAATTGCTTCAATTCTTGCAACAGGGGTAAATACTTCATTATAGTCAATCCTTCTTCTTGTGTGTACCCTTGAGATACCAATCTTGCCTTGGTTTTTTTTATCACAATCCCTCTTTCATCCTTCTTGTTTCTGAGAACCCATTTTGTACCTATAGCTCTCTTTCCTTTAGGCAAATCCACCAGAGTCCAAACTTCTTATAACTTGAATTGCAACAGCTCTTCTTGCATAACTTCTACCCAACTGGACTCCTTTAATGCTTGAATAGCCTTCCTGGGTTCTACTTGTGATAGAAAACAAGCAAATAAATAGTTCTGAAGTTCTTTATGATGTCTTCTTTGTTTTAGAGTACTAACAAGGAGCCCTTGATTCATAACCCTATTCTTGAACTCAGTTCCATTGTCACATCCTATCACTTTAACTCTGTGATTTACTAGATTTTCTACCCTTGTTATAAAAGACATAAGGATTCCACTGGTTTCACCCTTAGTTACTAAAAAGAAAGCCCAAGTGATAACGCTCATTTTGTACATGTTTTTATCGCGTTATTTGTATGTGTTTGCATATTATTTAGTTATGTTTATGATCATTTTACGCTTAAAAGTTGTTAAGATGTGTTCAAGTCTAGGTACAAGGAAATATTAAAGGAATGATGAAGAAAACCTACAAAATCAAGTAAATATTGAAGAAAAACTCGTCAACAAAGATATTGATTCATGATATGATTATTTCCGTTGTACATAAGAAGGATGAAAAGATGAAGTCAACATTAAGTGCTAAAAAGTGTGTTAAAAGTTGAAGTTATATGCTAGCTCAAAGTTGAAATTCATGTGCAAGAATCAATCTCAACCCAAGGTTCATAATTCTCAACCCAAGGTTGAAGCTGAGATTTAAACCCAAGGTTCATAAAACTCAACCTGAGGTTCAAGCAGACATCTCAGCCGCAGGTTCAAGATCCAAACCGTGGGTTGAGAAATTTCTGAGATGAAGAGTTGCATTAACTCTTAGTTTTAACTACCATTATGACTAGAGTCCGATCATTGTCCTTTCTTTTATGGATATTCAAGGTTTAAATCAGTTTTTGGGGAAGAATTCAAGTATAAATAAAGCCCTAAGCACCCTATAATTCACACAACACTTACAATCAAGCCTTACACCACAAGGACTTGATCACATTACTTACTAAACCCAAAAGAGCTTAATAATCTCTGCCATTCTCAAGAAGATCCCAAGTAGAAACAAAGGAAGAGTTGGAGATACTTACTAGAAGAGGTGGAAGATTCCCTTGTTCAATTGGAGGTCTAAGGAGTGCTATAACTCTTTTATTACTCATTGTAATCTTACTTTTGGGTAATTTTTTTTTACTTTAATTAATCATGTTAAACCGTTTGATGTTGAATGAAATGTTATGTTTGATGATGACGCTTGTTATGGAATAATTTGTGATGGTTGTTTGGGAATGATGTGACTTTCGTATGAATGTTGGATGTTTAGTCGGTTAGAAAAAGTGATTATTTTCATGAGTTTGTTTAAATATAATTCGTTTTCTAAAACTTGTTGGTTAAACATTATTGGATTTAAGGGTTGAAATGATTTCTAATATTGTTTGATTCCAAGAAGTTGGTGCACAAATGGATTGGTATTTGATAATTGACGAATATTAAGTATTCAAGTTTTAAATGAATTCGGAAATATTTAATCACGAGATTGGGTTGAAAAGACTCGTAATAACGAATTTAACTAATCATCTTTTTCATACGTTTGATAAAAAAAAGAGCTAGCGTAATGGGATGAGAGTAGGCCGAAAGGACTCACCCGTGAAACTAGTAGAAACATGGATTTTCTTGATATTACCCACTGATTAGAGATCCTTGTGAAAATTGACATGTGCCTTCTAAGTTTCACCCAAACATGTTCAACATTCTATCACGATTAGTCATTATTCCTAAACAAGTATTTGTTTGTTTGATTGATTTGATATGAAACCATTGTTTGTGTAATTACTTTAAAGTGCTTTAGAGCGTGACAATCTTGAGTACTATTTCTATTTGCTACTGTCTAAATTGCTTAAACCTAAACAAGTAGTCTCTTGGGATGATCCTTATTTACCACAAACCTTACTACAATCGAACGAGTATACTTGTTCGTATGTGTTTCCTAAATAAACGGTAAAAAGGTATTTTATAAATTTAAAATTTGAGTAAAATTAGGATATAATATACACCTTATTGAAACGCATCAAGTTGTTGGCGCCGTTGCCGGGGATTTGTTTGATGTGCTCTTTGTTCGTTTGTTTGTTGAATTGTTTGCTTGAAATGTTTGATTGTTTGTTTTAATTGAGTTCTTGATTGAATTGCTTGTCTTATTCATATGACCCGGCACCGTCACCATCAAGTTTTTGGCGCTGTTGCCGGGGACTACTCCTTTTTAGTTTAGTTTAGTTGTAAATAGTAGCATAAAGTTTGTTCTTGTTATTGCATGATTTTAGAGTTTATTACATGTTTGTTTTTTGTGATTGTTTGGGTTATTTGGTTAATGATTGTTAAGTGTTTGCTTTGTCCTAGTTTCAATGTGTTTCTCTCGTTTCTATTTTTATTTTTATTTTTTTTATTAGTTCTAGTGTTAAGTTAAAATATAAAAAAGTAAAAGAAAAAGAAAAAGAAAAAAAAATGTTGAAAAAATATTGCTGCAAACCGGGCGGCTCAACTCTGAACCGCCGGCTCAACCTTTCGAAACGTAAAAAAAAAAAAAAGAAAAAGAATTCCACTTGAACCGCCTATCCAAATCTCGACCGCGGCGGTTCATGCTCTCGGTAAAACATTTGCAAATTCAAACCGTCGATTCAAATATGAACCGCGGCGGTTTGACCCCTCGGTAAAAAAAATTCACATCCTAAACCGCCGGTTTGGGTGTGAACCGTAAAAAAAAAAATTTTGTTTTCTTTATTACTCTTTTATTTATTTAAATAGTTATTTGATATATTAGATTTGTTTTAGATTTTAGTTTGATTTTTTTTTCTCGAATAACTTAGTTGTTTTTTTTACTAACCCCTAACGTTTGTTTTGGATGTGTTGTCTATGAATGTTTAACTTATTTTTAGTTATGGATTCACCTAGCGAAGTTTCGGATTATTTGGACAAATTGGAAATGGAATTGATGGACGATGGAGATGTTATGGCTAGGATGGAGAAAATGGTTGATTTTGAAAAGGTGAAGTTGCAAGCGAAACGAAAAGAAGTTGAACGTATTGAATATGAACCGGAAAAACCTCGGGTGATAACTTTCACTCATGCTAAGTTGAGAGAATATGACGAAACCAAGTATGAGGTATTCTACACCTTGTGGAATAGAAGGATTAGGAGCTTGGGATGCGGAATGTAACATTGGACAAAGTGATAGTTATGTGACCTTTGCTTTTTATGAAAAGTTTGGAAATAGGAAATATGAAGTAGACAAGTATCATAGGAGGATAGCATGGGATGCGAAAATTGACATTCATGGCTATACCTTTGCTATGGATTTGATTATTGATGAGTATGAAGATACTACGGATCCTTCCGTTGTGTTAGGGAGAAATTTTTTGATAGCAACAAAGTGCACCATTGATTTTGGTTTAGGGGAAATGCAAGTCAAGGTTGGAGAATTACAAGATGATAAAGATGTTAATTGGTTAATTGAACAAATGGAAGAAGTTTGTGACAATGAAGATGGTATTCTTGGGAGCATGGAAATGGTTAAGATGGGAAAAGCTACTCGTTTGAAACAAAAATACCCACCTTTTAAAGGTCTTATACCTTCACCGTCATCATTACCACAACCTACCACACTAGTCAAAGGAGAAAGCTCTTCTAACCAAACACCCTTACCAAAAGAAATACCCACAAAAGAACCCATTGATGAAGCAAAATGTGTTGAGGAGATTACTACAAAGTTCAAGGAATTGTTAAATGAAAAACCAATACTACATGTGTTGGAACACTATGCTCATTATAGGAAGTTGTTGGATGAAATTTCAGTGGAGAAAATGAAACTTGATAAGAAGAATGAAATTGAAGAAGAAGAAGAGGAGAAGGTGATGGAGAAGGGCTTACCTAAAAAGAAAGAAGATCCGGGAAACTACCTTATTCAGCTAAAAGTGAATGGAACCATGGCAATAAATGCCTTGGCCGATACGGGGGCGAGTGTTAGTATATTGCCTTATAAGCTTTACAAGATTATGGAGTTGGGAAGAGCTTGTCCTTCCAATGATGTTTTGTTGATGGCAGATAATACCATGGCAAAAGCTTATGGTAAAGTGAAGAATGTGAGATTACAAATAGGATTCCAAACATATTTGTGTGACTTTTTGATTTTGCATGTACCTATTGATAAAGAGACACCCATTTTGGTTGGACTCCCATTCTTGAGTACAATTGGAGCAATAATTGATAATGGCAAAAGAACGATGGAGATTGATGATGGAGTGGCTAGAAGGATTTACCACGCCAAGAAAAGAAACAAAGTTCTAGCAGATGAAGAATCAGATGATGAAGAAGATTGGTTGGATGTATTTTAAATTAGCCATGACAATGAAGGTAACCCAAAATATGGAAAAACAGCCCCATCGTTTGAACATATTGAAGATGATATGGAGAGAGCATTGGCTATGGAGAATTACTTCAATCCTTTCAAGAACATTATTGTGTACAAAAAGATGGTTGATTTCCTTGTCTCTATGCCAATTAAGCTTAAAAATATTGAGTGGACATCGGATGGGTATAGCAAATATCAAAAGGTTGAAGGAGATAATGATTGGCACACTAAAATAGAGATTACTAGCCCGGGTGGACGCCGTTTCACTCGTGAGTTCAAAACAAAGGAAACTGATAGAGTTCTTACGGGGAAATTTCATTTGGAGGATATTCTAAGGTTTGGGAATTATTTTGATTAAAGGAAGAATGTGGAAGAATAAAGAAGCTTATTGCTAAGCTTTTGATCATTTTGTCTCTTATGAGTTCAATCATGTTTACTTATCGTTTATTGATCTTATTATGTTTTGCACTTATTTGTTAGTTGAGTGTGTTTTAGCTTTTAAGCTTTATAAGTTATGATTAATAAGAGGAATTTAAGTTTGAGTTTAGTTGTGTTTTAAATTTATGTAGTTTGTATCAATTAAGTTCAATGGAATGTTGGAAGTTTTTTTAGTTGTGGTGATTATTGAAAATGAACAAGGAATGAAAAAACGTTTTTGTTTTGAAACAGGTTTCGTACTAAAATTTTTACAAACCAACGGTTGAAAACCAAGCCCACGGTTGAAGTACCCAACCTACGGTTGAGTATTCATTTGTGCCAAAGAAACAAAAGAAAAAAAAAACACCACAAGTAACAACCATTCTCATCATTCCAAGATTGAAGTTTAGTTAACAAATTGAGATTCTAGCAATCCTATGGCATCAAAAAGGGTAAGTAACACCATCCAATTAATTTGCATTGTTCTTAATTCGAATTTGATTTTTAGGGTTTTTAATTGGGCGAATTTGATAGAGTTCGAATTAATTGAAATTACTTGATGGGTTTACTAGAGGATTGGTGTAAGGATTGATTGGAAGTAGAATTAGATGAATTGATTAAGTATTGAAAGAGAATTTGATGTTCTAAGATCTAGGGTTTATGTATGTCGAATTTTAAGGATTTTTAATCAAGATTGATTGGGTTTATTGTGGTATATGGTTAAGAATTAGTGTTTGCATGCTATTTGATTAATTATATGGACCACTACTTTGTTTGAAATTGATTTTGATTCTAAGATTCTTAAGGTTGAGAAGTGAAGAAGTTATGAGTTTAAGCACTTAGAATAAGCACTAATAAGCAAATGGAGGAAGGAGTAAAATGTGGATAAGTTGGACACTAAAAAAAAAAAAAAAAAAAAAAAACTGCTGCTGCAAACCGCCGGCTGGAAATTCCAACCGCCGGTTGAGGAACCCAGAAAACAAGCCAAACCGCAGGTTTAAATATGAACCGTGGCAGTTGAACTCTCGGTTAAAAAAATGAAAAGACTGAACCGCCGGTTCTAGAGTGAACCGCGGCGGTTCAAGTCTCGGTAAATTAAGTCACCAAGCCAAACCGCCGGTTCAAAAGTGAACCGCGGCGGTTCAGCCCTCGTTAAAAAAAAATTATTTATTTTGTTTTGCTAATTTATCTTACGTTTTAACCTTTAGCTCCAACATTTCTCGTGTGCTTGTTTTGTTTGTTTTGTAGAAATGTGTTCGACAAGAAGAGGAAAACCCATTGGTTGCTTTGCACATGAGACACGGTCGTCAAGCAAGGGAATTTACCCTCATGCCGATAGCAAGTGAACATTTGAGGTGGAGTAAGCTAAGTAAAGAAGCAAAAGCTTGTTACAATATCCGATTGGCAAAGTTGCAAAGAAAAGAGATTGCGGTACCAAAGTTAGTGAGTTGGAAATTGATGAGAGAATATAACCTTAATAAGACTCTTGAGAAGTTATGGGAGGTTAATACGGAGTCTGAAAACGGAGTTTTTGAAGATTTTAGTCTGGAGTACGCAATTAAAATTGATGAGAAGCTAATTTATAGAGAATGGTGTTTAGAGTTCTTTGCCACGATCTATTTCAACCAAGAAGTGAGCAACATCATGGAGGAGAAATGTATTTGGTTTAGGTTGTGTGGGAACGATCATGCACTAACTTTGCCGGAATTTAGGCAATTACTTGGATTGTATGATGAGAATGACCTTGAATGTAACACCCCGAAATCGGATCAGCGGAAGCATACAAGTTGTGGGGTGTTATTCGATAGTTGTCACAATCACAAGGTATAAAGAACGGTTTTGTTCAAACCGTTTTGGAAGAAATTCCATAATAATAAATATTTAAATTACATCATGTAAAAATAGTGCGGAAGATATAGATTTAAAAAGGATTTTAACCGGTCCCAAACAAGTGTAGAGTCTTCTATGACCATGCCATGCCCTTCACCAAGCTCCTCCAAAAGTAAGATATGCAGCGGAAAAGATCTAACACCTGAGAATAACATGCTAAAAGTCAACACAAAGGTTGAGTGAATTCATAGGTTTATAATTAAAGCAGTTGATCACAATATTTCAAGTTTCCAAGAAAGTGGGCTACGTTGTTATACGCCCGTAAGTTATTACCACTGCACTAAGCTCATGACACACAAAGCGTTAACCGGCACCAGTAACTCTGGCGTAAGTCGACAGTAACCGCGGATTTTCATAATCATAATAGTTGCCCCCAAAGCCAGGTATCTTGCCAAATACCTAGTTAACTCAATTATAGCACACCCATGTCGCCTACCCGGTCAACAGGAGTGGGATGGTCATATCCTATAGTCCTATATACTATAATCGCGCTCACCCGTGTTGCCTACCCGGTCAACAGGTGATTAATGGTTCATGATCGAGGGACTTGCTGTTGGCAAGGAAGGTACTTAGTGCTTATCAGGTGGTTCGCAAAGTGGCTACTGCTTCACTCACAGTACCAGAAAAGTATAAATGTTGTTTCAGCTCAAATACAGTTTCAGATAGTAGAAAACATAGTTTTCAGTTCAAAATATAGTTTCCAAACAATTGTGATCATAATCAAAACGGTAGCATGTATCTCACTCCAAGTAACTTATAAAGCAGTTAAAGCAAGTAAAAGTGGGGCTATGAACTCACCTTAGCAACAGAAATGCAAGATCACAACTAACACGACTGGCATCTAGAGTGTATCACAACAGTTTCAAAACATGCGGCACGACGGTACATGGAGGTACAAGCACGGCGGTACACAACGGTCGAGGATCGGCACAACCTAATACGCATATGGTTATCTCAAAATACGGCTCGTACAATAATAATGTCTATAAAAGACAATGTGTCGTAGTTTTCGTGGATTACTCAGTTTCAAAAACTTATCAAAAGCTTAGTTTCAACGTTTCGTATGGGGTGGTAAGAAGACATAGACTCGACAGACAACTCACGCCAAAGAGAATAGACATCGACATAGTCGAAAGAATACTGACGTGAACTCAACCAAAGAGGACAACTCTAGAAGTTTACGATAAACAAACAACTCAAATCAAATAACTCAGTTTGTACGTTTCTACATTTACCCCGTTATCCCCAAATAATTTGTATAAAACATAAACGCTTTATAATAAAAATAAGTTTAACTAATAAAATTAGTTTTTCTCAAGTCGTCGAGACTTGGATTAATTAAATCTAAAATTACAATATTTAACAAGTTTGTGTCTCGCTATTATTCTTGTAAATATTAGTTTTGGTTTTATTGAAGATTTTGTGTCCGTTTCTTGTTTAATATATTAAGTTCCCTTTGAAGTTAATATATTATACCGTCCCGCGTCTCAAAATATTCAATAAGTCCAATGTCTAATGTCGTAAGTCCGATAGCGATCCACATTTGTCCAATATCCAAGTACAATAATCAAATCCGTATTCAAATTCAATTCACGATTTTTAATATAATCCGAAACGTACCAATATGGCATTATGTCAAATTTATTATTTTGATGACAAAATATATTGACACTACATTTTATAACTAACATACCCTTTATAACATATGTTGGGCTTGTGTGCCTTTTAACCAAACAAATTTCATTGGGCTTCGGCCCATTGAATCCAACCCAAGTGCAGCCCACTATGGGCTCTACTGCCCAACAATTTAACAACCAAACCCAAATACTTTTTACAGCCTAAGAAGGCCAAAAGTAGTTTAAGACAGCCAAAACCAAATCAAATTTTAAATTCATAGGTTTTCCTACTCGACTGATCATGTAACAAAATGTATCGACAAGTTCACTCCCATCAAACGGACCAAAATGGTATTCACACGACTCACCGAGACCACTTGGTCTCGGTTTAAACTTACTTTGCTCGAACTAGTATTGACAAAAAAATTCCCAAACCAAAACCAAAACAACCACATAAACCAAGAGAATCCAAACCCAGATATAATCAAACCGAGAACCAAATTCGGGTTGTAAACCCGATCGTGACCACATAACTTAGACATCACCATTTTTCAGTCGAATCTTACCACACAAACGTTTCAAAACACATTTTTAAATCCGGATTTTAATCACAAACTTATAATAACGAATTATTTTCGTTTTGAATCCACGAAAACCATAACATAATCGATCGGTAAAAGAAAATATAAACAACACAAGTGGTTTTTACCATACCACTAGACGAACTAGAGAAGAGATGAGAAGAGGATGAGGTGGAGAAGACGGCGGCTGTGGTGAGGGAACTCGCAGTCACGAACCAAACAAACACCTGAACAACTTTCGATCTTCTTGGTCTACACACGATCGGTTATAAACTTGTGTCGCCGGAATATCTTGCCGGAAAAGTCATAAGTTTCCGAGAGAGAGGGATTAGATGGGAGTGGGTTTGGAGGCGCGTGAGCCTTATAGAAATGACGAGGAGGGTGAGAAGATTAAAGTGGTGGTGGCGGTGAGAGGTGGTGACCGGCGGTGGTGCTCCGGTTGCCGGATTTTTGGCCGGAAAAGAGAGAGTGAGGCTGGCGGCTGGAACCCTAGAAGAAGAGGCAGAGAAAATGAAATGGGTATATTAACCCTAGAAATTTTATAACAAGGTATTTATAGGGTGAGGGTAGGACTAAGGACAAACCCTAGCGCGCCCTCAGGGACTAATTGTGTAAATCTCTTCATATTTTTAATGAAACGCCAACGAGACTTAATAATCGTGTTATAAATATTTCCCGAGCATCCAAAAGTTATTCCGTTAACTTTAAAATCGCTTTTCCATTAATTTTGATTATAAATACGTGTAACTTTATTTCTCGTTGCCCGAATAAATTAATATTCGCGTTTAGAATAATTTTTCCAATAAAACGACTATTCATACGTCTCGTTTCTCATGAATAATAAAATAATCAAAACAAATCGTCGGTTGTGCCAGTACGCGTTGTGTACGAATTTCACGTTTCGCGAGATAAATTTCACGTTTTCAAACCAAATAAGTTCAGAAAAGATCCGTTTATGAGAAACAAGAAAAGTCTCGTATAAAAATATATTCGGAAAATTACGGGTGGTTACAGCACATACATCATATTTGAAAATCCGTCCCGGATTTCAGTTTAACTTATTAGTTTTGGTTTCGAAGGGGTTTACAAACTAAGGAAAAATCAAAATGATTGTTTTGGCTTGTAAAACAAGTTTAAGAAATTTGTCGGTTGTTACATCACGTACTCCTAAAAAGGAATCGCGTCCTCGCGATTTGGTTCTGGTTACCCGGCGGAATGGTGTTGGTGGAAAGGTGGTGGCACTGGTAACATGTTCAGGCCTCTCCGGACTATTCTAAGGGGTTATCCTTGACTGTGGAAAGGTACTTAAGTGTTCTGCCATAAGTTGTCTCCTTCTAGTTCTTTGGTGGGGTACAATGATTTTCGGAGTAAGGTTAATAGAGGGAAATAGTTCAAATCTTAATTATACGGGTCTCAAAATTTTACCAGCGCTGTTTCTTCTCAAATCCTCATATTCTAATTCCAATGTAGGGTTTATACTCTAGTGACACAAAAAGGGCTCTTGGTCTAGTGGTTGGACGTTTGTAGGTTGAGCAAGGTGTAGGGTGTTTGAATCCTACCTATGGCATTTTGTTTGAAAATCTTATTTGGGTAAGTATTTACACGGTTTTGACCAAAATAATTTTCCAGGCATTAAACTTTTCTTTGTCAGGAATTTTCAGCTGCGTAAGATGACACAGTTTCAAGAGATTTTACAAACTTGTAAAAAAAATCGGGTTTTCAAACCTAGTATGGGTAAGAAATTTTCGTAAGATTTTGCGTTTGACATTTCGCAGTAAGGTTGATAAGGGTTGACCAGAAGAACTTAATCCTCAAAATATGCGTTTTAGAAAAATGTAATTACGGTCCCTAAGGTTGATCTAAAAACATTTTAATAAAAATCCTTAAAAGTAAGAATATCAGAGAGGAAGGATAATTGAACATGTACGTCAATCTGTGGTTCCAAATATCCAAGGAAAGATCTAGTTGCCAACGTTGAGCGGGGTTCAATGTTTAATATCAGGCGACACTCTAAGGTGCAAGTATTCCAACTTGTTAAATGATACTAAAAGGTGCCCTGGCCGAATTTGTTGCACTGGTGGCCTAAAAGAAATAACTTTGTGCTAAGGGGGTATCTTTACTTAAACGGTTGTGTTAGTGACTTGAGAGGTCTGAATCAGCTTGATACTATGTTGAGAAAAGTCCTTATTTCAAGGTGCGGTCGGGTATCAATGGTTGTTAGATAAACTAAGATGTTTCGGCATCCCGGTGCAGAAGTTGCGTCACTACAGGGAAGTCAGAGTTTTGCAATGAAGCGGTTTACATAAAAGAATGGGTTTCGATTCTGTGTCATCTAGAACTCCTAGAGAGTAAAATGTCTTGGGAGTAATGGTATATTGACAATCTAGTTCAATGCAAGTGCTACTAGTGAGGTAAACTAATTGCAGGGAACGAATGTGGCGACTTATTCAGTGATATAACAATATCAAAGCTTGGTAGGTTATTATCTATAGTCGCAGGCGAAAGTGTGAGGTCCACTTCTAAGGTTTTGATCTATTTTCAAAATGAAATGTTGGTTATTCGGTTTATGCAGTAATAGGATGAAAACACTTTTCATAGGGGTAACTGGTTCACTCGGTGGTTGTAAAATACTTTATAAATTAGTTTGTAGAATAGCTTATAGAGTGATAGGGAACGACTTATTATTTATGAAATGATAACCGAATTTATGGTTAAGGTTGTGAAATATTAGGATAAAGATCGGGTTACAAAATAACATATGAGATGATTTGTACGACAATGCACAGGTTATTGAGAAAATTATTTGTTATCTGTAAAATGTCAGCAAAGCTATAGTTTACTTTGTGATTTAGCAGCAAAACGGTTCGTCGGGTGACAGTAAAATGATTTTTTTTATTATTATTTTTATTTTTTTGGTTGGAAAGTAATGGCGAAATAATTTGTAAGATAATAGTAACACAGCTTTGTTGTTTTCAAGTAAAACAGTGGCTAATTTAGCTCGCAGAGGAGTAAAATGGTTTACAAGGCAGTAGTAAAACATTTTGTAAAATGACCGCAAAAGGGTTGGTAAGATAGTTGAAAATGATTTGTGTGAATGTGTGCATAGTGGTAATAATAATGGAAAGTGAAATGATGCAGTAAGTGGGTTGGTTACTTATATGAAAGTTTTAATAGATAATTACTAAGATAACGAATTAAAAAGTGAAATAATGTGATGATAAGTATGTTATAGTAGATAGTAATAGCTTAGTCGTATTTGACATTTTGATTAAATAATAGTGAAAATATGGAGCGTAATTGAAATATGATGGTCCGTAAAAGTTTAAATAAAACTGTATTGTTTAAGTGTGTAACTGACCAAAATGAGGTGAGTAGAGATATGAGAGTAAAAATGCGGTAAGTTACGAATGTAAGTGAGAGTGAGATAAGTATACACGGAGTTAAAGTACCGTTTTGAAATTATTCTTATCGTGGCTAACATGCCCCCTTAGTGGTGATTATTAAAACGAAAGTGTTTGAAAGGTAAAACATGTTTGAGGTGTGCAAAAAGGATAACGGTTGCTAACAGTGCTATAGTCGACGACTTGCGGGTTATGGGCCCACGGTCAAAGTGTAACGGTGTGAAATGGTCAATGGTCGTTCGGGGTAAATGGTTTATGATCCATGGTGTGAAAATCTTAAATAACATACTTCGGGTTATCTAAACCAGTATTAATTCCAAAATACGAATAATAGGGTGAACCGCTTTATCATGGTTAATACAGGCAATCTTACTTACCACTTAGGGTTACTGTTTCCTCATGAGCGCTATTATTCCTTTACAATCTTCAATATCCAATTCGTTCAACTAAACTATTAAGGTGTCCATTTCAACTGATAGGTTACTTCCTAATGCAGCTAATGATGTCGCCCGACTCATCGGCTTATATTGCGGTGTTCTCGAGCTTTCTTACAAGTTGAGGGGCAGGGGAAAACGGGATATGTGACCTAATGGTCTAAGGTAATACCAGAGTGATGATGTCTTCCAGATAGAGCTTTCGGATAGTATTCCTGAGTAGTGTCCCCAAAATAATACTTTCAAAATAGCGTGTCTCAAAATGGTGTGTCCCAACTAGTGTATCCCAAAACAATTCTCATAATAGTATGCCAATAGTGTATCCAAAACAACCCCTATAATATTATACCAATGCGTCACGTCTTCAAGATAGTGTAACTAGAGTTGACCGTCCCAAAATAGTATTCGAAGTGGTATGCCAGAATAGTGTTGTCAAAGTAGCGTTCCTAGAATAACGTATCTAAAATAGTCTTTCCCAGAATAATGCCTTCCAAAATATCGTATCAATTTATGTATACGTTTCTTAAAATACTTATCGCAGTTCATTGTTTCATAAAAGGTATTAAGGTAGACTACTAGTATCCTCGGAGGATAAGTGAAAGGTTAGGTATCTTTTCCAAAAGTAGGGGCTCGGGTTGCTACACAAGTTTCTAGAGCTTCTGTTGAGTTACAAATCGACCTATTGTCAGTTTCCTAGGTTTTTCCAAAGATTACTTCGTTGTTTACTTCCATCAAGAGGTTCATCCTACAAGTGATGTGGAAGAGTCTTTCTTAGTCGACTAGTGATCTAACTCGGTTCATTAATTGAGTGTAAGGATTGGGGTAGTGATGACTGTAACATAACCAGAGACAAAACAAGGCTGAAGAAACAAAATCAACTCCACAACGATATCCAGAAATCAAGAACTCACGCAATCCAAATTCGACTAAAGCCAAAACCAAGTAATAAACTTAAAATGTGCTTGTTATGATATCGGACGAGTTAAAATAAACGGATCGAATTCAAAATGGCGACCAATCGGGTCTCACCTGACCCGGTGCGAACGTAATCAGACGGCGATGAACAGTTATTCCATATAAGCGGAGAGATATAGCGGTGCCAGAAGTATTTCAGTTCATGAGGTGTTGTGATGCCAGTGTGTCGCGTGTGTAAACTTTCGTAAGGTTCGGTGCTCGTGCACATATACAAAACCTTATCATTCCCAAAATAGAAAGTCAACCCGAAACATAATCCTGTTATAACTACTCTCAGTATCGCAAAATTCATTTCTGAGACATAGGTGATCAGGCCATGTCCCCACTATCCTTGGTTAATTATAGGTGATCGGTCTACTCTCAACCAAGAATCAATGAATTTCGGGATACTCAGTTTAGTTATACTAGTACTATGTTCCTTACCTTAGAATCGCTTTAAAAAAAACCACAACAGGTGTTCAAACTCGGAATCAAATAATGTGGTTACGCAAAGAAATAGTGTAACTCCGTGACAGGTTTGGTGCATCGACGAAAATATTTACAGTGAATCAGTGAAATGAGGTGAAATACAAACCATTAAATAGCGAGACATACATCTCATCAAGTATGACGTTTAACATTTCAACAAATATGCTATGCAACAAAATTTCAAGCGAGGCATCGGCTTGGCAGGCAGGCACGTGTCGGTCATAGGATTTAAGTTTTCGTAAAAATGGTTATAGTCTGGGTTTTTGAAAATACCAGTTCTCTATAACCTGTGGCTCTGATACCATCTGTAACACCCCGAAATCGGATCAGCGGAAGCATACAAGTTGTGGGGTGTTATTCGATAGTTGTCACAATCACAAGGTATAAAGAACGGTTTTGTTCAAACCGTTTTGGAAGAAATTTCATAATAATAAATATTTAAATTACATCATGTAAAAATAGTGCGGAAGATATAGATTTAAAAAGGATTTTAACCGGTCCCAAACAAGTGTAGAGTCTTCTATGACCATGCCATGCCCTTCACCAAGCTCCTCCAAAAGTAAGATATGCAGCGGAAAAGATCTAACACCTGAGAATAACATGCTAAAAGTCAACACAAAGGTTGAGTGAATTCATAGGTTTATAATTAAAGCAGTTGATCACAATATTTCAAGTTTCCAAGAAAGTGGGCTACGTTGTTATACGCCCGTAAGTTATTACCACTGCACTAAGCTCATGACACACAAAGCGTTAACCGGCACCAGTAACTCTGGCGTAAGTCGACAGTAACCGCGGATTTTCATAATCATAATAGTTGCCCCCAAAGCCAGGTATCTTGCCAAATACCTAGTTAACTCAATTATAGCACACCCATGTCGCCTACCCGGTCAACCGGAGTGGGATGGTCATATCCTATAGGCCTATATACTATAATCGCGCTCACCCGTGTTGCCTACCCGGTCAACAGGTGATTAATGGTTCATGATCGAGGGACTTGCTGTTGGCAAGGAAGGTACTTAGTGCTTATCAGGTGGTTCGCAAAGTGGCTACTGCTTCACTCACAGTACCAGAAAAGTATAAATGTTGTTTCAGCTCAAATACAGTTTCAGATAGTAGAAAACATAGTTTTCAGTTCAAAATATAGTTTCCAAACAATTGTGATCATAATCAAAATGGTAGCATGTATCTCACTCCAAGTAACTTATAAAGCAGTTAAAGCAAGTAAAAGTGGGGCTATGAACTCACCTTAGCAACAGAAATGCAAGATCACAACTGACACGACTGGCATCTAGAGTGTATCACAACGGTTTCAAAACATGCGGCACGACGGTACATGGAGGTACAAGCACGGCGGTACACAACGGTCGAGGATCGGCACAACCTAATACGCATACGGTTATCTCAAAATACGGCTCGTACAATAATAATGTCTATAAAAGACAATGTGTCGTAGTTTTCGTGGATTACTCAGTTTCAAAAACTTATCAAAAGCTTAGTTTCAACGTTTCGTATGGGGTGGTAAGAAGACATAGACTCGACAGACAACTCACGCCAAAGAGAATAGACATCGACATAGTCGAAAGAATACTGACGAGAACTCAACCAAAGAGGACAACTCTAGAAGTTTACGATAAACAAACAACTCAAATCAAATAACTCAGTTTGTACGTTTCTACATTTACCCCGTTATCCCCAAATAATTTGTATAAAACATAAACGCTTTATAATAAAAATAAGTTTAACTAATAAAATTAGTTTTTCTCAAGTCGTCGAGACTTGGATTAATTAAATCTAAAATTACAATATTTAACAAGTTGTGTCTCGCTATTATTCTTGTAAATATTAGTTTTGGTTTTATTGAAGATTTTGTATCCGTTTCGTGTTTAATATATTAAGTTCCCTTTGGAGTTAATATATTATACCGTCCCGCATCTCAAAATATTCAATAAGTCCAATGTCTAATGTCGTAAGTCAGATAGCGATCCACATTTGTCTAATATCCAAGTACAATAATCAAATCCGTATTCAAATTCAATTCACAATTTTTAATATAATCCGAAACGTACCAATATGGCATTGTGTCAAATTTACTATTTTGATGACAAAATATATTGCCACTGCATTTTATAACTAACATACCCTTTATAACATATGTTGGGCTTGTGTGCCTTTTAACCAAACAAACTTCATTGGGCTTCGGCCCATTGAATCCAACCCAAGTGCAGCCCACTATGGGCTCTACAGCCCAACAATTTAACAACCAAACCCAAATACTTTTTACAGCCTAAGAAGGCCAAAAGTAGTTTAAGACAGCCAAAACTAAATCAAATTTTAAATTCATAGGTTTTCCTACTCGACTGATCATGTAACAAAATGTATCGACAAGTTCACTCCCATCAAACGGACCAAAATGGTATTCACACGACTCACCGAGACCACTTGGTCTCGGTTTAAACTTACTTTGCTCGAACTAGTATTGACAAAAAAATTCCCAAACCGAAACCAAAACAACCACATAAACCAAGAGAATCCAAACCCAGATATAATCAAACCGAGAACCAAATTCGGGTTGTAAACCCGATCGTGACCACAGAACTTAGACATCACCATTTTTCAGTCGAATCTTACCACACAAACGTTTCAAAACACGTTTTTAAATCCGGATTTTAATCACAAACTTATAATAACGAATTATTTTCGTTTTGAATCCACGAAAACCATAACATAATCGATCGGTAAAAGAAAATATAAACAACACAAGTGGTTTTTACCATACCACTAGACGAACTAGAGAAGAGATGAGAAGAGGATGAGGTGGAGAAGACGGCGGCTGTGGTGAGGGAACTCGCAGTCACGAACCAAACAAACACCTGAACAACTTTCGATCTTCTTGGTCTACACACGATCGGTTATAAACTTGTGTCGCCGGAATATCTTGCCGGAAAAGTCATAAGTTTCCGAGAGAGAGGGATTAGATGGGAGTGGGTTTGGAGGCGCGTGAGCCTTATAGAAATGACGAGGAGGGTGAGAGGATTAAAGTGGTGGTGGCGGTGAGAGGTGGTGACCGGCGGTGGTGCTCCGGTTGCCGGATTTTTGGCCGGAAAAGAGAGAGTGAGGTTGGTGGCTGGAACCCTAGAAGAAGAGGCAGAGAAAATGAAATGGGTATATTAACCCTAGAAATTTTATAACAAGGTATTTATAGGGTGAGGGTAGGACTAAGGACAAACCCTAGCGCGCCCTCAGGGACTAATTGTGTAAATCTCTTCATATTTTTAATGAAACGCCAACGAGACTTAATAATCGTGTTATAAATATTTCCCGAGCATCCAAAAGTTATTCCGTTAACTTTAAAATCGCTTTTTCCATTAATTTTGATTATAAATACGTGTAACTTTATTTCTCGTTGCCCGAATAAATTAATATTCGCGTTTAGAATAATTTTTCCAATAAAACGACTATTCATACGTCTCGTTTCTCATGAATAATAAAATAATCAAAACAAATCATCGGTTGTGCCAGTACGCGTTGTGTACGAATTTCACGTTTCGCGAGATAAATTTCACGTTTTCAGACCAAATAAGTTCAGAAAAGATCCGTTTATGAGAAACAAGAAAAGTCTCGTATAAAAATATATTCGGAAAATTACGGGTGGTTACAGCACATACATCATATTTGGAAATCCGTCCCGGATTTCAGTTTAACTTATTAGTTTTGGTTTCGAAGGGGTTTACAAACTAAGGAAAAATCAAAATGATTGTTTTGGCTTGTAAAACAAGTTTAAGAAATTTGTCGGTTGTTACATTGAACATGAAGAGTTTGAGGAACACCTTTCTAAGTTGGAAAAAGAACCACCCAAGTATGATGGTAAAACGATATGGAGAGAGATCGGAGATCACAACAGTGGGAGATTGAAGGAATCGGAAATACATTTACCGATGACGAGGCTTTTACACAAGGTGGTTGTGAACTCGTTTGTGCACAGAGGAAGTAGTCAAGATAAATTCCATGGACCGGACTTGTGGATAATTGAGATAATTATGGATCCAAATAGGAAGATGAATGTGGTATGGACTTTGGCGGTTTACTTGTCAAAGAGAGCAGCT
Source organism: Artemisia tridentata subsp. tridentata (assembly GCA_021014915.2). NCBI lineage: Eukaryota > Viridiplantae > Streptophyta > Magnoliopsida > Asterales > Asteraceae > Artemisia > Artemisia tridentata. Next base: position 320,422,534 of record CP139506.1, on the reverse strand, counting down.
ATTATTTCTGAGCACGGTTTTATAAATGGGGGCCATTATGTGACGAAGATTGGAAGAAGTTTGGGATATGATACATCTAGTGAATTGAACAAGATAACGGTGATAAAGGAGTGTGAAAAGATTGATAAAAAGAATTTGAAAGAGTTACTTGATGATGAAAGAATGTGTTTGGTTGATCTAATTGTGAATCTGATTCGTAACCCACCACCACCACCACAACAACCTCAACAACAAAATATTGGAGAATCTTTGGGATTGAATTCGAGTTGGGGTGATTGGCATGCAAATTTGCCACAAGTAGAGAGAAGAGATGTGTGGAGGGATATGAGCTTGATGAGGATTGGACACCAAATGGACTATTGTGCACCAATTCTCACACACCTTGGACAGCATAGTGAACCACCTTATTCATTCCCAATTACGTACGTACCACCTAGTGTTCCACCTTACCCATACCCATACACACCCTATCCATCAGAGCATGTACCTTACCCAACGTCTAGCGCATATCAAGGAAATGATGGATACAATGTCAACTAGGAGGGTTTTGCGGGGTATTATTCTACTAATGCAGGAACACAAGGTTATGAAGCTGGAACATCATCGGGTGGATTTGGATTTGGAACATTGGTTGATTATCCAGGTGACGATATGGAAGATGAATGATTATGATTATCATTCGAGATTATGATGTGTGATGAATAATTTATCTATTTCATTCGTATTTTTTTTTTATTATGTTATGTAGGATTATAATTGTTCTTATGTTTTAGAACTATGTCTATCTTTATGTCGAATAGGATTTTTAAAGTATTTTGGTTATTAGTATTTTTGCATATTGTTTTTGTATTTTTGTGTTTGTTGATTTTTCAGGTTTGAGATACTATGAAATCATTGCTCGTTCATATGGTTGGTACATTTTGGAGCTTGGAGTTCCCAACTCATGCGTTAAACACCAAATATGGATCTCGCATGATTTCTCGGTGATATCATTTACTATTTTATTTTCCTTATTTCCTTTACTTTGAAGTTAATTTTTCACATTGAGGACAATGCAAAACTTAAGTGTGGGGGAGGGAAGTAAATAATGAAAATGATCTAGTTTTTTTTTTTTTAATTTTTTGTGACTATTGTGGAATTTGTTTTACTGCCCTTAAGGAAGTAGTTGTTTTTACACATAAAATATTATATATAATTGAAACAACTTGAAATTTTCCAATAGCATAAAATGGCAATTTGAAATTATTAACAAATCTCGGTTAAGTGAAACGATCTGTTCTTAGGATTGATAACATTACTTGTGCATTTTTAGCCTATTCTACAAATATGTGAGGATTTGAGCCTATCATTCGAAGCATATATTTTCTATGCTTAAATTCTATTTTCTTGCTAAGAGTGTGCTGGTGATTGAATTGATTCTAGAACTTGTGCTTGTCATACATTACGAATTCCAAAGTAAGGTCACATTCGTGTGATATAAATGAATTTAAGTGATAAGAGGCAACTTTGGATTAAACCAAATGGCCTTCCATTTACATATATTGATATATTAGCTAGCCGTATTGGTTAGTTAACCACCATTCTATGGACCCATTTGTTAGTGCTCATTTTTAGCACTAGATACCCTTAGAACACCCTTTGAGCCTATCTTTTCATTTTTGTTACATCCAGAAAAATACAAAAAATTTTTGCACCTTTAAACTTTAGCCTTATCTTTTTAGTCAAGTCAAATCGATGAATTACTTGTTGTTAATCAGAAGAAGTTTTTGATGATTATGAGCTTACACTTTGTATTTCGGATATACCTTTCTGAAGAAGACGAAGGTAGCTACTTCTTATTTGTATCTTTTTGAGGTATATGCTCATCCAAAGTGTGGGGGAAGATGTGATGTATGAAAAAAAAAGAGAAGGAAAAAGAGATATAAATAGCCAATGTGCTATAATTATGAAGATGAAGTACTTTTGAAGATTAGCCAATGTGCTAAGACATGATATGAATGGTGACCGATGAATGAAATAAAGGAGAAAGGAAAGATTTATTATGGAGGCTATAATCATTTGGGGATACATGGTTCGATTGTTTTTGCAGCAAGTAATTTTGGTATTCGACTTGATTATTGTATATTATTATATCCACCAAAATAATCCCATGTCTTATCCTAACCCTTTTTGCTTTGTGAAGATATCGATTGTATGAATATTCTAGTGACCATCCGATTTTTGAATAGTTGAAAAACGTCGCTAGCGAGCTAGAGCGTGTTTTGGTGACCATCCGTTATGCAAGTAACGTTGTTAGCAAACCAAGGTACAAACTAGTGACCATCCGTTGTTCGACTAATCGAGAATTCGTTGTTAGCGATCTATTATATTTGTATAGTAGTTATTTGAGCATAAGTTGATATTAACCCTTAGCCTAACATTTTAGCCCGAATAAAAGTCCTTTTTGATAAATTAATTTATTACTTACATGATTTGGATTAGTTTTGATACTTGTACAAGCCTATGGTATGAAATGAAATCACGACCGAGCAATTGAGTGAAATACACCCCAAACAAAAGAAATGAGTGTGAGTGAATAAAATTATTCTTTTCTTTTCGTGAGGAGCTTAGTTGTGTTATCTAGCTTGATCGGATATGTCGCTTAAATTTCAATATTAAAAGTAAAAATCACTTTTTGATCTTTTGCTTTGGCAATAAGAAAGATTAGTGAAATTTTTAGAGAATCATGGTTTTTGGCTATTGGAAAACAACTTTTCAAAAGATTACTTTGCTTGAGGGAAAGCAAAACTTAAGTGTGGGAGATTTGATAACGCTCATTTTGTACATGTTTTTATCGCGTTATTTGTATGTGTTTGTATATTGTTTAGTTATGTTTATGATCATTTTACGCTTAAAAGTTGTTAAGATGTGTTCAAGTCTAGGTACAAGGAAATATTAAAGGAATGACGAAGAAAAGCTACAAAATCAAGTAAATATTGAAGAAAAGCTCGTCAACAAAGATATTGATTCATGATATGATTATTTCCGTTGTACATAAGAAGGATGAAAAGATGAAGTCAAGATTAAATGCTAAAAAGTGTGTTAAAAGTTGAAGTTATATGCTAGCTCAAAGTTGAAATTCATGTGCAAGAATCAATCTCAACCCAAGGTTCATAATTCTCAACCCAAGGTTGAAGCTGAGATTTAAACCCAAGGTTCATAAAACTCAACCTGAGGTTCAAGCAGACATCCCAGCCGTAGGTTCAAGATCCAAACCGTGGGTTGAGAAATTTCTGAGATGAAGAGTTGCATTAACTCTTAGTTTTAACTACCATTATGACTAGAGTCCGATCATTGTCCTCTTTTATGGATATTCAAGGCTTAAATCAGTTTCTGGGGAAGAATTCAAGTATAAATAAAGCCCTGAGCACCCCATAATTCACACAACACTTACAATCAAGCCTGTTGGGAATTAAACTTAAGCAGTTAGTACGGTTGAAGAATACAAGAACAGTTAGGACTGTTGATGGAAGAACAGTTAGGACTGCTGATGGAAGAACAGTTAGGACTGCTTAAGAGATCAAGGTGAAACCGTGTGAAGATAAATATAGAAAAGATATGGTATATATCTTATTTGTATAGAGTGATACGGTTAGATGTTTTACTTGTATATGACTCTTTGCATTATAAAAAGAGATCCTTAGATTAGGGTTTTGATATATAGATATCCCTTCATACGAATTATCAAGTGTTCTTCACGTTCATATTGTAATCGTTTGATATATATTGAAGTGATTGTTTGGTTGATATCGTTTGTGTTCTTATTGTCTTATTCAATCAATCATCAAACACAAAACATCTTCTAAGTACTTGGTGGTAAATTCCGCGTGCTATCAAGTATATACTCAAAGTATCCCCAACACAACGTGTGTGTTTAGATCCGGTCAAGTGGTATCAGAGCCAGGTTTCTGATACTTTGAGTTTAGAAGAACCAGAAGTATTTACTCACTAGCAACTAAGAAGATGGACATGGAGACACCTCAAACCTCAATCCTTGCTAAACTCCCCATGCTGAAATAGAATGAATACGATTTATGGCGGCTCAGAATAGAGCAATATTTCATGGTGCAAGACTATGCATTATGGGATATCATTATCAATGGTGATTCCTTCAAACCAATTGTTGTTGAAGAAACACGTGCTGATGGTTCAAAGGTCACAAAGCTTAACACTGAGCCAGTTACAAACGAGGAGAGAATCAAAAAGAAGAATGATCAGAAGGCTAGGAATTTGTTACTAATGGCAATTCCTAATGATCAAGTACTGAATTTTAGCCATTACGAGTCGGCTAAAACTCTTTTTGAAGCAGTGGTGGAAAGATTTGGTGGCAATGAAGCTACCAAGAAGGCACAGAAAACCCTACTCAAGCAAACTTATGAAAACTTCACTGCATCAAGCAATGAAACTTTGGACCATATCTTTAATAGGCTTCAAAAGATCATCAGTCAACTTACTGTGTTGAAGATTGTGATACCTCAGGAAGACCTCAACATGAAGTTTCTAAATAGTTTACTTGCTGAATGGAACACTTATGTTGTGGTTTGGAGCAATAAACCAGAGCTGGAGAAAATGACAATGAATGAGCTTTACAATAATCTTAAGATTGTTGAGCAGAAGGTCAAGAAGAGTGGTAGCACCAGTTCCAGTTCAGGGAATATGGCTTTTGTATCTTCTTCAAACAGTTCGAATCATGAAGATGAAGAAGCAGTTGGTACTGCTATACCAACAGTTAGCACTGCTAGTGTAAAAAGTAGTACTGCTGGCTTGACTGAAGAGACCATATATGCATTTGTATCAGAACAGTCTGGTGGGTCTAAGATCTTTAATGAAGATCTTCTTCAAATTGCTGAAGATGATTTGGAAGCTATGGATTTAAAGTGGCAGTTGGCTTTTATAAGCATCAGGGCTAAGAAGTATTACCAAAGGACTGGGAATAAGATTACCTTCAATGGAAGAGATGTTGCTGGGTATGATAAGTCTAAGGTGGAATGCTTTAATTGTCACAAGATGGGGCACTTTGCCAGGGAATGTAGAGGTCCAAGACAACAAAGCAACCAGAGTCAAGGGTTTAAGAATCAGCAAGGGTCAAGGAGAACAGTTAATGTTGAAGAGCCTTCTTCCAAGGCTATGGTAGCTGTAGATGGAGCTGGATTTGATTGGAGCTTCATGGAGGAAGAAGAGGAACCAGCTAACTTGGGTTTGATGGCTTTCTCAGACTCTGAGGTACATATACTTGAAAAATGTTCAAACTCTTGTCATGATTTAAAAGATTATGAAAATGTTAAGAAACAGTATGATGATCTTAGAGTTGAATTTAATCAAGTAAGTTTTAGTCTGTCAAATCATAAAAGAGGATTAGCTGTTTTGGAAGAACAAATTGTGTTTTATAAACAGAATGAGTCAAACTTTTCTGATGAGATAGGTATTTTAAAGAGGGAATTGCAAATAAAAGATAATAAAATGAGTGGACTTGTATATGAACTAGAGAAGCTTAAAAAGGAAAAAGAAAACATCCAGTTAAGTGTAGATACTCTTGAATATACTTCAAAAGGAGTTAAGAAGATTGTAGAGAGTCAAATACTTAACAAAGCTAAATCTGGTTTAGGTTATAAGTCAGTTGCACTCCCTTTTAGAGGAATGTTTGCTCCACCAGGAATTAATTTAGCTCATACTGGTTTAGAAGAGTTTAAGGATATGGATTTTCCTGGATATGGTGTTAAGGTTAGTGAGAATCCTGTTAAATTTTTTAAGGCAGAAGATTCTTTTGTGAGTGCTAGTGATAAATCTCTTTCTGAGGAAAAGATGTCCTCTGATAGGAACTCAGATGCACCAACTATTGAGGAGTGGACATCTGATGATGAGAATGTAGAGGTTAAGGACAAATCTAATGTTGTTAAGGTAGAAGTTAAACATGCTCCTAAAGTGGTTAAGACTGAAAATATAAAACCAGTTAGGAAAAATGTTAGATATGCTGAGATGTATAGGACTAAGAACAGATCATCAAGTTCTGAGAGTAGTCATAGAAACTGGAATCACTCAAAATCTAAGAAATTAGATGATAAGTTTGCCATGATTAGAAAAGTATGTTTTGTTTGTGGAAGTTTTAATCATATGGCTGCTTATTGTGATTCTAACCTATGGAAAAAGAGGGTTTCTGGGAATGCAAGGGTGAACAGGAATAACAATGCTAGGGTAACTCAAAATAGTCCAACTAGATTGACAAACCCTAATGCAAATCATAAGATGTCACCTAAAGCTGTTATGTTAAAGACTGGCATCAAAACAGTTTCAACTGCTAGTCAAAATAAGTGATTTAATAACAAGCAAACTGTTTCTAGTGCAAAACAATTTTCAAATCATGCACAAATAGTTAAAAGGCATTTTTATCAGAAAACAGCAATGACTAATCAGAAATGGGTGCCTAAGATTAAACAAGCAGTTCCAACTGCTAGGTCAGCAGTTCCAACTGCTAGACCAGCAAATCCTGTGTTAAGGGAAAAAGGGGCAATGCTGTCAAGGCCTCAACACATTGGGTTAAAAATTCTACCAAACCCAATGGTGCATCAAAGACCTCAAACAAGTTTTCTCATCTTGATGCACAAGGCAGATCCAAACCAGTGATGGTTTGGATCCCCAAAAGAAACTAACACCTTTATTTTGTGTGCAGGAACATCCCTCAAATGGTAAAGAAGATAGAGGATATTCAGACAGTGGATGTTCAAGGCACATGACAGGCAACATGTCATATCTTTCAGACTTTATTGCTCTGGATGGAGGACCAGTTGTCTTTGGTGGTGGTGTTGGAGGAAGGATTACTGGTAAAGGGGTAATTAAAACTGGTAATCTTGATTTTGAAAATGTGTATTATGTACCAGAACTTAAGTACAATCTTTTCAGTGTATCACAAATTTGTGATAAACAGAACAAAGTTTTATTTATTGATACTGATTGTCTTATACTTTCTCCTGATTTCAAGCTACCTGATGAAAGTCAAGTATTGCTTAAAATTCCTAGAAAGGATAATACATACAGTGTTGAGATGAATAAACTAGTTCCTAAGGTTGAGCTTACTTGTCTTGTTGCAAAAGCCACATTGGAAGAATCAATGTTGTGGCACAGGAGGCTTGGTCATGTTAATTTTAAAACCATTAACAATATTGCTAAAAATGGGTTGGTAAGAGGTTTACCTAAAAAAACTTTTTCCAATGACCAAACCTGTGTTTCTTGCCTTAAGGGTAAGCAACACAGAGCCTCATGTAAGCCAAAGACCCAGAACTCTATTTCTCAAGCTTTATATATGTTGCATATGGACTTGTTTGGTCCTAATTCTGTGAATAGCTTGAACTTTAAGAGATACTGCCTTGTTGTCACTGATGATTATAGTAGGTTTTCTTGGGTATTCTTTATGAAAACTGTTGGGAATTAAATGTTCTGAAGATTAAGTTTCAAGAATTACAAGTATTAACAGTTCCAACTGCTGAGAAGAATACTCTAACAGTTCCAACTGCTGATGTATATCTTAGGACTGCTCAAGTTATAACTAACAGTTCCAACTGCTAGTTGATACTGTTGAGTTGAGACTGCTAGATGGATAAGTATTGAAAAAGATATTTGTGTACTAAAGTCAACAATACACGGTAGATAATATCTTACCCCATGTGCTTAGTTAACAAGTTGTGTACACAGATATATGTTGTATCTTATGTACTGACACACTCAAGATAAGTTAACAAGTAAGTCGGCTAGACTTTAAGCAATATGTAAAGATCTTCTTGGACTATAAAAGAAGATCTTAGTCAAGTGATATATTATGTCCATGCATATGTTATTATTAGAACATATAAACTGTTAAGACATAGAACAAACACAAATATATCATAAGTTGTAAAAACTTAAGATTCAAGGTTGTAACCCTAGTGATATTTCAAGATCACTCGTATTATTATCATTAATAATATTGAATCGTTTGGTGTAAATCTTTCATTGTTCATTGTCATAGAACAAACATAACTGTTCCATTTCCATAACACAAATAACCTTCTAAGTGTGATTAAGTAAATTCCGCGTACTTAATCATATTCACTCAATATATCATACACACAAAGAACGTAAGGTTTAACCACCTTAATCTTGTGCAACAATCCTAACAAGTGGTATCAGGGCGTCAGGCTGATATTATTGATTTAGAAGAAGAAGCTTAAGAAATGGATGTTGAATCTATTCAGACAAATGTTGCTGCAAAGATTCCCATGCTCAAACAAAATGAGTTTGAGATGTGGAGGCTGAGGATATAGCAATGTTTCCAAGTGCAAGACTATGCACTTTGGGAAATCATAGAAGATGGAAACTCTTACCAGCCTATCACCACTACATCAACAGTGGTTGGCAAAGCGGTTTCAACTCTGCAGACAAAGCCATCATCTGCAGAAGATAGAATAAAGAAGAAAAATGACTTGAAGGCAAGAAGCATGCTGATGATGACCATTCCCAATGATCAACTTCTAAACTTCAGCAAGTTCAAGGATGCCAAGTCATTATTTGAAGCTATTATTGCCAGGTATGGTGGAAATGAAGCCACCAAGAAAACCCACAAGACACTGCTCAAGCAGCAGTTTGAAAACTTCTCCTCTACATACAATGAATCTCTTGACCACATGTTTAATAGGCTTCAGAATATTGTGAGCCAATTTGCTATTCTTGGGATTGAAATGCCTCAAGAAGATTTGAACTCAAAATTTCTGAGATGCTTACCAGAAGAGTGGGCTATGCATGTTGTTGCCTGGAAGAACAAGCCAGACTTAGACACCATGGAACTGATGGACTTGTATAGCAACTTCAAGATTGTGGAGCAAGATTTGAAGAAGAATGGAGGTACTAGTTCTAATACTGGTAACAAGGCATTTATGTCAACTCCTAGTACTTCAAAATTAAGTGAAGAGGTGAAAGTTGTTGATGATGTTGGTGCTGCTAGTTCATCAAGCAGTACCATAAGTATTTTGGATGAAAAGACTTGTTGTGCCTTTCTTACAAGTCAGAATAATGGGTCCATGCTCTCCTATGAAGACCTCCAAGAGATCCATGAAGATGATATGGAGGAAATGGATCTAAAATGGCAAATTTCTCTTCTTAGCATGAGAGCCAAGAAGTTCTATCACAAGACGGGGAAGAAGCTCATAATCAGCAACACTGATGCTGCTGGTTTTGATAAGTCAAAGATAGAGTGATATAACTGCCACATGATGGGTCATTTCTCAAGAGATTGTAGAAGACCAAGGCAGCAAGATAGCAAGAATAGAGGTTTTGGAAGCAAATCCAAAACAGAGGATGTTATTGGGCCAAAAGCTATGGTAGCTATTGATGGCTTAGGTTTTGATTGGAGCTTCATGGCAGATGAAGAAGAAACTCCTGCTCAAATGGCACTTATGGCTTTTTCTGATACTGAGGTACAAAATCATAAAGCTTGTTCAAATACTTGCACTGCTCTTAATGCTCTAATGGTTTTAATGAAACAATTTGATGATCAAAAGATAGAGCTAAGCAAGAATTTTCAAAACTTTATAAACTATAAGTGTGGATTAGAAAAGGTAGAGAAACAAATCACACACTATAAGGAAAATGAATTAGCTTTTTCTGATGACAAAGCTCTCCTAAGACAGGACATATTCTTTAGAGATGCTGAAATTAAGCTTTTGAGAGAAGCTTTTGATAGGGTCAAAAAGGAAAATGAAAACATTCACTTGACTACTGAGGCACTAGAACATGCTTCTAGAAGTGTGCACAATATAGTAGAATGTCAGGTGATTAATAGAGCTAAGTCAGGAGTAGGATATAAGAGTGTCCCACCTCCTTATAGAGGCATCCCTAAACCCCCAGGGATTGACCTAGTAAATTCAGGTTTACCTGAGTTTCAAGAACCAATCATGGAATATGGTTCTAAGGCTAGCAAGAGCCTTAAGGTAGAAAAAGTAAGTAAAAGTTTAGATAAAACTTTACTTTATCAGGACAAGGTATCCTTTGCTAAGAACTTAGATGCTATAGTTGTTGAAGATTGCACAACTGATAGTGATGATGAAGAAGAACAGGTTATGTCTAAACCTGAAGTGGTTAAGAAAGTAGGAACAAGTGTTCCTAAGATAGTCAAACACAATACTGATATGCCTAAATCAAACATTAAGCATGTTAGGCAACCAGTTAGATATTGTGAACAATATAGAACCACCAACAAGCCCAGAGGTAACCAAAGGAATTGGAACAACCTCAAGTCTAACCAATTAGGTGATGACTTTGCTTTTTATAACAAAGCTTGTTACACATGTGGTAGTTTTGACCATCTTGCAGGCTTTCTGCTACCATTGGGTATCTGGTTATGAAAACAATAGGGTGAATTTCAAAAGGCAAACTCCTCAAATTCATTTTCACTCTAAGTCTAAAAATATAAAACCCAGAGCAGTTTCGACAGCAGTCTCTACTGCTAGGCAAGCAGTTTCAACTGCTAGACCATTTAAGACTGTTAACCCAAAACCAACAGTTAAAAGTGCAAAAATAATTTCAAAACATGCACCTAAGACTGTTTTAAGGCCCATTCAATTAAAAGCAGTGGTCCAAAAACAAGTTTGGAAACCAAAGAGTAAAACTGCAAAGCCAGCAGTTAAAACTGCTAGGAAAGCAGTTGGTACTGCTGCTTGGAAAAACAGGGCAAATGCTGTTAAGGCCTCAGCATGTTGGATTCTTAAATCCAATGTTGCATCAACTATCCTTAAAAGATTGAATTACATTGATGCAAGAGGCAGATCCAAGTCAGTAATGGCTTGGGTCCCCAAAAGAAACAAACACTCTTATTTATGTGCAGGAACATTCAAATGATCAGGAAGAGGATCAAGGATACTCAGATAGTGGATGTTCAAGGCACATGACAGGCAACAAGTCTTATCTCTCAGATTTTCAATCAATAGATGGAGGCTATGTTACCTTTGGAGGAGGTGTTGGTGGCAAAATTTCCGGTAAAGGTACCATTAAAACTGGAAATTTTGATTTGAAGATGTGTTCTATGTAAAAGAGCTAAATTATAATCTTTTTAGTGTCTCACAAATGTGTGACAAAAAGAACAATGTTCTTTTCTATGGGACTGAATGTCTTGTACTTTCTCCTGATTTTAAGATGCTTGATGAAAGTCAAGTACTTCTTAGAATTCCTAGAAAAGGCAATATGTACAGTGTAGACATGAAGAACATTGTTCCTAAAAAGAATTTAACTTGTCTTGTTGCAAAGGCCACATTGGATGAATCAATGAAATGGCATAGAAGGCTTGGTCATATTAACTTCAAAACCATAAATAAAATTGTTAAGAATGGTTTGGTAAGAGGTTTACCTCACAAAAGATTTGAAAATGATCAAACATGCATTGCTTGTCTTAAAGGCAAACAACACAAAGCCACTTGTAAGCCCAAGATTTTTAACTATATCAATCAATCATTGTTTATGCTGCATATGGACTTATTTGGACCTGTTTCAGTAAGTAGTATAATGCATAAGAGATATTGTCTTGTTATAATTGATGATTATACTAGATTTACATGGGTTTTCTTTCTATCTACTAAGGATGAGACTACAAGCATCCTTAAGACATTCATTACACATATAGAAAACCAAGTAGACAAGAAAGTGAAGGTCATTAGATGTGATAATGGGACAGAATTTAAGAATAGAGTTATGGATGATTTCTGCAAACAAAAAGGTATTAGGAGAGAATTTAGTGTTGCTAGAACTCCACAACAGAATGGAGTAGTTGAAAGAAAGAATAGGGATTTTGTGTTTTGCAAAACATTTTATTAAAAAACGCTTATTTGAACGCGATCTCTGTTTTGATTGTCTCCCCAAAACATTTTATAGAAAATAACCAACTAAACGCAAAATATTTTTAATCACCCAAGTATACCAACTATACAATGTAACATGCAGGTTACTTTTTACCGGTAAAAATACCAAATAATTCCCCAATTCTGAATCAATCTTGTTCCAAAACCCTCACTGTTTCATTTTAATTCGCTCAAAAAACTCAATATCAAACTTTCAGGTATTTTTTATTGTTAAATAAAATTAAATTATCATTGTAACGAGGAAAAAACGTTCCCGCCGCGATGCGGCGGGGCTATTTGTTAGATTTATATATGTGTCGATAAAATAGTTGCTGGTATTTTTTCCCCCTTCTTTTTGGGTCAGCATTTGTCTTCATGTAGGTATAAATACTCGGTTTTGTCAACGTTATTAAAGATTCGTTACTTTTATTTGTTAGCTACAGTAACGTCGTTAAAGATTCGTCACTTGTATTCGTTAGTTATTTTTTATATTTAACGGTTAAATTGCATGTTAGCTGATTCTAAGCTACCTATAACTTTTTGGGCTGAAGCAGTTAGCACTGCTTGCTATGTTCAAAATAGAGTTTTAGTTATACAGCCTCACAATAAGACATCATATGAACTTTTTAGAGGTAGAACTCATGCAATAGGATTTCTTAGACCTTTTGGATGTCATATGACCATTCTCAATACCTTAGACCATTTAGGAAAATTCGATGGTAAAGCAGATGAAGGATTCTTTGTTGGATATTCTCTCAATAGCAAAGCATTTAGAGTATACAACACAAGAACTAAGATTGTAGAAGAAAACCTACATGTGGAGTTTTTAGAGGACAAATCCAATGTAGAAGGTCAAGGACCAAAAAGGCTATTTGATCTTGAATTTCTAACCAAATCAATGAATTATGTGCCTGTTGTTACAGAAACTAATGAATTTTCAGGTTCACAAGCAACATATGAGGCAAGGTTAGAAAAGGAGACAAACCAAGATCATGTTTGGATGCCAGTATGGTCAAGTACAATTGTGGAATCAACTTCAACAACTGATGAATCTTCTTCTAGCAAAGCTAAAGAAGGTGTTGAAGATGAAAGCAAGAAAGATGGAACCGAGAAACAAGACAGTCAAGTTAGCAGTTCAAAAGCAGTTTGTACTGCTGAGACAGAGCATTCAACTGCTGGCTCTTCAGAAACGAAAGAAGCAGAATTCTCAGATAATGAGGTGGATTTCAACAATCTTCCATCAAATTATCAAGTTCCTTCTACTCCACAAACAAGAATTCACAAAGTCCACTCCCTAGATAATGTGATTGGAGATGTACAATCAGGTGTGAAGACAAGACAAAAACTGATGTCTTCATACCAACAAGGGCTTCTTGATGCTCATTATGCTTCAAAGCAGCATGAGTTTTCAAACTCTTGCTTGTTTGTATGTTTTCTCTCACAAGATGAACCAAAGAACATTCTGAAATCCTTAGACAATTCAAGCTGGGTAGAAGCTATGCAAGAGGAGCTTCTTTAGTTCAAGATTCAGAAAGTATGGGTGCTAGTTGATTTACCAAGGAATGCAAAGGTAATTGGCACTAGATGGGTTTTCAAGAACAAAAGGGATGAAAGGGGAATAGTAATTCGGAATAAGGCTAGATTAGTAGCGGAAGGCTACACACAAGAAGAAGGGATAGACTATGATAATGTTTATGCTCCAGTAGATAGGATTAAGGCAATTAGGCTTTTCTTAGCTTATGCTTCATTTTTAGGCTTCACAGTCTACCAAATGGATGTCAAGAGTGCATTTTTATATGGTAAAATTGAAGAAGAGGTGTATGTTACACAACCTCCAGGCTTCATTGACCCATTACATCCAAACAAAGTGTACAGAGTAGTGAAAGCTCTATATGGCCTTCATCAGGCACCAAGAGCTTGGTATGCAACACTAGCTTCCTACTTATTAGAAAATGGATTTCAAAGAGGAAAGATTGATCAGACACTTTTCATCAAACAGCACAAGAAGGATCTTCTGTTAGTGCAGGTGTATGTGGATGATATTATCTTTGGATCTACTAGGAAGGAGATGTGTTTAGAGTTTGAGAAACTTATGCATGATAAGTTTCAGATGAGTTCTATGGGAGAACTCACATTCTTTTTGGGTCTGCAGGTTAAGCAATCATCTGAAGGCATATTTATTAGTCAAGACAAATATGTTGCAGAGATACTTAGAAAATTTCAATTTGCTGATTCAAAAATAGCAAGCACACCAATGGACTCTGAGAAGCACCTTCTAAAAGATGAAGATGGAGAGAGTGTAGATGTACACACTTACAGATCTATGATAGGCTCTTTGATGTACCTTACATCATCTAGACCTGATATCATGTTCCCTGTTTGTGTTTGTGCAAGATTTCAAGTTACTCCAAAGGTTTCTCATTTAATTGCAGTCAAGAGAATTTTTAGATATCTTAAAGGTCAACCAAGGTTGGGTATATGGTATTCAAGGGAATCTCCTTTAGACTTGGTAGCATATTCGGATAGTGATTATGCTGGTGCTAGCTTGGACAGAAAGTCAACAACTGGAGGATGTCAATTCCTTTGGTGTAGACTTGTCTCTTGGCAGTGTAAGAAGCAAATAAGTGTGGCAAATTCAACAACTGAAGCTGAATATATAGCTGCTGGAAGTCGCTGTGGTCAGGTTCTATGGCTTCAAAACCAACTCCTTGATTATGGGTACAATTTCTTAAACATTGTTATTCATATTGATAATAGTAGTACAATTTGTATTATTAAAACTCTAGTGCAACATTCTAAAACAAAACACATTGAAATTAGACATCACTTTATAAGAGACTGCAATGAGAAAAGATTAATTCAAGTTCTTAAAATTGCTTCAGAATTCAATTTTGCAGATCTGCTAACTAAAGCTTTTGATGTTGGAAGCTTTCAGTACTTGGTAGCAAGTATTGGAATGCTTAATCCTTAAAATTTCTAATCTTTGTGGTTTTTATATATGTTAAGGTTGTACTGATATCTTTGCAAATTGAGACTGTTAAAAGAACAGTTAGTACTGCTAGTACAAATTTTGTTTAAACAGTTCATACTGTTGGTCATATATTGATACTGCTATAAGACAAATGCTATGCATTTTGTTTCTTGGTTTTGGACTAACAATTTCAGGTATGAACTTTGAGCAATAAGGAAATTTCAAGTGAAATGGAAGCAGAAGAAAAGTGATTCCAGTTGCTTTCATAACATGTTTATGATGGACTGAGTTTGGGAATTTAAAACTCCTTAAAACTTCTTTCTTGAAACCTGGTTATCATATTTCACATTGAATTGATGACTTAGTTGATCAGATAGTAACTGATGCAACTCACTTTCTATCATTTTATACTTTTAAGTATAATGTGCAAGTCTAAGGACATCTGATAGAAAGAACAGCTAGTAAAAGTGAATCTAACACTTGTGTTAGAGGCAACAATTACTATGAGCTGGAAACCCTGTCAGGAAAACTCTTTGAATGAGTTTATCTGCACACAGGCAGTTATTTATAACTGAAAAACATTGGTTCTCACACAACCAGAGGTTGCTTTAAACCGAAATTTTGATTAAGTGTCTGTTATACACTTAATCCCTTCAAAATGGTTGAAAGCAGTATGATTTTTCAATTCTAAAATCATGAACATACTGCTAAGTCAAACAATTTCTTAAACAAGGATTTTTAAGAGATTCAGAAAAACCATCCATTGATGGACCATGAATCAAATGTCCATTGATTCACCTCTCATAGGAGTTAACACACCTAGAAGTGATGAGGGCAGTAACTTAAACTCTTAAGGAATTGATGGCTTCATGTACAACATTGTCTGAAAACAAGTTCACATTGGTAGATCAGATAATGATGGGATGATGGTGAGATCTTCCAAACAAGGGGAGGATAAAATTTTATTTGCTTCAAGGGAGAAAAACATCTCAGGGGAGGAAATAAAAGCCCAAGAAAGGAAGAAAAACCCAATGTATGGAAGGAAAAGACAAGAGCATACAAGATGATGACATAGAGGTTGAAAATGACAAGAACATTCCAAAAGAGAAAGTTCTATCTAGGTCAAACAAAGAAAAGTTTGAATTTCAATTTACCACGTTTGTTCATCACTTACAAAGGCATGCTGATAGATGATTTCACTTGTTGAAACAAGCATCCAAGATACACAGCATCATTGCCTCTTATAATTCCTCCATCCAAGGAAATTGCACCATCTTTTAGTCCAAGATTGGAGCAATGTGTTGATATTGTTAAAGTCAAAGATCAGAAAGCAGATGAGCTTCTAAGAAAGATACAATCTCTCAGAACAGAAGAAAGTTCAGATCAAGGGTCTGACTATGAAGTGTTTGAAAGATCTTCACAATCCATAAATTTAATTCAGAAACATGTTGGAATGAATTCACATGTTTAGGGGAGGATTGTTGGGAATTAAATGTTCTGAAGATTAAGTTTCAAGAATTACAAGTATTAACAGTTCCAACTGCTGAGAAGAATACTCTAACAGTTCCAACTGCTGATGTATATCTTAGGACTGCTCAAGTTATAACTAACAGTTCCAACTGCTAGTTGATACTGTTGAGTTGAGACTGCTAGATGGATAAGTATTGAAAAGATATTTGTGTACTAAAGTCAACAATATACGGTAGATAATATCTTACCCCATGTGCTTAGTTAACAAGTTGTGTACACAGATACATGTTGTATCTTATGTACTGACACATTCAAGATAAGTTAACAAGTAAGTCGGCTAGACTTTAAGCAATATGTAAAGATCTTCTTGGACTATAAAAGAAGATCTTAGTCAAGTGATATTATGTGTCCATGCATGTGTTATTATTAGAACATATAAACTGTTAAGACATAGAACAAACACAAAAATATCACAAGTTGTAAAAACTTAAGATTCAAGGTTGTAACCCTAGTGATATTTCAAGATCACTCGTATTATTATCATTAATAATATTGAATCGTTTGGTGTAAATCTTTCATTGTTCATTTTCATAGAACAAACATAACTGTTCCATTTCCATAACACAAATAACCTTCTAAGTGTGATTAAGTAAATTCCGCGTACTTAATCATATTCACTCAATATATCATACACACAAAGAACGTAAGGTTTAACCACCTTAATCGTGTGCAACAATCCTAACAAAAACTAAGGATGAGACAAGTGAAATACTTAAGACCTTCATTGTTGAAGTAGAAAACCTAGTTGATAAGAAGGTTAAAATAATCAGATGTGACAATGGGACTGAATTTAAGAATAGGGTGATGGATGACTTTTGCAGAGAAAAAGGTATTAAGAGGGAGTTTAGTGTAGCTAGAACCCCACAGCAAAATGGTGTAGCTGAGAGAAAGAATAGGAATCTTATAGAGGCTGCTAGGACAATGTTAGCTGACTCTAAGCTACCAGTTTCATTTTGGGCTAAAGCAGTTAGCACTACTTGTTATGTGTTGAATAGGGTTTTAGCTGTGCAACCTCACAATAAGACTGC
Source organism: Artemisia tridentata subsp. tridentata (assembly GCA_021014915.2). Lineage (NCBI taxonomy): Eukaryota > Viridiplantae > Streptophyta > Magnoliopsida > Asterales > Asteraceae > Artemisia > Artemisia tridentata. The sequence continues at coordinate 320,405,111 of CP139506.1, read as the reverse complement.
TTATGAGCTTCTTAGAGGTAGAACCCTTGCTTTAAGCTTCATGAGACCTTTTGGTTGTCATGTTACTATCCTTAATACCAAAGACCAACTAGGAAAGTTTGATGGGAAATCTGAGGAAGGTTTCTTTGTTGGTTATTCTCTGCACAGTAAGGCTTTTAGGGTGTACAACACAAGCACCAAGCATGTAGAAGAAAATCTGCACATAAATTTTTTGGAGAATAAACCAAATGTTGCTGGTGTAGTTCCAGATTGGATCTTTGATATTGACAGTCTTTCAGATTCCATGAATTATGTGCCTGTTATAGGTACAAATACTAACAACGATGCAGGCTTAGAGGAGGAAGATGATGCTTGCATTTTCATACCAGTCATGGAAGAAAGTCCTGTGAATGAGTCTTCTACAAAGAAAGATGATATTCCTTCATCAGGTGGTGTAGACAAAGTGAAAGATGATGATGAAACAAGTGGTCAGAATGGTAAAGAAGCTGAAAATCCAACGAGCAGTACCAATGGCGTTAGTACTGCTCAGCCACAAGTTCCAACTGCTGAGCAAAATAATGATGCTGCTGGACCAAGTCAACCTCATCTTGATTCACCAGTTGATACTGCTTCTCAAGTTGATGAGTTTGATTTCTTTGGAGATGGTCTGCAAAACATGCCTACCAGCTATGCAGCTCCTTCTACTCCACATACTATTGTACATAGGAATCACCCACTTACCAATATAATAGGAGATGTACAATCTGGAGTCAAGACCAGAAGGCAAATACAAGACCCAGATCATCATGGATTTCTCAGTGTGGTATATGAGGAGAAACATCATGAAGATGAGCATGAGTGTATGTTTGTATGTTTTCTATCTCAGATTGAACCCAAGAATGTGCTAAAGGCTTTAGATGATTCAAGTTGGGTTGAAGCTATGCAAGAAGAGCTACTTCAATTCAAAATTCAGAAGGTATGGGTTCTGGTTGATCTACCAAAGGGAATGAGAGTGATTGGTACAAAGTGGGTATTCAGGAACAAGAAGGATGAGAGGGGCATTGTGATAAAGAAAAAAGCAAGATTGGTTGCTTAAGGCTATACTCAGGAAGAGGGTATAGATTATGAGGAAGTTTTTGCTCCAGTTGCCAGGATTGAAGCAATAAGATTATTTCTTGCTTATGCTTCATTTATGGGATTTATGGTCTATCAAATGGATGTGAAAAGTGCCTTTCTGTATGGTACTATTGATGAGGAGGTTTATGTTTCCCAACCTCCAGGTTTTGTAGACCCAGAGCATCCTGACATGGTTTATAAGGTGGTGAAAGCTCTATATGGATTGCATCAGGCTCCAAGAGCTTGGTATGAAACTCTTGCTAAATATCTTCTGAAGAATGGGTTTCATAGAGGGAAAATTGATCAAACTCTCTTTATTAAAAAGGACAAAGGTGATATTCTACTAGTACAAGTCTATGTAGATGACATCATTTTTGGTTCTACAAAGAAACAGATGTGTTAGGAGTTTGAAAAGCTGATGAAAGACCAATTTCAGATGAGTTCTATGGGAGAGCTTACCTTCTTTCTAGGTCTTCAAGTACAGCAAAAGCCAGATGGTATATTTATCTCTCAGGATAAATATGTTGGTGAAATATTAAGGAAATTTCAATTCACAGATGCCAAGGTTGCTAGTACACCAGTTGACAAGGAGACACGTTTTCTATTAAAGGATCACAGTGGTGAAGATGTGGATGTGCGAATGTATAGATCTATGATTGGGTCTCTAATGTACCTTACATCATCTAGGCCTGACATTATGTTTGCTGTTTGTGCCTGTGCAAGATTCCAAGTAAATCCTAAGGTGTCTCATCTCAAAGTAGTAAAAAGAATCTTCAGATACCTTAAAGGTCAGCCTAACTTGGGGCTATGGTATCGTAAAGAGTCTGCATTTGATCTAGTGGCATTCTCTGATTCTGATTATGCTGGTACTAGCATGGATAGAAAGTCTACAACAGGTGGTTGTCAGTTCTTAGGTCGAAGATTAATCTCTTGGTAGTGTAAGAAGCAGACTATGGTGGTCACATCTTCAACTGAAGTAGAATATGTGGCAGCTGCAAGTTGTTGTGCTCAAGTTTTATGGATTCAAAACCAGATGCTTGATTATGGGTACAATTTCTTAAACACAATTATACATATAGACAATAGCAGTACAATGTGTATCATTAAGAATCCAGTTCAACATTCAAAAACTAAACATATTGAAATTAGACATCATTTTATAAGAGACTGTGCTGAAAAGAAGTTAATACAAGTTGTTAAAATACACACTGATGACAACTTTGCTGATCTCTTAACAAAAGGTTTTGATGTAAGCAGATTTCAATACTTGGTAACAGGTATTGGAATGCTTAATCCTTCAAAAGATTAATGTCTAAATGTTTTTGGTTTTTGTACTGCTAGTTGTGCTATTTGTATAGTTGAGACTGCTTGATAATTTTTAGTACTGCTTGTGAATTTGTTAGTCACTTGTGATAACTGTTAAAAGAGAATATTGTGTATTGTGTTTTCTTTGGTTTTGGACTAACATTTCAGGTTAAGAAAAGCTTTTTGCTTTGGATTGTGCTTTAAAAAGTGTGGTGGTTTGGATTGTCAAGTGTGAATGCTTGTCACACAACAAATGGTAATTGATTCACCATGTCTAATCAACATAAGAATCAACTAGTCCAGATCAAACGGTTTCTGGTAAAGACTACTCAAATCCGTTTATGGTTGACAGTTTACCAAAAACTGGTTGGTTATCAACTCACCAAATCTAAGTGTGAAGAGTTGGCTAGTCCATAGCAAACGGCTATTGGTAAAGACATATCAAATCCGTTCATAGCTGATAGTTTGCTAAAAACTATAAGTGGACAAAACTGTTTTCGAATCCACATTAAACTTAAAATTTGATTTTATCTCTGAAAACTTTTTGCTAACAGTTAGTACTGCTGGGGTTAACAGTTTGCACTGCTGGCTTCACCAGTTTGTACTGATTGTTCAAAACTTAGTTCCTACTGAGTTTATGCTCTGTGATACACCTCTCTCAGAAGGTAATACATCTGGAAGTGTTGAGAGTAGTTTGAAACTAAACAACTGAATTGATGGTAACTTGTACAAATGGTCATATTGGATGCTGAGCTTGGATAACATATGTTCTAGTTCATCTGATGGTGAAGATTCTTCCAAACAGGGGAGGATTAAAGTTTGTTCTAGTTGCTGTTAAAGATGCTTATGAAATTCAGGGGAGGAATTAACATGTCAGAGATGGATTATAAAGAAATGCATAAAATTTATTCATTAAAGATGGATTCATTACATAAGAGCTTCACATAAGAAAACCAACAAAACCTACACAACACAACACAACACAACACAACTACTTCAGTTTCCCTTTTCCTTTTCCTTGGATATCCGGCATGGTTTTGCTGCGGGCTCCTCTGCTACCCATGACGTCAGACACCTTCTTGCAAGGGAGTGCCAGCACTACTGTTCTTGGTTTTGGATCTTGTTTCTTCTCAGGAACAGGGATCTTCTTCATTGATGATGCGGCTTTTTCAAATTCTTTTGTTAATAAGACTGATAGTTTTTGAAGATCATCATCATCAGATGAGTCAGAAGAGGAGGATGAATCATCCACATATGGTGGAAGTTCATCTGTTGAAGGTTCTTCGGACGAGGTTATTTCAGCCTTTTTCTTTGAAAGGTTGCTTCTTGAAGTTGAAGAATAGTTTGGTGGAAAATAGTTTTTCCAACCTGAACTTCCAGAATCTGAAGAAGAGTCGGATGAGATTTCTATAATGTTTGATGGAGAAGTATTCATTGTGATTGGAAAGTTAAAAATTTGTGTTGAAGATTTTGTGTGGATATGTGAGTTTTTATAGAGTTAATGAAGGTTTAATGACATTAAATGCGGGGTTGATATGAGGATTTAACTCCTGGGTTGGTATAAGGAATTAATTTCTTGATGGGATTAAATTAATTTTGGTAATTTTTGAGGAGTTGACCAAAAGAGTGCGATATGTGAAGAAAATTCCCAAGTGTTTCGAGATTAAAAACAAGTGTTTGAAAGAATCCACCCCATCAACATAATCAGAAGTTTAATTCAAGAAACTTATTGATTTGCATAGAAATCATAAGTTTAGGGGAGGATTGTTGGGAATTAAACTTAAGCAGTTAGTACGGTTGAAGAATACAAGAACAGTTAGGACTGCTGATGGAAGAACAGTTAGGACTGCTGATGGAAGAACAGTTAGGACTGCTTAAGAGATCAAGGTGAAACCGTGTGAAGATAAATATAGAAAAGATATGGTATATATCTTATTTGTATAGAGTGATACGGTTAGATGTTTTACTTGTATAGGACTCTTTGCATTATAAAAAGAGATCCTGAGATTAGGGTTTTGATATATAGATATCCCTTCATACGAATTATCAAGTGTTCTTCACGTTCATATTGTAATCGTTTGATATATATTGAAGTGATTGTTTGGTTGATATCGTTTGTGTTCTTATTGTCTTATTCAATCAATCATCAAACACAAAACATCTTCTAAGTACTTGGTGGTAAATTCCGCGTGCTATCAAGTATATACTCAAAGTATCCCCAACACAACGTGTGTGTTTAGATCCGGTCAAAGCCTTACACCATAAGGACTTGATCACATTACTTACTAAACCCAAAATAATAATCTCTGCCATTCTCAAGAAGATCCCAAGTAGAAACAAAGGAAGAGTTGGAGATACTTACTAGAAGAGGTGGAAGATTCCCTTGTTCAATTGGAGGCCCTAAGGAGTGCTATAACTCTTTTATTACTCATTGTAATCTTACTTTTGGGTAATTTTCTTTACCTTAATTAATCATGTTAAACCGTTTGATGTTGAATGAAATGTTATGTTTGATGATGACGCTTGTTATAGAATAATTTGTGATGGTTGTTTGGGAATGATGTGACTTTCATATGAATGTTGGATGTTTAGTCGGTTAGAAAAAGTGATTATTTTCATGAGTTTGTTTAAATATAGTTCGTGTTCTAAAACTTGTTGGTTAAACATTATTGGATTTAAGGGTTGAAATGATTTCTAATATTGTTTGATTCCAAGAAGTTGGTGCACAAATGGATTGGTATTTGATAATTGACAAATATTAAGTATTCAAGTTTTAAATGAATTCGGAAATATTTAATCACGTGATTGGGTTGAAAAGACTCGTAAGAACTAATTTAACTAATCATCTTTTTCATACATTTTATATAAAAAAAAGAGCTAGCGTAATGGGATGAGAGTAGGCCGAAAGGACTCACCCGTGAAACTAGTAGAAACATGGATTTTCTTGATATTACCCATTGATTAGAGATCCTTGTGAAAATTGACATGTGCCTTCTAAGTTTCACCCAAACATGTTCAACATTCTATCATGATTAGTCATTGTTCCTAAACAAGTATTTGTTTGTTTGATTGATTTGATTTGAAACCATTATTTGTGTAATTACTTTAAAGTGCTTTAGAGCGTGACAATCTTGAGTACTATTTCTATTTTCTACTATCTAAATTGCTTAAACCTAAACAAGTAGTCTCTTGGGACGATCCTTATTTACCACAAACCTTACTACAATCGAACGAGTATACTTGCTCGTATGTGTTTCCTAAATAAACGGTAAAAAGGTATTTTATAAATTTAAAATTTGAGTGAAATTAGGATATAATATACACCTTATTGAAAAGCATCACCAAGTAAACCTATTATAATCATCTGTGACAACTAGGCAATACATCCTTTTCATTAAGCTTTTTACAAATGTTGGTCCAAACAAATCCATATGCAACAATTGTAAAGGTTGGCTGACAAAGTTCACTGTTTTGGACTTAGAGGCTCTGTGTTGCTTTCCCTTTTGACAAGCAACACAGGTTTCATCATGTTCAAAAAGTTTGGAAGGCAAACCTCTTACAAGATTTCCCTTAACCAATTTATTCATTGTTTTAAAATTCAAGTGACCTAGCCTTCTATGCCAAAGTTTAGATTCATCAGATGTGGCTTTTGCAAAGAGACAAGTTAAACCTCCTTTGGGAACCATGTTCTCTAAATCAACACTGTATATATTATCTCTTCTAGAAACTTTAAGCAAAACTTGACTTTCATTAATTAACTTAAAATTAGGAGACAAGACAATACATTCAGTGTCATTAAAGAGAACACTATTATTTTTGTCACATATCCTCCATCAATTTCTTCATTATCAGTAAGATAGGACATGTTCCATGTCATGTGCCTTGAGCATCCACTATCAATGACTCCTTGATCTTGTAATTCCACCTGTGGATTGCCCTGCACATAAGGTAAGAAAATCAGTTTCTTTTGGGGACCCAAGCCATTACTGACTTGGATCTACCTTGTGCATCAACATAATCAAATTTATTTAGGACTATTGATGCACTCTCGTGTTTGGAAACATGGTCGAAAACTTTAATCTTTGGTCTCCAAACCTAACAAGCTGAGGTCTTAACAACATGAATATAGTTACCCTTAACAGCATTAACAATTGTGTTTTCCTCAGTAGTAGAAACTACTGTTTTTGGCTTAGCAGTATTAAGTGTTGTTTTCTTTTGAATGGGCCTTTGAACAGATGAATGTGCTGTTTTTGAAAGATTTGACTTAGCACCATTCACTGTTTTCTTTGGTTGAGCAGTATTAACTGGTCTAGCAGTTTTAAGAGATACCAAGCCAGACTTCATTAACACTGCCCTTGGAACCATGTTTCTTTTAGCATTGGGGTGAGTGTTTTTAGCAAAATTTTTGTTATTCACCCTTCTTGCATGATTCCAAACAGGTTTTTGATAGTAATTACAATCATACTGCAAATGTTCAAAACTACCACATACATAACAAGCCTTGTTAAACATCTCAAAATTATTCCCTAATCTTTGAGACATCATGTTATTCCAGTTTCTTTGGTTTCCTCTAGGCCTGTTAGTATTCTCCCTAGGTTGCTCAACTTGATTAACAGTTCTCCTAGTCAACTTGCTGCAAAAACTAGGTTTGACAAACTTTATCTTTTTAACACTAGACTTAACTGTTTTACTTTCAACCTTAGATGTAGACAAAACCTGGTCCTCATCATCAGACACCCAATCTTCAATGAGTGGTGCATCAGTATACTTCCTATCAATCAGTTTAGACTCTTCCTCTTTCTCAATTACAGGCTTAGTAACTAACTCACTTAAACAAGACAATTCAGGTGTAGGAGGCACAAATTTTCCTGTAATGGGAGTGGGGGGACTTCATTATAGCCTAAACCACTACCTTTCTTTATAATTTGACACTCTATTATCTTGTTCACACTTTCAGATGCATGTTCAAGCCTCTTCACTTTAAATTGAATATTTCTTTTTCCAGTTGAACTAAATCTTTTTCTTTTTGTGCTTTTGCAAGCCTTGTCCTTAACCTTTTCTACATACTCAGCCTCATTCTTCTTATAAAATTCAAGTCTTTGTTCTACAGACTCCAAACCTACCTTATAGCCTAAAATATGCAACTCAGCTTTCTGTAAATCTTCTACAAGTTTATTATTCTGAGCTTTAAGTGACTCAACAGTATCTAAACAAGATTTATAAGAACAACCAGAATCATTTGATACCTCAGAGTCAGAACTTGAAGATGAAGATGAATAGGCCATAAGAACATATTTGGGTCCTTCTTCTGCTTGATCACTCCAATCATAGCCACCCAAACCATCACAAGACTCCAAAGCTGTGGAATTAGTTGTTTCCACAGGCACAATTCTCCTTGAGCTGTCTCCATTCTTGTAGTCTTGGCTCCTTTGTACCCTGCACTGTCTAGCAAAGTGTCCCCTTCTGTGACAGTTATAGCATTCAACCTTGGACTTATCAAACCCCATATTGTCATTCCCATTAACTGTGAGCTTCCTTCCAGTATTCTTTAAGAATCTTCTTTCCCTCATAGTCAACATAGCCATCTGCCACTTTAAATCCATTTATTCTAAGTTATCTGGATGAATTTGTTCCAAGTCCTCATGTATAAGCTGAGAACTATTAGGTTGACTAGCCAGGAATGCATAGATAACAACATCACTCAAGTTATCAACATTTGTAGAGTTAGCAGCATTAATTTGAGTGCTAGCAGTAGTAACACCATGAGTAGTATTAACTGCTTCACTAGGACTGCTAGAACTGTTATTGTTTGAGGAGGACACGAAAGCCATGTTTTGTGAAATTGAGCTTGAGCTGGACATCCCTTTGACCTCTGGTTCATACACTTTAAGATTGTTGTAAAGGTCATTTATGCTCATTGTCTCCATATCAGGTTTGTTTCTCCACACAACAACATGTGTGTTCCACTCTGGTGACAAACTCCTCAACAACTTTTGGTAAATATCTTCTTGGGAAATACTTTCACCCAAAAGCTCTAATTGACTTACAAGCTTCTGAAGCCTGTCAAATGTTTGGTCAAGCTTCTCTGAACATGGAGCAAAAAAGTTCTCATATTGTTGCTTCAAGAGACTCTTCTTGGTCTTCTTAGTAGCAGCATTCCTTCCATATCTCTTCTCAATAGCTTCTAACAATGACTCAGAATCTTTGATAGAATTAAAAGTCAACTGATGTTCATTAGGAGTGCCCATCATAAGAGTGCTTCTTGCCTTTACCTCACGTCTTCTTTGTGCCTTGTCTTCAGCAGTTTTAAAAGGCACAATAGACACAACACCATCATTAGATGTTGTTGTTTTTAGCAAGGTATTACCAGTCTCTATGACCTCCCATAGAGAATAGTCAATCATCTAGATATACTGCTCAATTCTCATTCTCTAGATCTCATACTCACCAGGCTTGAGCATTGGTATCTTAGATGCAGCAACCATATATGCAGACTCTGAGTCCATGTCTTCTAGTAAGATTTTATGAAGTAAAACAGGTTCTTCTTGATCACAGCTTCTAGATCAGAAGCTCTGATACCACTTGTTGATACCAGTTATACACTTGATCGAATTCCTTAGCTTGCAAAGGTTTAGCTATGCTGGATAAATCTAACACGACTAGTATAGAAACTGTCTAAGAATTATATTAAAGTTTATGCGGAATATAAACTTCAACCTTAAGAAGAACTTTTGATGAAACAGTAAACACAAGATTATCAAACAAACAACGCTTCAATATTATTGACTATAATACGAATACTCTAGCAAGTATTAGGGTTTACAACCTTGAAACTATAACTCTATATGAATCACGTATCTATCTCAATGCCCTAGGACCTCCTTTTATAGACTAAGGAGTCCTAGTCGGCTTACAATAACTTTCTATACAAGATAAATATTTTTCAAATCTTTTCTATAATTATCTAAACATTCTAAACATACTAAACATATTAGACAATGTTTATCTCTTCAGCAGTCTTAACTAAATATTCTACCAGCAGTTATATTAACTCTGGCAGCATTAACTCTTCAGCAGTCTTAAGTTTGTACTGGCAGCATTAACTTTTCTTCTAGCAGCAGTATTAACTTGTTCCAGTAGTTTTAACTCTTCATAAACAGCAGTAAAACAATTAGAGTATTTTCATTGATTCCCAAGAGCAGTCTTAACCATATGAGCAGCAGTAACTCAAGAAGCTTTAATTCCCAACAGATTTACACCAAATAGCCCATATGTGTTTAATTGTGCGCGTTTATCGATTAGTCACCTCGACTTTTCTACCCCCGTGTTAAACCCTTTTGTTGCACTCACCTTTAGTGCAAGATACCCCTAGATACACCCTTCCGAGCCATTCTTTTCGTTTCTTTACCCATAGAATGTATTGTTTCGTTACACTTATTCGCATTAGCCTACCGTGTAGTCTTAGTTTGTGATTGGAAAGTCGTCATTTGACTAAGTTAGAGGGTTGGGTAGAGAGATTCGGGAATCACGCCTACATTGAAGACATAGTTTTGAAGATCATAGAAGACCCCCCGTATTCCTCATATATGATTCATTTCAAGTGGGGGAGGGTGTCTATTTATTGTTATATATATATATATATATAATATATATATATATATATATAAAACCCAAGTTCAAACCCAACGTGGTTGGAGCTTTTGTTTGTAAGTGGGAAAACCCAAGTTCAAACCTTACCAAGACACAATTTTTACTATTAACAATTTTAGTTGGTTAATAGTTGCTTAGGTGGACTAAATGTGATGACATGGCTTTTAATGACAATTACATGGCAATGACGTGGACTTATGTGGCATTATCTACGTGTAACGCCTCCTGTTATATATATATATATATATATATATATATATATATATATATATATATATATATATATATATATATATATATATATATATAGTAGTTTATTTATTTGTTTAATGATGTAAAAAGGATAGTTCATGAATTATAAGCACTAATCCTTATTATGGAGCTTATTGAACTAGAGTCGAGGATCCTACCTCGATCACAACCGATTGAAGATTTTTGAAGACCAAGTTAGTGTGTACCTCGCTATATGACATCTAATCATGGCACACTAACTTATTACATCATGATCCGGTTTTCGCGTCTTGAAGCTTGGACTATGGATGGACAGTGGGCGGTGACAACACGGTTATAGGCTAAGACTATTTGCTTGTTTATTTTTATTGTTCACCATTTATATGCATCCCATGTCTTATCCTACCCTTTAGTCATGAATTATGCTTAGGTGAGGGAGTGAGCAGTCATTGGTGTCTTGGCCATGGATTTGGTCATGTATCGATGGTCTTTGTCGCCTTCGTTGTAGCATGTTAGTAATGACAATTCACCTTAGCCTCATTAAATTGTTCACCCAACGTTGCCTTTAAAGATTGTCTTGACCTTAGCTCCAGTGGTGGAGATTTGTGTAACTGCCAAGCCTATGATTGAATACATGCCACGACTGTGCAATAAGTGACCACCCCAAAATTGACACTTAGAATTGAGAGAGTATGAGTGTTTCGTTCCCATTTCGTGAGGTGTTCGGCTTTGATAAATTCTAGTATAGGAAGTTTTTAAACTAATATTTTCCAATTCTCTTTGGGAGATATCTTTTTAAGAATGATTCTAATAAGGTCTACTTAAGGGCATGTAGAGTTCAAGTGGGGGGATATTTGATAACATCAAATAGTCCTGACATTTTAGTGTCAATTTTCCCCTAATTTGCTCATCATTTGTACCATTTTACTTGAATATATACTCTTATTTGTTAATATTTCATTTTCAGGTTAATAATGAGCATAGGAACGTAAAGACATGGATTTGGAAGGTTATTAATGCAAATACACAAGAGTATGCTGACCAGACAAGAGATACGGCGTAAATCCTTACTCTACTTACGCCGTAACAAGGATTTACACTAGAAGACCAAAAGTCAATGCGTTCAAGGATACAGCGTAACTCCAACTTAAGTTACGCCGTATATTTTTCCTGACTTCGGAGAATTTTGTGGTCCAAATAGTTACGCCGTAACCATTTGTAAGGTTACAGCGTAAACTCGTTAACAAGAGTTCAACGATCGTAACTTTTCTCTAAGTTACGACGTAAAATTATTACTATGGATAAGATCGTCTGAGATACTGATGTTACGGACAACTAAACCTAGAAGTTACGCCGTAACTTTGTCGAGGCTATAAATACAAGCCCTAATTCTGCATTTTCACAGATTCTCAACACACAAAAACCAGAGACGACTCAGGGCTTCAAGGAGGACGATATTCAGCAACATACAAGTCATTTCCAAGGGAGAATTCAGGCCACACGTTACGTAAGTTTTAGTATCTCATATTACATTTTTGTATTTGATTCAATGTCTTCCATTATGATCTTAAACATTGAATTCTCTACATGTTTTAATATGATTGGCTAAACACCTTTGATGTTAGCCTAGTTATGAAATTGTTATTGCTTTGATGTAGTTTTCTCGTTTTCATATTGCTTTATATGTATGCCTTCTTTGCTTATTCTGGGAAACCCTTGTTTTGGTAGCATGGATAGTTGGTTGTATCTAGGAAACTAGAAGAATTGACCATAGGACCCTAGTGAAATAGGTTGCGAGTAGTGGTAAGAATTGACCATAGGACTATCACTATCTTGCGAAAGAATTGAACCCAGATGATCACCTTCCAAAAGGAAATGTTTAATGACTCTTCCAGGTTCCGACTGGCCAGGTTCCGTTGAATAAGTCTTATATCGTAGTGGTGCTTAATGACTCTTCCATAGGGTAAACCCACAAACTCTTGTAATCATTCAGTTATAGAATAGGATGCTATGGAATATAGGCTAGACAAATGGACCAAAGGAGTCTAGTGACTTTAACCCCCATGTGGAACGATAGAGAGCACTACTTAGAAAACGTAATCATAGCATAACAAGATTAGTAACTAGGCTAACATGTTTCTACCCGTTGATTATCTTCACCAATTTAATTTTCTTTCGTTTTTATTTCATTTCCTAGTTCAAATATAAATCTATTCAAAACCCCGTTTAAAACAAGTGACACTAGAACTTAAGTTAGATCCGCACTAATATCTCTTGGGACGACCTCAGATTTACCGTTAACTACACTATACACAACCGGGTACACTGCCCATTAGTGCATTAAGTAGACCTTAGGTAGACGATACTTTATAAATATTAAAATCTGGTCAAAAATCCTACATCATTGGGGCAAGCTGTAGGAGTGTAAGTGGAAGCTTGAGTGAAACTCCAGCAATCTCATGCAAGGTTGATAGTTTAATGCGGGAGTTGAAGAAGATGAAGGAGAGTTTGCATGCTATACAAGTAGGGTGTGAAACTTGTGAAGGACCACATTTAGCAAAGGATTGTCCACTAAACAAAGAAGTGAAATCTGTAGAAGAGGTTAAGTATTGGGAGGCTAGTAGGCCTTCTTACAATTACAACGGGAATAGTAATGGATATCGTGTAGGCCCACCGAGGTACTATTCAAGAGTTGACAACAGAGCTCCTTACGGTGAGAGGAAACCTAATATTGAAAAAATAATTAACAAACACATTGAGGAGTCATCCAGAAAGAGGGAAGAATCCAGGTATGGATGAACAAGCTGAAGGAGGATACGGATAGAAACTTGCGAAACCAAGACGCCGTAATCAAGAACCTCGAAACTCAGATCGGACAACTAACCAATGATGTCCATGCCAGGGATATAGATACAGCAACTGTCGCCTACAAGGCCATTTTCATGCAAGGCGAGGTAAATGAAACTAATCATGTTTCTGATAGTACTAATAAACTATTTGGAGTTAATTACATGCAGGAAAACGAAGAAAATATGAGGAGCAATGGGCTTCCTTGCCAACTGCCCGAGAAGGAGTCTAATCTAGGAAGCTTTATGCTCCCATAAACAATTGGTAATTTAAACATGTTTGCTTTAGCTGATCTAGGTGCTAGCGTTAATTTAATGCCATTTTCATTATTCGAAAAATTGAACTACACTAAAAAGGCACCTAGGGGAATAGTTAAAAATGTGTTGGTGAAAATAGATAAATTCATGATCCCTCCGGATTTTGTGTTCCTAGACATGATAGGAGACCTGATTGTACAATAAATTGCACGACCAGGCCTTGCGATGATGATCGAAGGATATAAGGGGTGTTGAGGTTGTGCCAAGCTTGTCGTTAACCTGAAATAGGAAATACGAAGACACTACGTTAAGTGATTGCGCAGGGGTTGGACCCTACGAACCACCTCCGACGTACGAATGAGTATATGATATGAGAAGTTGGTAAGTTTGTAGTGAAATGAGAGGCTCAATTTTGCATACCATTGTTCCCAGCCCGTCCAAGCTATTTATAGGAGAGAAAATAGGCCTTGGAGTGCTCATGCACAAATATCATAGATCATAGGGGCGTCCCATGATTTAAGGTAACCGCTAGGGCTTAGTGACCCACTATCTCTTTCTTGGCGGGAAAGCTCAAGGGAAAGAGGAGATGTGGGTATGACCAAGTCAAGGTGTTCTCCGCTCTAGTATCTTCGAAGGGTGTACCCCGATGGGCTTAAGGCTTCGATTGGCGGGTTCCCAACTGGTAACCATATCATAGATGAATGGCTTGACGCCAATGAAGATTTTAGGAGGTTGACTTGGACCTTCGAGAAGAAGGCTTCGTACAGGCTCGAAGGGGTGTCCTTTGACCTGTTCAGAGGGTACATCATCAAGCCTCCCAGTCGAAAGTGATATATACGTACGAGGATATATTGCTTACGACTCTTTCATCTGTGTACACCATTTCCATTTCGTCACAAGTGCATACAAAAAAGGAAAATGTGCTTTAACTAATTACGAATTAAATGCAGTAATTATTATCGGAACAACCAACCCCATAGGCTACAGTTGCTCTTATCTCGGTAACCCCAAACATCCTTTCAAGATTTAAAAAGTGATTTGAAATCCATATGGGGTTTAAATTTAGGAGGACACGTGGCCGGTTAGGATTAAAGGGGGTAAGGGGTATATAAGTTTTTTATACCACAAACCCTATTTCCCTTTAACACTCCGCCCAAAATTTTACACGTATTACTGTGCTTCGTGTACCATTCCAATCGAAAGGTAATCCTCCTTCACCGATCTTTAATTTCTTGTTTTACTTGTGTACATTCATCATGAGCATGGGTGCAAAACGTACAATTAGACAACAAAAATGTACATTTTCTAAAAAAGCATTGTTTGATTTCCTAAATGAGTACCCCATACCCAAAGAGTTTAAGGTGATGCTTCCGAGCAAAAACCAAAATATCTACGATGCACCCGAAGGGTACGTTAGGCTGTATGTACATGCTTTTACCCAATCAAATTTGAGGATACCAATCACCCATTGATTTTAGAGTTGTTACATTACTATGAGGTACATATCTCTAGGTTTAACCCGTTTGGCTTAGCCAAACTCACCACATACATAGTAATGTGTAAGGCGTATGGGTATGAGCCCACATTGACAGTGCTCAGGGGCTTTCTAAACCTTTACCCTGGTGGAGATTAGTTAACCCTAGCAAAAAGGGGTGAGCATGATGTGTCGTATTTGGTTACAAAACCGATTTCAAACATAAGGAACTGGAAGGGGCAATTCCTTATTATACAAAACACTATTGTACCTCCACAATATCCTGCTTTGTTAAATGAAGCATTCCAATACGATGAAAAGCGGTTCAATGATCCATTACCCTACACAATACGGAGGAGCCCCCTCTACCAGTGTCTTGCTCACTATCCTGTGGATGTCCAAACATTCCCTAAGCCCAATCTTTTCATGGCTGGTATTGTTGACCATTGGGAAGGATCTCCCATGAAGCCTGAAATAGAGTGTGATGGACAAAGTATGTACGTTCCTATTTAATTAAAATAAATAACTTGTCTGATGATATTTATCTTTTTTCTCTTCTTGTTGCAGAGATGGCCTTCCGAAACTTTGTTGTGTCTCCTGGTGCGAAAGAAGTGAGCTTCATCCCAAAGGACCCCAGGGATGCCAGTTATGGTGTAGGTTCTCAATCTGTTTCAGTGAACAATAATGATGTGGATGCTCAGCTAATAGAGTCCATTGCAACAACCCAACCTTCGAAGCCTGTAAATACAGAAGAAGCTCCAAAAATGGTGGAGAATGTTGCAGATTCTGATGATCCTCCCTCCAAGGGTGATCAGGTTATGATCGTAGGGTCCTCTGGCATTACGGATAGGGTACGGAGCAGGAAAGGGACCAGCGCAAAATCTATGAAGGCTACTCCCAGGAGGAAGCTCACCTTACCAACCCCTCCTTCTAGAACCACAAGGCAAAAAGGTTCACATGGTAAGGCGATCATGCCTTCGGCTGTAGAGATTCCAGATGATGATGACATCCATGGTAAGTAAAGATCTTCTTAACTTAATGATCCTTAATACGCCATATAACTAATTAATGTATTTTATGCAGGTTTGCCCAACACTAAGGAGCTTTCGAACTCCCTTGCTTGCCATCTATTGGTTGAGATCGTGACCCCCGCCAGTTGGAAGAGAACTCTGGACAATATGTCCATTGAGAGTATAACGACCTGGAAAATTCTGAGTGATAATTGAAACTTGATACGAGCATAACCTAAGATCTTTGAACTATTGAATAAGTTACCTACTATGTTATAAATGTAAAACTACAAGTGTGAATCTATAACCTATACAAAATTGACCTAAACTAAGTTCATAAACTTTGTATCACACGTTCACAAGTTGCATTGGACCTATTCATATTTTGTGAACCTTGCACCATCCGAAAATTCAAAGAGATAATACCAAAATATATTAAGTTGAAAAATGGGAAGAATAAGTCCTCCCCACACTCCCTGGAACTAGGCATTCTCCCAATTATATTTTCTCTCCAAGAAAACGAGGGTGCGAAGCAAAGGAAAAAAGAATAATCAGACTCAGGTGTGGAGATGGGGATCGAAAGGTTTTGGTTCTTGTGTTATTTGATTTAACCTAGAGGTACTCTCACAATCGTCCTTGTGGTTTCATTCAAATCAATGATATACGAACATGCGTAAATATGTAAACCTAAACTAATGTGCTTATACGAATCGATATACATATATTTATACACATGATCAGATTTAAACCTCGTCATATGAAACATAGTGATCATGATATTGTGTATGTCGTATTGAATCTGTATGAGGGAGTGGGAATCAGGTTTGGTACGTGTCGTATGTGTTTGGATTCATTTTGTGTCGTTGAGTGTATATTTCTTTGTGTTGATTCTGGTGTGCCTTCATGTCAAGCCTTGCCATTTCTTTTGACCTAAATGTAGACGATCCCTAAAAGATCATTAAGTAACGAAATAAATGATGTGCTAAAATAATGGAAATCCTAGACGTGTACAAGCTTAATGAGGGCTGTTGTGGCTATTTGAGAGGATGCTTCAATACACTATTTGAGGATGTTAGTCCTTTAGTACGAGTGTATGTGATACTTTGAGTTAATATGATTAAGTATGCGGAATCTACATAACCACACTTAGAAGGTTATTTGTTATTGGAAATGGAACAGTGATGGTTTTTTGAATTTGATAATGAACAATGAAAGTTAACACAAAACGATTCAATATTATTCAAGAATAATACGAGTGATCTTCACTATCACTAGGGTTACAAAACCTTGAATATCTATTACAAAGAAAACTTATTTTCTATCTTGTTCTATCAACTTAGTTTTCTCTGTATTCGACTAGTTACATTAATCTCAAATTCACACTTATTTTTCACCACTTGTATCTAGTCTAAGATCTCCCTTTTATACAAACAAAGGAGATCATTACAATTATGATAAGTCTTGTCGAACTACTTGTTTGAGTGTGTCAGTCATTAAGATACAACATGTATCTGTGTTTATAACTTGCTCTGTGTAAACCACATGGTGACTGATCACATTGTCTAAGATATTATCTACCGTATATACTTGACTTTAGTACAAAATATCTTCGTATACTTATCCAACCAGCAGTAGAATACTCGACACTTATCCATCTAGCAGCAGTATCTGTTGCACCAGCAGTAGAATGTTTGCGGCAGCAGAATCTTAATGCTAGAAGTAGAATGAAATGCACTAGCAGTAGAATGATACTTAGTGTATTTCCTTGAGCAGAACTGATCTTGTAAACCTTTAATTCCCGATACTAATCTTCAGAATATTTAATTCCCAACAATCCTCCCCTAAACATGTGAATCCTTTTCAACATGTTTCTTCTGAATTAAATTATGATTGTGAGAATCTTTCAAACACTTTATAGTCAGATTCTTGATCTGAGCTATCTTCTGTTCTTCAAGATTAAATATCTATCTGTCTAACTCATCTACCTTCTGTGAAACTTTTTCAGCAATAACATCATCTTTCTTTGTCTTGAACAGAAAATCAATACCTTGAATAAAAGATGGTGCAATTTCCTTGGATGGAGGAATTATAAGAGGCAATGGTGCTGTGTATCTTGGATGCTTGTTTCAACAAGTGAAATCATCTTCCAGCATGCCTTTGCAAGTGATGAACAAACGTAGTGAACTGAAATTGAAACTGAAAGCTCCTAGATAGAACTTTCTCCATTTGAATGCTTCATCCCTTCTGAATATATATAATACTCCAGAATCTTCATTTGAACTTTCTTCATTTGAAGAGCTTATTCCCAGTATCCATCAACTGAAAAAGCTTATTCCCAGCATCCATCAACTGAATGCTCATTCTTATTATTGGCTGAATAATAAGACATTTTAGCTTCTCAAAAAGCTAACATCATCATCTTGTATGCTCTTGTCTTTTCTGATTGAACTTGATCTGTATTTGGGCAATCTTCCTCCATTGTTTGATCATTTTCCTTCCCTGAATCCTAAGCATACTTCCTTTCCTTATTGGTTAATCTTCCTCTCCTGAGCTTGAGCTTGGAAGATCTCTCACTCTGTACCAAAATATTTATCCTCCCCTGAGATTTATCATTTCCTCCTCTGTTTGGAAGATCTCTCACCATCATCTGATATACCAATGAGAACATGTTTTCAGACAATAGTGTACATGTTGGCCATCAATTCCTTAAGAGTTTAATTAGCTGCCCTCATCACTTCTAGGTGTGTTAACTCCTATGAGAGGTGATTCATGGGGCATTTGACTCATTGTCCAACATTTGTTGGTTTTTCTGAGCCTCTTTGAAAATCCTATTTTTTTTAAGAAACTTTTAGCAGTATGAATATGATTTTATTATTGAAAAATCATACTGCTCTCAACCATTTTGAAGGGATTATATGTGTAACAGATAGTTAATCAAGAATTCGGTTTAAAGTAACCTCTGGTTGTGTGAGAACCAATATTTTCAGTTGTAAATAACTGCCTGTGTAAAGATAAACCCATTCAAAAGGCTTTCTTGACAGGGTTTCCAGCTTATAGCAATTGTTGCCTCTAACACAAGTGTTAGATTCACTTTTGCTAGTTGTTCTTTCTATCAGATGTCCTTAGACTTGCTCATTATACTTAAAAGTATAAAATGATAGAAAGTGAGTTGTGTCAGTTACTATCTGACCAACTGAGCCATCAAGTCAATGTGAAACATGATAACTAGGTTTCAAGAAAGAAGTTTTAAAAAATTTAATTAACTTAGGTGTAAACCTTTGTTAAGAATCCCCAAACTCAGTCCATCATAAACCTATTATTTTAGCAACTAGAATCATTCTGCTGCTTCCATTTCACTTGAAACTTCTTTTGTACTCAATGTTCATACCTGAAAATGTTAGTCCAAAACCAAGAAACAAAATGCAAAGCATATGTCTTATAGCAGTACCATAGTATAACTAACAAATATGAACTTAACAAACAAAATTTTTTACTAGCAGCACAAACTTTTCACTAACAGTAGTAACTTATAAAGCCCGCAGTACAATCAAAAATTTATATACAAAAACACATAGTTTTAAATCATTGAGGATTAAGCATTCCAATACTTGCTACCAAGTACTGAAACCTTCCAACATCAAAAGCTTTGGTAAGAAGATCTACAAAGTTGTGATCAGAATCAATTTTAAGAACTTGAATCAACTTTTTCTCATTACAGTCTATAATAAAATGATGTCTAATTTCAATGTGTTTTGTTTTAGAATGTTGCACTAGATGTTTAATTATGCAAATTGTACTACTATTATCAATATGAATGAAAATGTTCATAAAATTGTACCCATAGTCAAGAAGTTGGTTTTGAAGCCATAGGACTTGACCACAGCAACTTGTAGCAGCTACATATTCAGCTTCAGTCATTGAAGTAGCCACAATTGTTTGCTTCTTACACTGCCATGAGATAAGCCTACACCCAAGGAATTGACATCTTCCAGTTGTTGACTTTCTGTCCAAGCTAGCACCAGCATAATCACTATCCGAAAATGCTACCAAGTCAAAAGGTGATTCCCTTGAATACCATAGACCCAACCTAGGTTGACCTTTAAGATATCTAAAAATCCTCTTGACTGCTGTTAAATGAGAAACCTTTGGAGATACTTGAAATCTTGCACAAGCACAAACAAAGAACATGATATCAGGTCTTGATGATGTGAGATACATCAAAGAGCCTATCATAGATCTGTAAGTGTGTACATCTACATTGTCTCCATCTAAATCTTTAAGAAGTGGCTTTTCAGATTCCATTGGTGTGCTTGCCACTTTTGAATCAGCAAATTGAAATTTTCTAAGTATCTCTGCAACATATTTATCTTGACTAATAAATATGCCTTCACTAGATTGCTTAACTTGCAGACCCAAAAAGAATGTAAGTTCCCCCATAGAACTCATCTGAAACTTATGATGCATAAGCTTCTCAAACTCCAAACACATCTCCTTCCTTGTAGATCCAAAGATGATATCATCCACATACACCTGAACTAGCAAAAGATCACTCTTGTGCTTCTTGATGAATAATGTCTGATCAATCTTCCCTCTTTGAAATCCATTTTCAATTAAGTAGGAAGCTAGTGTTTCATACCATGCTCTTGGTGCCTGATGAAGGCCATAAAGAGCCTTAACTACTCTGTACACTTTTTCTCGATGGTCAGGATCAATAAACCCTGGAGGTTGTGAGACATATACCTCTTCTTCAATAGTACCATATAGAAAAGCACTCTTGACATCCATTTGATAAACTGTGAAGCCCATTGATGCGTGCGATGTGTCGTTGCGGTTTAGCAGTTTTAATGACTACTTAAGTTTTAAATTTATATTTAGCCGACTTATCAATAACACACACACTTAACGAGCAGTGTACCCGGTCAGTATGAATATAATGGTAAGTAGAGTGTCGATCACTAAGAGTGGAACGTATTATCTAGTTATTCTAATCAGTATTTTAATATATTAAGTTAGCTATACAATCTAATCTAACGCAAGGGGGTTCAGCCTGAGAGACTGGCACGATTTGGTTGCAATTAAATAATAAACTAAACCAATAGGCACGAATCAGCAAGTAGCACACACGTACACAGATAAATACTCGAGACAATAAGAGGGCTGTCCTGATAATAAGTAGTTTGTCACTTGTTTTATTGCTAGTGTTATATGAAGTGTATAGTTCGATGCAACGCACCGAGATTAAGTCCTTTCTCGTTGGTTCTAATCTTATCGGCGAGTAAACCCTTAATGATTACTTATGACTATCCTATTTATCTTTCTCCTACTTTTCTACAGACCATAGAATGCATAGGCGATCTAATAAACAGGCGAGGGCAGAGGCATGGCGACCCGATCAACGCTCAGCTAGCCACAGAGGTTATCAATGCACTAATAAAAGTTACCAATGACATCAACATATAAACTTTAATTAATGAGAAAGCAGTTTTAAGGGAGTGCAATCTTTCCGTTGTCACATTACACAAGCCACCAATCTTGATGAATTAAAGTTTACTAACACAATAAAACAAAACTACTTAATGAATTAAACACATGCAGCACCTTCTTACAGCTCTTGTATCTTTGATTTGGGTGTGTCTTGTGCTGCTGCCTTGACTGAATTCGTCCTAGGTTTTTGTACTTTGGTCACGTATATAATATATGTCACACCGAATTCGTCTGGTCTTGGGGTATTTATAGTTTCTGTCTGAGGGTAAGATGCGGCGCATCTAGTAAGTAAATGCGGCGCATTTACTTAACTTCGCGTGGGGTCCAAGATTATAATATTCAGGAATATTTGTACACCGCCAGAAGATGCGGCGTATCTTTATCTTCGGATGCGGCGCATGTCCTCTTGTATCTTGGATCGTATCTGGTGAAATATTGATAGTGATGCGGCGCATGTAATGAGTGAGATGCGGCGCATCTGGAGCAGATTAGTCTTGATCTTGTGCATTTCAGTAGACTCTTAACTTCTTGCATGTTTTGCTCCATAATTAGTCCAAAATCGCCAAGTTTCACCAAATGCTTGTTTTCAACTGAGAATTACAAAAGTAAACGATTAAGTATCAATCCTCATACATAATATAATAAAACAAGTCAAATTAATAGGATAAATGATAGTAATAAAATGTACTTATTTGAGTTCATCAAATATCCCCCCACTTGAACTTTACTTGTCCCCAAGTAAACCTTAGAATTAAACTTATGAAAATGTATCCTAAAAGATATTAGGATTTATTTTTATATTTAAGCATGTATTCGTCTTTTGCCATAATCACACAACCAAACACTTAACGAATTAGAAGTAGAATAAAATATTTCGATAAAAGCAAATCTAATCGTTTAACTGTCCAGTCGCGACGAATATTCTATCATAAGCTTGGCAAGTATACATATCTCCCCCACTAAAGCTAAGGAATAACAAGTCTAAAGCGGTAAAAAGGGTTGTTAGGCTTAAGGGTTAATTATTCTTAATCTCTATCGATCTCAAATTCCAGAAAAGGCGACAAAATCACAAATACATGATCGAATCCACGAACACGATACTTGCAATTGCTCAAATCCTTAACTCGAATAGGCTAAAGATAGGTCCAAACTTCACTAATAATAATATATCAAAAAGGGCGACAAAATCATAAATACATAGCCGAATCCACGACTACGATACTTAAGATTGCTCAAATCCCTAATCTCAATAAATCAAAGGTTTGGTTGGATAAAGAATAATAAAGGGTATGGATAATTTTTGGGATATAAATTGGTGTAAAAATAAAAAAACAAACAATACAAATAAATTAAAATCGTAAGTGTGGTTAATCACTATCCCAACCATCCCATGAATAAGACTCATATCATTGAATAACTCACGCTTTAACACTTGAAACACACGCTTTAGGTAGACACGAATTATACTCAACAAGATCTTAATCAAAGAATAAACCTTAGTTGACGTTCCCATAACTGCCAACTCCCATTCAATCCATAAATATATAACAACTAGTGGTGATATCGACCACTTAATACAAAACTTTACAACGTTGGTTTAAAAACAATCATCCAACTTTCTTCTTTTTTTCTTTTTCTTTTCTCTTTTTTCGAATTTTTTTTTTTTTTTTTTTTTTTTTTTTTTTTTAAAGGATAACATAAACATAGATGTGTAAAATTTCACCACATCACTAAAACAATAATTCTGGATAATTTTTCCATACTTTTCATGACTTCAGAAATAACGGTAATAGTGAAAGTAGTAAACACACGAAAAATAAACTCAAAGATATACAATATTTACTTTCACTCCAATTGCATTGTGCAATTTCCCGACCTAACCATAGATAATGAATTACGCACACGAACACAGGTAATGTAAGGAAACACACTTTGCCTATAGCAATTAACCAACCACGGATTCTAATCTACAGGGTAGGCTAAGGTGTAAGGGTGTAACGAAACATTTTAACAAAGGTGTAAGAAACGAAAGGAATGGCTCTGAGTGTTTTTCTAGGGGTATCTTACTCTAAAAATGAGAGTAACAAAAGGGTTTATACGGGGGTTAACTAACCAGTGTAGTTAGCTAATAACACATAACATATAAAGGCTATTTGGGTGTAATCCTAGAAATTTACCAATTTAGACAAGTCATTCCAATTATATAAAATAATACTTATTATGGTGGTCTCGAATAGTATACAAGCCAAGTTCTAAAGTTTACAAGTCACCGGCACACTCATAGATTTGTGAGTTTTGAAAAATCACAATTTTTGAAAATAACGTCATGTGTGCAGCTATGCAACTTAGACTTTAAACAAAAACATGCTAAAACTTTTAAATTTTGATATATTAAGCACATTTTAAGCATATTTTGAAAAGTTTAGGACAAGTAAATGTTAAGTGTTCTAATTCTCCAATCCCCCCACTTAAGTTAAACAACGTCCTCGTTGTTTGTATTAAAGGTTAAAAACTGGAAAATAAAAGAATTAGAACAGAAAAACTCCCCTGAGATTTGCTCGGTATGATCCTCCATTAGTATTAGAGCAAAAATCATCTTTCTTGTGGATTAGAACGTTTAAGCTTCATATTAGATGTATCCACAGGAAATGCAGGAATCTATAATACCACCAAGGCTTCAAAACACACCTAAGGTAAGAAAGGTTCAAACTTGCATAATACATTAGTAGTTAGGTAAAAATAAAACATAAAAATTAAAAATGAAAATCATCAGGTCAGTCGATGCGCCGTATCTTATGGAAGATGATACGCCGTATCGAGCCTGGAATAATTACGGATCAGAATAAAAGATGCGCCGCATCCTTAACCAGGGATGCGCCGCATTTAAAATAAACTGATAAAAAGTTTTAAATTCGAAAATAAAAAATGCAGGAAAATAAAATAAGATATGACCATCCGCAGGAGATGCGTCGCATCTCAGAATTGAGATGCGCCGTATCTTCTGCGGCCTGACTGACTCGACACAAACAGAAAATTAAAAGATAAATCCGGGTTGTCTCCCGGTAAGCACTTGTCTTTATTCCAGAGTCTTCAAGTTAGACTCACGTTCAGCTCTTTATTCCAACACGTCAGGTTCAAATTCCACCACCTCGTTCTCATTATCCTCAATTTTATTATCAAAGTATTTCTTCACACGTTGCCCGTTTACTTTGAATATATAACCATTTTTATCACATATTTCAATAGTTCCATATGGATACACTTTCTTGACAACGAACGGACCCGTCCATCTTGATTTAAGTTTACCAGGATACATCTTTAATCTAGAATTAAATAGTAGCACTTTGTTAGGAATATAAATATTCAGATGAAGGCTCGGTCACCCCGAGCATCTAATTAGCATTTATATAGCTCGTAGGCTTATTTATATTAGCTTAGTATTATTAGTATTAGTATTAATAGTATTAGTCGTATTTATATTTGTGGAGTGGGTCGGGGCTTTCCCCACTGTCAGCTCACTCCACAGCCCACTAGGGGCACCAATATTAGGACTATATATATAACCCTTCCCACACTTGGGAAGGGTGGAACTCTTGTCACAATTAATCTAATTTCCAGATTTTCACATAGTTCCCTCTCTCTCTAAAACTTCTCTCTACCAACTAACTCAAATGGGTTTCTTGATCTTTCAAGATCCAAGACCACCCGAATAGATCCACACAATCAAGAAGGTTATTTCCTACAATTGGTATCAAGAGCCATGGTTTCATCTTGGTCAGATCTGTGGTCAATGGTTTTTATTCGGTTGTTACTTACTCCTCTGTGGTCAATGACTTGATTTTAAAGGTTGCTATAATTCTTTTTGTTTGGTCAAAGGCTTGATAATTCTTTTTGTTACTTAACTCAGAGCTGCGTCCTTATTCGGTCAAAGGACTTTTGATTTGGTCAAAGTTAATTGAATCTCATTTTCATTTCTCTGGTCGCATATTATTTTTTTTGCTACAATATGTGGTATATCTCATCGTGGGCCTCAAATCAGCCTTTGCTCCATTTGTCATGATGGGTAAAATAATTGATATATTGGTACTTTGTGACATGAGTGTACGTTTGTTTTTGCTTGGGCTCAAATAGATTTATAACTCTCAACCAACAATTTTTTGTAACTCTTTGTTGTCCACTGATACAAACGTGTGACTTGTGGTATTCATTTGTGCTTAAAAACCATGGTTTTTACGAGTGACTTATGTTGATTGATAAATGGTTGTCGTGACTGCCTTGGTCAAATTGTTTGTGTTGTTAACGAGTGTCAAAGCATGAACTCGTTTTGGATATTTGTGGTCTATAGAAGATCTGGGTTTAAAAGTTGGGTTAATGTGGTCAAGCATGACAGAATTTTTGGACGGACTACTTGTTCGGAATCTCACCGTGTTCTTGGCAGCTGCTGGTGTAAAATGATGGTGTTCTTGGAGGCGGTTTGTGTCAAAGAATGGTGTTCTTGGAGGCGGTTTGTGTCTTCTTGGGAGTGAAGTTTGGACTGTAACCAAAAATGGATAATGAGGACAAAAAGTACGAAAGTGACAGGTTTGACTGGTCAAAGACGTGGTTTGTCTATTGGCTCACAAACTCGGTTTGTCTGTTTAACCCTGGACTTGGTTTGTCCATACAGTCATGGACTCGGTTTGTCCATACAGTCATGGACTCGGTTTGTCCATACAGTCATGAACTCGGTTTGTCCATACTGTCATGCACTCGGTTTGTCTACATTACCACGGACTCGGTTTGTCTGTTTAACCATGAACTAGGTTTATCATGGACTCGGTTTGTCTATCTGTTCGTGAATGCGGTTTGTCTACCAAACCAGTAAAGTCAAACCTAATCATAGATAAAGAATCACATACAGTCTATGTATAACATAAAAGACTCGAACTGAAATGTAAGAATCACATACAGTCTATGTATAACAAATGCCTCAAGAACAAATCAACAGTCAACTACAACAACCTCGACTAAGCCAACAAATCATAACTACATTTCCAACATCAAATCCCAAACTATACTAACCATCTCCTTCAGCCTATCAGTTCTCCAACACTATCCAACCCCAACTCACCTTCTATCATCAAGACTCGAACTGCAAAATTATATAATCATTGATCTCAGTTATTGTTCACCAT
Source organism: Artemisia tridentata subsp. tridentata (assembly GCA_021014915.2). Classification (NCBI taxonomy): domain Eukaryota; kingdom Viridiplantae; phylum Streptophyta; class Magnoliopsida; order Asterales; family Asteraceae; genus Artemisia; species Artemisia tridentata. The sequence continues at coordinate 320,378,584 of CP139506.1, read as the reverse complement.
TATGCATCAATCTTTAAAAGATTTTTCGGATGTGAACCTTAAACCATCATCGACCTTGTTGAAGCCTTGCTTCATTTAATCTACGAAACAAGCAAGAAAAGGAAAATAACAAATCTGTTGTTTTCTCTTTTCTTTGTTCGTTAAAACAACAACAAAACAAAAAAAAAAAAAAAAACAACATCAAGTGAACCTACCCGAGACCCTTCGAAAAGATCTTGAAGCCGTAGGTTTATAGTCTTCTTGCATCTTCATACTTAACCGATTATAACAAGTACGAGTCAGTGCTTGAATTAATTTAAAGAGGGGTAATAAGGGGGCTTATGGATGTGTTTTGTGTGATGTTGTGTTTAACTGCAAATGGAGATTAAAAGGTGAAAGGGGCGGATGGATTTAGTGATTAGGGTTTGAATTGTTGAGGATAATTTGGTGACTGCTTGGAAGTAAGAATGGGGGCGGTTTAGTTAATAGTTAGGGTTTGACTTGTGTGTTAAATGGGATTTAAATACCCGAAATATTAGGGTAAAGGGTGATTTGGATTAGCTATTATTTCATGACAAGGGCCGGATTTAGTATCAATGGGCTAATCCGAATTTTTAATGAAGTTGGATTGAGCTTGATCTAGTATTAGTTTTGGGCCAAGTTTACTTGGATTGATTGTGGACTGGTATCCAAGGACGTTTTTGTTAATGTTGGTTGGGCTGGATTTGAATTTCTCAATTTATCACTTGCTTGTTGTTGATAAATTTGGTATGTTGTTGAATATCTTCGGGCACAACTTTTGGGCAACGATTTTGATCGAGCTTCATGTTTCCTAGATTGATGAGTAGTGATATATTTGGGTATATGATGGTCAATGTGAGTTCAGCGTTGTGGATTCGCCAACACTTCCTATTAGTACCTACGACTTGAGTGAGCCTGCAATTTGATGTTTACGATTTGAGTTATAGTTGTCGAATTACAATTTGTTTAATTGCTATTTGTCATGTTGCGCTTTGACTTGTTGCGCCTTGACGGATTGCGATTTAACCAGTTACGATATGACGTTGCGAGTTGACACTTGCGATTTGACTTATTGTGACTTGGTTGATTGCAATCTGACTTGTTGCAATTTGACAATCTGTGACTCGACTTGTTGCGATTTGTTCAAGTTGTGATTTGACTCCTGTGACTTGAATTTCGAAGATTAATATTGCACTTCACCCTTAACTATTCGTGTTGATTTCACGGTTTCTCTTGTAGATTTTAGAAAATCCCGCGAAAGATTCGATTTCTCGGTTTAAATCTCAAGAGCTGTAAAATCCCGTGAAATTAATATTGGACAAGTAGGCTAGACTTGGATGTAGACATAATAAAACTTACGGGGTTTGACTGCTTTTTCGGGATAAGTTTGTGCTTCAAGATCAGCAGGAATTGGGAAATTATGGTAACTTGGTTGGTTTGTTAATTCACGGGTTGGTGTACTTAGTGTCACAAACATCTCGGGGTGGATGGATGCACGATGTTTGTTGACCCTTGCTCGAGCGTATTTAAGGTGGTTAGACCTGGATGTTCAAGAAGTGGATATATACAATAAAGGATGGAAGGTTGGGTATATATCACTACCTATATTTAAAGGAGTTACGTTGTTGTGCTCAATATAGGTTCTAAATCACAATTTGCAATTTAAGGTGATTAGACTTGGATGTTCATGAAGTGGATATATACAATTAAGGATGGAAGGTTGGGTATATATCACTACCTATATTTAAAGGAGTTACGTTGTTGTGCTCAATATAGGTTCTAATTCATAATTTAGTGCAAGTTTAAGTCGCGGACTTGTTCTTTATCAAGCTTCATCAAGTGATTGTTGTTTCTCAAGCTTCTAATGGGATTGTTGTTCAAGATCTTCTCTAGAGGTAGTCAGGCTTAAAGACAAGAGGTGATTTGTTTGGAGACATGTTTTAACCTTTTACTCACTTTAAAGTCATATGCATTTCATCAAGCGGTTTTGGCATATTACGAGCTTCAATGAATTGTTAATCTACTAAACCATTGATGATGAGGAAAGCAAGGGGTTACTACAAGAGAGTTTTAATCACCATCTTCGTTGCAGTAGTTTCATTTGTCTCTTTCCATGTTTTGTGCCTGTCAAATTCACAAACATCACGGACTCTCAGCTTTGGCAAAAAGGTCATTTCATGTCCTTTTTGAGGGGGAGAATTATCGCAAGTTTCCTAGAAGTTCCGTCTCCAGCGATGTGAATTTTAGCGGTTTCGGTTACAGCGGGTCAGATCGTATCGATTCAGGATTCAGTGGTTCAGTCTACAGCAGTTTGATACTTACTGTTGTGCAGTTAGTTCTTGAATTTATTTCTCAGATAAATCTCAAGAACTGTAAAATCCTGTACACAGTACGACAACTATTCCACATCCCAGTAGCTGGGTCAGACTGCTTTGTTTGATTGGACTACTATGAGTCATGGGTACTTCTAAGAATTTGCGCATGTTTCTTCTCTTTTTGGCTAGTCAACAGCACAAGATGATCACGAAGTTAATCTGGTATTCTTTATTTGTGATTGAAGTTGAATTTCACGAAGGCATCTACTTATTTTATCTTGAAGTCGGGGTTGGTTGGATGCATGACTTTCAATGATAACTTGCTCGTGCTTAAAATTAAAGTTGAAGACTTGGGTTATCTAGTTACCAGCAGTCGGGGTAACTATCACTTAAGAGTTATTGGAGTACTCAGTGTCACACGTCAATGACGATGTCGATAATCGCAAGAGGTGTTAATGTCTCACACTTTGGTTGGGTATTGAGCACTTAGAGATCTGCTTGGAGCATTAATTCTCTACACCGTTCTTCCAACATTAGTGCAAGCTTAAGTAACAAATTTGGGGACTACTACTTCAGTTTTCAGTATTGGTATATCGGGTTTTCTTCATCAAGTGGTCACTGATCTGTGTACAAGGTTGGTTAGTTGGCCAAAGGTTATAAAAGTTGTGATGTAATCTGTAATTCTCACAAGATATTTTTAACCCAAACGGATGTTCTCCAATATCAAATCAGTCATGCCACATTCAATCTGTTACTGCCTCACGGTTTCTTCTTGATTTTGTAAAATCCCGAGAAAGAACTTATTTTTCGGTTTAAATCATAGATTTGTAAAATCCCGTGATGATGGACTATGCGCTCTTAACCATGATCGGGTTAAAACCATTATCAAAGTTCAGTTAAAGCATCATGAAGGGCTAGATTTGGGCATTAACCACAAGACGTGACTACGGCGTTGATTCATTATTATTTATTTGAGGCTGAAGTGAAATTTCATGGGTGCGTGTACTTAGCATCTGAAGATATCGGGGAGGTTGGATGAAGATTCTTCGAGATCCTTGTTCAAGCTTTCAATACAATGACAAGGACTTGGATATCTAGTTATTTTTTCTCTCTCCCTACTACAAAATAACTATCACTTTAAGGAGTCACGTTGAAGTGCTCAGTGTCACACGCAGTTGTGGATATCCAAGAGGTGATGTACGTCTTATACTTGATGGTTGGTTGGTTGAAGAGTATAGAGTACTTAGGGACTCGATGTTGCACGAAGTCTCTACACCGCTCTTTGTCACGCATTAGTACAAGTTTAAGTCACAAGTTCGGGTTATTTTACTTCAGTATCAAGTTCATCATATTGGGTTTTCTCCATCAGTGGTCACGACATCAAGCCAATAGAATGATAATGGGGTTGGTGACGAGTTAGATGAGAGAAGAAGTAAAGAGAGAGATAATGACGTCTGTACACGTCAGTGCAGGCCTCGTTCTTCATCTTATGATGTCTGTTCAAATCAGTTCAGGCCTCGTTCTTCAACGACAACGACGTTTGAATACAACAGTTCAAGCCTCGGGTTTCAATGTCAACATTATGACGTCTGAATACCTCAGTTCAGGCCTCGTTCTTCAAAGAAAAGAAAAGTGTACGCTTGAGTGCATTTTATCTTCAAAAGAAGAGGAGTCTTCTTATTAATGGCCATTCTCATCAACAAGATTCATGCTCTTTCCGTGCTCATTCATTCTTCAAGTGAATCGGCGCATATTGGAGTATATTTTTATTCACGTATTCAACCAAAAAATTGCAGTTGACAGGCATAATGCAATTTTTGAGGGGGGGAAAGGGTGAATAAACAACATGTTAGTCTTCAAGAACCGTCAAGCGGAGTTACTTATCGTTGATGGTATTCATATTCACTGGTTCAATCATCAAAAATTGCAGTTGGCAGGCATATGCAATTTTTGAGGGGGGGAAGGGTGAATATTATTCTACATGTTGGTTGATGATTGAGAAATGGTCATACGACTCCTGAATACGTCAGTTCAGGAGTCGTGCAAACCATGTTTCTCCAACACTGCTTCTTCCGTCTATCAAGGTGTTGAAGAACATGGTCATGGAATACTAATCAACAGAGTCTCACGAGTTGGTCTAATCAGCAACAAAGAGTTTCTAGTCAATGCTTCATGTACACTTCATTAGGCTGCATGTACACATCATGATGATGATTCCGATTAATCGTAACCATCATGGGGGAGAGAAATGTGTACACCAAGGACGCACAACAGGTTCACGTGATCGGGCTTAATCATATATTCCGGTGTTGAGAACCGCAGAGATGATCAGTGGTTCAACTTGTTACCTTGGGATTTACGTTTCACTGTTACGCCATGGGCTGATTAATCGTAACCATCAGGGGAGAGAGAATGTGTACATCAAGGACGCACAACAGGTTCACGTGATCAGGGCTTAATATCCAAGGATGGATACATTCTATAGATGATCAGTGGTTCAACTTGTTACTTTGGTGTTATACCAAGGACTGAAGAAGGTCGAGTCGTCAGTCTACTCTTCATTCTCTGTTGGGTGTTATTATCTCATGTGTATGCTGCGGGCTGATGGGTTAGATGTAAGGTTACTGGAAGGCATTTGGTGAGATGAAAATGATTGGTATTCTATTCCTCCACATTGGGCAATCTTAGAAGAAGGTCGAGTCTTCAGTCTTCTCTACATTCAAGAATGTTGAGCTCTTTTCTTACAACTTGATATCTAACTTAATCCCATGACAGTTCTTGTTTGATGAGTTGTGGAGTTAAGTTAGGTTCAAGTTGTTCCGTAGTTTTAGGTTAAGTCCAACTTGATGTTAACCTAACCTCATGACAGTTCTTGTTTGATGAGTTGTGAGGTTAAGCTAGATTTCAGTTGTGGCTCAACTTAAACTACCGAAAAGATGCATAAGGTTTTTGACGGCGTCAATCAAGGACGGGAGTGTTAGAAGATTAAAGACGGCATGCATTTGGTTATCGAAAGACCTCTTCATATTTCGGGCGTTCATCCAAAGTCTTCTTCCAATTATGGGTGCTCATCAGAGGTTGTCAGATTGGGGGAGAGCACTAATTAGGGGAGAGTGTTGAGCCAGAATCATTCCCTGATTGAAATTGCTCACATTGCTCTTCAGCAAGTCAAGTGATGAATGAGGAGAAGATTCAGAATGCTGAGGAGTAATGGTTTCTGGTTCGTATCCTTGTATATATATACTTGTTCATATCTTATACCATCTTGTAAATAGATATATAGAAAATCTTGCTAATTGTAAATAGAGAAACGTAAAATCAGAAAAACCATAAAAAATTAGAAAATAGAAAATACCAAAAATAGTTTCACCTAGGCATGTCTTCTGTTTATCGATAACATTTACGGACTTAGAAATGTCATTCAATAATGGCACGGGTCTTTAAATGAAGCTCGAGCAGAAGTTAAAATGGATTGTTAAAACATGTCTAAATGGCTTGCTATTACTTTAGATAGCAACCCGCGCTTCAAACTGGGGAAAGCACGTCGCCAAAAAGACGGCTGTTCCTCCAACTGGGTGATGTTCACCTGGGCATGGATTACTTTATATCCATGTTTCTTCGATCTGATGTACGTTTCAGTGCATCATTTCTTGAAAAAGAAGAGAAGTCTTCTTTGCATACAAATAGTTTTCATTCTATGATTCTTCTGAAAATTATTTGTGAGACACTTGGTGAATATGTGTTGTATGAAATTTGTTTAAACTTGGATTATGCATAAAATTTGTCACTCAATCAACGACTACAAAACCTCACGACAGTTCTTGTTTGATGAGTTGTGGGGTTAAGCGTGATTTTAGTTGAGGTTCAACTAGAATACGGGTCATTGATTGAGGGGGAGAGTGAATTCAAATTTTATATCATCAAACGGATTTATTGGTTAAATCATACTTGTTAGAAATGGTTTTGTAGTTAATGGGGAATTAGTTGAAGAGGATCTTGCTGATGCGTGGTTTTGTAACCTTACAACAGGTTTTACCTCTCGAGGGATCTCAAGAGGCTTACAACCCCACCAGGCAGTGTACCTGACCGATGTAGTATAGTGTAGTGGTAAGTACGGGGGATTGATTGTTCTCCACAGGGAATAGTGTTCGTTAGGTATGAAAGGCTACTCTAATTAGGTCTAAGGGTTGAGGAAGATTCTTTTTATGTTTTTATAGTTTTTATGAAAGCAAGTAAAATCTCGGGTTTGAAGGAGTGGGCGGAATTAGTTGCTAGTCAACTAACCCAAATTACTACGAATGCAATAAAATAAAATAACAAAAAAATAAAATGTGGTGAGAAACTTATGTGTAGAGAAATGTGTTTACTTAGATTTCCTTACTCCCTAACTATCTTTTACCGGTTAATTAGTGTGTATTAGTCGCGTGGATGACGGGTGTATTCCTTAATACCATTCGTGGGGTGGCGTACTTACTTCCCCAACTCTACAAGCTCCTACTTCACTCCTATGTCGAGCCGGCTAGGAAGCTCCTAACATGGGATCACTAGAATTCGCTTGTGCATTAAATACAACCATAAAAACCTTTAGTACGCGTTTGGTTCATGTTTCTTAAGACGTTCAAGCAAGTTACCGAATAGGAAGTTAGCCAGTTTTCTTAAGCCTAACATAGATAAACAATCATCCAATACAACTAATAACACACTAACAACCAATAATCAATAGCTAGGTTTCATTAGATCTAAGCAAACACAAGATAAAATTAGCCTAACATGTTAAACAAAAGACAAGAATAAGATAGAATCAAACAACACATAGACATATTGAATGATTAATTGATAACTTATCTTTCAATGAAACATGGAAGATCTCAAGGCAAAAAGCCCTGAAAAAGTAGCTAAAATCGTCTTAGGGTTTTCTCCCAAAATTCCACACACTAAGCTCTCCTTTAATGACAAAAAATTAGAAAACTATATATAGATTTTTGGATCTGACGGCGTCACCTTATGGATTGTGACGCCGTCACCTCGCCGCTTTTAGGGTTCCCGGATGACCTTCTTGACGCCGTCCCTCTTTAGCTCTTCAAAAATCCATTCTGGCTTATCAAGGCTTGACGCCGTCGAACCATGAACGTGACGCCGTCCCCTTATGATTTAAGCCGTGACGCCCTTGATCAAGTTAAAGCGTGACGCCGTCAGAATTCACATGCTATTTTCACTGGCCCGTCATGAGTAAATTTCACGTCCAACTTTTCTTGCCAAGGCATGACGCCGTCCAGAGTAAATTCTGACGCCGTCAAGAGTAACTTTTAGCCGATTCTTGAGACTTTGCCGTTTTCTTCACTTTAATGCTCCAAAAACGTCCAAAATGCCTCCTTTTCCAGATTTCTCCTCAAAAGTACCTAAAATGACAAAAGGAACGATTTAGGGCAATATTTGATCAAATAAATACGATTTCGGGCTTAAATGACCCCTTAAAAGCGGTACACTTTTCGCTTCATCAAATACCCTTACACTTGAGATTTGCTTGTCCTCAAGCAAATGCGCTTTTATTCTAATCAAAATACAAGTTAGGGGTCATTTAATGCAAACATAAAAGTAATCACAACAAATAATCGTTCCACTCTAATCATAATAAGCATGGAGATTACACACTAGCACCTCACAAGTAGTGTTTAGATACTCACATCTCTCAAGTGTCATCAAAATAAATCTCATAAATGAAAACGGATAATATCTCTCACTACCTGTCATAGCAAATAGATTACCATAGGCTTGGGAAAGGATCGAAAACCTCCTCCACTAGGCGTAAGCACCAAAGATAAACTATCAAAAAGGGCTTTTAAATGGGTTATAACGTTAGGTGTAGGGAAAAGGAAAACACGGTTTTGTTGGATAAAGGATATTTTACTGGTGGCTAGTTAAAAATCTTGATCAATTACATGTACTATACAATGTTGCTAAGCCAAGACTAGACTCGATCTTAAGCTAGAAACAAAATAACAAAATAACAAAAACATAAAATAAACATAAAATAAAACGGGATGGTAGTCCGTATGTTTTTTCTATTTTTCTTTTTCTCATTTTTTTTTTTGTGTTTTTCTTGATTTTTTTTTTTTTTTTTTGCATACACTTTTACCCTACCATCCAAAATAATACATCATAGGGGCATTGCATTCCCCTTACACTAACTTTACTAACTTTACAATACTAATCTATATCTGAAATGAATTATACATTTAAACATTTAGATACATTGGGGAAAAAATGATGTACTTTTACATTACACTTAATAATGAGTTCTTCCCCATTACTCCATTACACTAGTACTTTACCCATGAGTCCCAATCGTCCCAAAACAATATGTACAAGGATATGACTCGACTTAGCAACCATGTAATCAATTAGATAATTAACTTGGGTTTAAACAAATGTTGTAACAATAATGCACTAAAAATGAGTGCATACAAGGTAGGCTAAGGCGATTTGGGTGTACATTTTAGTGGGGTGTAACAAATTCTTCCTTTAAGTAAAATGCTTAAAGGTCGAAACGAAAAGATAGGCTCTGAGGGGTGTACTAGGGGTATCGTGTACTAAAAATGAGTACAACGCAAAGGGTGTGGGAGAATTACTTGACCAATGTAGCCAATGTAATTATAACAAAAACACAGGTGTAAAACAATGGGTTAATCCTAATGCCTCTTATCATGTAGTAAATCTAACTACACGAATGTAGTCTCACTTGTGGCCTTGGAATGGTCCTAACGCAAGTTCTAGAATCTAAGTGCTACCGGTACACACATCATAGCATAAATGCTTTTCCTACCAATTCTAGGGGCGAACCTCACATATTTGGGGTGGAAAATTTTTTTGTGGTACGGTTTTTGTGCTAGTCATATAACTCCTATCCGTGAGACGCTCATTAAGATCAAAGTTTCACTCCTATATGTTGTAAAAAATTTTAAATTTGGCACTAAAATTACCCTAACAGGTATTTATCTCAGTTTTATTACACATCTACCATTAAACAAACAAAAATCAAGCGCAATGGCATTCTCTAAAATCGTACTTTTACCCTCCCCTTACACTTAAGATGAACATTGTCCCCAATGTTCAAATAACAAGATGTAAAAGAAAAAAGTAAAAGAATGAAATCAAATACTCCCCTGATTCGCTCGGTGGATAGTGAAATTACACGGTTAGATCTTCCTCCAAAGAGAATGTTGAAACTCCATGACTAATGCATCGCCACAAGCTTGATCCAAAAACATTTCCTTGTCCAAAATAACCTGTTAAACCTGAGAAAACAAACACGAAAACCTGCATAACATCGGCGGGATAAAATCTATATATAAGGATATAATGCTTGTGGAATGATAATTTTGCAGATTCCTGGAGATTATAAGTTGGAGATTTTAATAAAAACTTTTCTAAAAACAAAACTTTCAAAAATTTCTGAAAATTAAATCTGACGCCGTCAGGTTATAAACCCTGACGCCGTCAGAAATGACCTGACAAAAATTCTCATTTTAAGTTTCCGGAAAATTTCTGGAAAAACCTTTACCTTACTTCCTGGAAATCCTGCAAAACATCATTATGACTCGATACAAGCATTTGACTCAAACAATTACGAATATGTATGCTAATTTATTATTATTACGATTCATGTTAATTTGTGTTCTAATAAACCGATTTAGATTTCCCTTACACTTATCTTTTGCAAAATACCTTTATATGTAGTTAAGACGAAGTTAAAAACAATCATAAAGCATTTTCACAAATTAGTTTTTAACATGAATCAATACTAATAAAAATTAAACACACATACGGAAACAAATAAAAACAAACAAACAAATAAATAAACAAACACAAAACAAATAAAATAACAATCAAATGAGGCTAGCATGCGATAAATAAAATCAATGTAACAAATGTTTTAAGGCAAACAGATGCCTTCCCTAAATTATTACAGACCATATTGTTTCAACACATACAACCAAATATCAAATTGTTCAAACATCAAAACATCAAATCACAACATCACTGGTGAGGGGGTCCTTGGCGATAGTCATAGCCAGGAGGAAGATGCCCGTAGTACCCGTATGGAGGGTAATCCTGCTCACGACCCGGGAAAGGGTCAATCTACAGATGCGGGTCCAACTGATCACGTGTGGATAGATGCTGCATCTGACGAACCGTGTGATCATACATCCAGTCAAACCTCTCGTCCGCCCTGGTCCTCCAAGCATCAACCTGGCCCATCCAGGTCCCCTGGTGAGCCTGCCAGTCCCCCCTGCTCATATGCCGGTAGTAATCAGCTGTACCGGCCTCATACCCCTCATGCTGCTGCTGCTGGGGCTCCTCCTCCTCCTCATCATCCTCATCATCATCATCATCCTCAGCTCCAACTGGGTGATACCACATAAAGGACCCGTCATGCATCTCCATAATCACCTCCATCTGCTTCAGGGACCTCTCCTTCACCGTCCTGCATTTATCACCACTCAAATACCTCATGACCTCGGGCCTGAGGACTCCATAAGACTGGGCCAGTCGGGTGATGAACATCCCACCATAGATCCTGTCTCCTTCCCTCTCCCCAACTCCACCATGCATAAAGCTAGCAACCCAAAACGGGATGTTGCAGTAAACATCATTAGAGTAGATGGTGTACAGGTAGAAGAGATCAGAAGCTGTGACACGGTGGTGAGAGCTGTGACGCCCTGTCAAGCTGTAGGTGAGGCAACGATGAGTCAACCGAACCCTAGGATCCCTGATTTGGGATGCTACAGTGGTCGAGGTATACACCCCATCCCCAATAGTCTGCCAGAAAATAGAGCATCTAAAATCATTCTTCATCGACTCCCCATGCAACAACCTCTGCATGAACCCTGCCTGAATGGTATCATGCTGATCATACAACCCAAGTCTCCACCCAAACTCAGCAACCGAACACGTCCTTAGCTCACCCCCCAGTCTGAAATAGATCGTGGTACTGCCCACATCGGTCCTGGCCTCAGCCATGTCAAAATGAAAGGTGGCAAAGAATTCCCTTACCAATTCCTCATATACCGGCTCCTGAATTTTAAACAGTCTTTCCCACTGGGGGCCGGTAAACCCATCCGTCTAAAAACTTTGGAGAAAGGTCTGCTCAAGACCTTCTCTCCTCAGAAAGTTCCAGTCAACCACGGCTCCATTCTCGACCTTGTGTAGTAGCAATTGTGCGTACTTGCTTGTAGCAGCAACGTTGTCAAAGACACCCCAACTGAGGACCGTATCCCCAAAGTTTTCTTGTTGAGATCGGGAGGAACTTCCTCGGCTGGGTCTTTGACGCTTACTCATTATCTGGAACAAAGCAGGAGGAACAAAAAGTGTTAATATGTGAATTAAAGACTTGGTGGCGCATCAGACAGGTCTAACGCCGTCACCCTTTGATAGGTGACGCCGTCAGGTTCAACCAAGTTTAAATCCGAAATTACGAGGGAAAAATCAATATTCAAACTTTAAGCTTATAAACCAAACGCCCTTTTTTACAGCAAAATGGGTGATTGGATCATAGATTATGGTTCAAATTCGTGGCCTCCCCATTAGTGAATAGACCCAATTGATTGTCAACCATCAAATGCTTTAATTATTGTTAAATAACACTAATTAAAACACATTATGAGTTTTAAGCATGAATCAATCCTAGGGTTTCACGAGTTGGGGATTTTCGAAATTTACAAATCCTATGAGTAATTGAAGCGAAAAGAATGAGTAAAAATTACTTACCACGTGAAGATTGGAAGCGGGAATTGGCGAATTTGTCCTGGGAAAATCGGAGGTGGGGTTTGAGTGGATATGGTTTGTGGGGTGTGTGATGAAAGTGATGGAAAGTAAGTTATTATTGCTGTGCAGACGGGGGTGACGGCGTCACGTTCAAATTCTGACGCCGTCAGATTAGCGTATTTTGCTACTTTGTGCCAGTTTACAAATGAGCCCCTCGTACTTTAAGAGAGCAGCTAGTCAGGATCAATAATCCTGATAGCTAGTCTCGTTAACAAGTTCCTCCTGGGTCAAATGTTTTGTTACTGTCACGGGGTGTAGTAAAATGTTGAAAAGGGTCGGTTGACGTCTTATTCAGGTTCCAATTTTCATCAAGGCAAGTATTCAGGGGGTGAGAGGAACTTTCCCAGGGAGTTTTCGAAATGATGGTGTGCTTTAATTGAGTTCTTCTCACACCCGGCTTAAAGCCAAAAGATCATTTTCTAGCTTCATGGAAGTTAGGGAGCGTGACAACCATGCTCCCCACGAAAATGCTACGATCTTGAGAGTTTTTCTCGCGAGAGGATCCAAATAGATAAGAGGGTTTTGAAAGTGAAGGCTCAGGGAGGGGGGTTTCATCATCCCATTCGTTGTATGGTTCATTAGGGACCGGGAGTTCAAAGATCTTCTCGATCTTTTTGTGTGAAGCTTCCTCCCTAATTTTCTCTTTTATTTTCGAGATGAATTTGTCTGCTAGTTCCATGAACATATCTTGGGTGTTTTTCAAGTGAGTTTCTAATTCCTTGATACGTCTCTCTTGGTTGTTCACGAAAGTTAGCATTATCCCTTCAAATTCATCTTGTCGTGAGAATTGGTGAAACGTATGTTTACCAATTGTGTTCACGCACTCATCGGGATTTTCATCAGCCGTAGGTGTCTCAGCTTTCATTAAGCTCTCAACCTGCCTTTTTATGTTTTCGAATAGCTGTTCTTGGGTTGCACTCATGCAATTTAAAATCCCTTCTTCCGAGAACGTTGAGTCATTCCATTCTTCCTCTTCGTATTGTGCTAAGTCCTCAATGACTTCCCAGCACTTATCGACACTGAGCCTGCTCAATCTCCCATTGGCGGCGTAATCTATGGCTCTTCTAGTTTGATGATTGACACCATCATAGAAGATTTGGATTTGTAGCCAAGCATCCATGCCATGGTGAGGGACCTTTCGGAGTAAGTCCTTGAATCGAGTCCATGCCTCGTAGAGAGTTTCGCCTTGACGTTGTTGGAACATCAAGATATCATTCCTTAGCTTGGTAGTTCTTCCCGGTGGGAAAAACTGAGCAAGGAAACGAGTGGTGAGATCATCCCAAGAGGTAATGGATCCTGCGGGTTGACGTTCTAGCCACTGACTAGCTTGGTCCCGCAAAGAGAATTGGAAGAGACGCAATCGGGTCGTCTCTCGAGTGGCAACATCAAGGTCTATAGAATCAACGATTTTAAGAAAGTCCTTGAGATGCTGATTAGGATCTTCAGAACGAAGTCCATGGAATGCGCATCCGCTTTGCACCAACCGGATGGTGTCAGATCGCAAGGGTGTGATATTGGCTCCTTGAGTGAGCTCAATGGTGTTTCGATAGCCATGGTGGCTAGGACGGGAATACTCTCCTAAAGTACGGGCTCTAGGAGGTGGTGGTGGTTGTTGTGGTGGTGGGTTGTGGGGGTTAAGGATATTACCATCTTCCATGATGTCGGACGGTAATGGTTACGAACAAAGACACGAAGAAAAAAGATAGACTAAAGAAAACCTAGAAAAATAAAATAAAAGTCTCACTAGAAAGGAATCTAGTGAGTAGACCTAATAGAAATAAAAATTCAACCTAAACAATAACTATTCCCCGGCAACGGCGCCAAAAACTTGATGCGTGGTTTTGTAACCTTACAACAGGTTTTACCTCTCGAGGGATCTCAAGAGGCTTACAACCCCACCAGGCAGTGTACCTGACCGATGTAGTATAGTGTAGTGGTAAGTACGGGGGATTGATCGTTCTCCACAGGGAATAGTGTTCGTTAGGTATGAAAGGCTACTCTAATTAGGTCTAAGGGTTGAGGAAGATTCTTTTTATGTTTTTATAGTTTTTATGAAAGCAAGTAAAATCTCGGGTTTGAAGGAGTGGGCGGAATTAGTTGCTAGTCAACTAACCCAAATTACTACGAATGCAATAAAATTAAATAACTGAAAATAAAATGTGGTGAGAAACTTATGTGTAGAGAAATGTGTTTACTTAGATTTCCTTACTCCCTAACTATCTTTTACCGGTTAATTAGTGTGTATTAGTTGCGTGGATGACGGGTGTATTCCTTAATACCATTCGTGGGGTGACGTACTTACTTCCCCAACTCTACAAGCTCCTACTTCACTCCTATGTCGAGCCGGCTAGGAAGCTCCTAACATAGGATCACTAGAATTCGCTTGTGCATTAAATACAACCATAAAAACCTTTAGTACGCGTTTGGTTCATGTTTCTTAAGACGTTCAAGCAAGTTACCGAATAGGAAGTTAGCCAGTTTTCTTAAGCCTAACATAGATAAACAATCATCCAATACAACTAATAACACACTAACAACCAATAATCAATAGCTAGGTTTCATTAGATCTAAGCAAACACAAGATAAAATTAGCCTAACATGTTAAACAAAAGACAAGAATAAGATAGAATCAAACAACACATAGACATATTGAATGATTAATTGATAACTTATCTTTCAATGAAACATGGAAGATCTCAAGGCAAAAAGCCCTGAAAAAGTAGCTAAAATCGTCTTAGGGTTTTATCCCAAAATTCCACACACTAAGCTCTCCTTTAATGACAAAAAATTAGAAAACTATATATAGATTTTTGGATCTGACGGCGTCACCTTATGGAGTGTGACGCCGTCACCTCGCCGCTTTTAGGGTTCTCGGATGACCTTCTTGACGCCGTCCCTCTTTAGCTCTTCAAAAATCCATTCTGGCCTATCAAGGCTTGACGCCGTCGAACCTTGAACGTGACGCCGTCCCCTTATGATTTAAGCCGTGACGCCCTCGATCAAGTTAAAGCGTGACGCCGTCAGAATTCACATGCTATTTTCACTGGCCCGTCATGAGTAAATTTCACGTCCCACTTTTCTTGCCAAGGCATGACACCGTCCAGAGTAAAGTCTGACGCCGTCAAGAGTAACTTTTAGCCGATTCTTGAGACTTTGCCGTTTTCTCTTCACTTTTATGCTCCAAAAACGTCCAAAATGCCTCCTTTTCCAGATTTCTCCTCAAAAGTACCTAAAATGACAAAAGGAACGATTTAGGGCAATATTTGATCAAATAAATACGATTTCGGGCTTAAATGACCCCTTAAAAGCGGTACACTTTTCGCTTCATCACTTGCTTAAATATATCAAATGACCAAGTGTGTTAGTTGCTAGAAAGTTTAGGACATTATGTGTAATTTGCTTATAGTTTCCTAGCTTTATGTATCTAGAAGGTTCATTTGTGTTACTTTGGAATCCTCGTATAATTCCCAAAATGCTTTAAGACTCAAAACCTAAAAGAAGTTAGAAAACCAGTTGTGTTTGATGTTTTTGAATACTCCACTGGCATTTGTATGATCTAAATGAATGAGTTTCAAATGTTGTTTGTCTCTGCTGCTTAATGGTTGTTGATATTGTGCATATGTTCTCAGGATTCGCTTAGGTAGACTGCTATTATGTTAGAATCATGTTCCTAAGATCCTGAATTAAATATTGAAATCTGTGTGAATAGCCATGTTCATGATTGCTAATTGCTCTTCATGCTAGATAGTGGTTTGACGTAGTTCCTGATTGGGGTTTGATTATAAGATGAACTTGGTATTATAATGTGGCAAGCTGCTGAAGGGTAGCTATTTAGGAATAGTGTATCTGTATGCATGTATATCTGTGTTGATATTCTTATGCAGATTCCATAGCCAAAATGAATGTGCCAGTTCCCATTCTAACCATTTAATCAGACGTTCAAACGCTATTGATTGGCTCGAAATTCACCACAACAACAACGTCGGCAACTACAACAACAACAACAACACTTTCACCACCGCCACTACCATTTATCTATTTTGGTCTCGCCAAGAGGGGATCGACAATACTTGAGAAGATTTGTTGGTGGATGGATGATTGATGTTGACCATTGACTCACTCAGAAAAGCGAGTGATTACATCATCTGCGCAAAAAGGTCAATATCACTTGTGTCATAAAAGTTATCTTGTGCATAATGAGCAGTGAATCTCCCTCTTAGATTAAGGGGGAGCAAAGTATGTTTCATCATCAGAATATATTAAATCGGACACATTTTCTCCCACATTTTCTAACTTATTTAAATCAATTGGGATCACAAATCTCAAAAGGTTTGAAATTTTTGATCGGGGGAGAGAATGTGATTTAAATATGAAACCTGATGAAAATGTGATGTTTTGAAAACTATAATGTACGCTCTCCCATATGTGCTAAACCATTTTATATATCAATGCACATATTGAGGGGGAGCAAAATGTTTTGGATGTGAAAGTAAGCTCTCCAGTAAGTGCTAAACTCTTTTGTATACCAATGCACTTATTGAGGGGGAGCAAAGGATTTGGCATGCATCTTATGTGAGCAAGGCTCAGACTTCACCAATGAATTGACGATAGCTAAAGTCAGTAGTCGAAAGGACATGTCCTGGACGGGTAATAATTTCAAGCCAGTTTATCTGGTGATGTAAGCGTGTCTCGCAAAGGACGTGTCTGAGTAGAATTTACCGATTTCGAGCGACTTTCCTTGAATGTGATCTGGACGGGTAATAATTTCAAGCTAGTTTACTAGTGATGTAAGCGTGTCTCGCGATGATCATGTTCTTGGAAAATCAATCAATTCAAAAAGTGCGAGCTCTGCCTAACATGTGCAAATTTATAAAACAATCAACCGAGCACATGTTGAGGGGGAGCATTTGAAAAATATAAAAACTCTCAAGTGTTTGCAAAAATGTGTTTCAGAATCATGAACACTTTGAGAGATTTTTCAAAGATTTGGTTTGGCAATCGTGGATGTACAACAAAGACCGACCATTTTATTTAATGTATGGAGTTATAAGGATGGTTAGGTTAGGCTCAAGTTCCCACGATCCCGCCAGAGCCGGAGGGATCTACCCAGGGACAATCCACTAGTTAGTGTAGAAGTCCTTAGGTATGATTAAAAAGGAGAAAAGTGTGATTAAGGGAAGAGTGCCGACTGAGATGGAGCTAACACTGGAATAAACCCAACAAGGTGTTAGTTATGAAGTCTCGGTAAGCACTGAAGGGGTTGAAGAATGAAAAATAATTGTAAAGATAAAGGGTGAAAAGAAATAGCCCTCCTTACAACTTAGGCAGAAACCGGGTCAATACATATGCTGTCAGAATCACTTAGTTGATTGCTGGCATTGAAGACAAAGTATCATGGACCCAGTGATACGCTGCACAACCCTCCCTAGCCACTCAAGGTCCCTCAAAGGATTCTTGTTTCAATTGTCACGGAGTTCAATACATTCCTATCGTCTCTCTCACTCCGAGTTAGATGATATTGAAAAGGTGGCAGTCCTCTCCAGCCTCCGCTCACTAAATCAAAACGCACTATCGAGTCTAGAGCCACGAGATGCATAATAAGATCTCATAGGGACACGAATTATTTCTACACTGGTTGTTCAACATTAATGACACCAGTTGTAAACTTATGAGTCCTACGCAGATCTTAGCAATCTGCCAGAACATTTATGAGGGAATTTACTAATGTAATTCTCAATGATTGAATGGAAATTCCTGCCAGGGTCAACATCAAGCAGCCCTGAAAGCAGGTCACTTCGGTAATTCCTCGTGGATTACGCTTAGTGGTCACGGCGGTTTCTAACGGTCTACAGTCATGGAGTGATCTCCAGCGACTCACCTAATCGTTGATGTGCTACGGTTCGATCTTAAAAAGCTCTCTGTGGGTTTTCGATTAGGAACGGTCTTGGTAAGGATTAGAGAGAGTTTTCACACTATGCTGTTAACAATCTCGAAGTCCGAACTTGTAAGTACCGGATGTTTTATTGCTAACTGTCGTATGCAGGAACTTCTGGCGGTTGATGCTGTGGAATGCTGTAGCTGGTTGCTGTTGTAGCTGGTTGCAGATAAGATGCCAATCCTCTACCACATGTTCACACTACATCATCATTGTAACTTAACAAAGTCATGATCAACCTAAAAGACCTTTAACACGGCTTCTGCAAACTCTGATGCTAAAGATCATGACACCAAATAGTGTGAGCATGTCGGCTCAATGATTTACACATCACGTGGAAACATACTGTTGAAAGATGACTTGGAAACAAATGTTGGATGATAAAGTCGAAGAATACTCAAAGATCATCCAAGACAAAGAACGGTCATCAAAAGATCACTGCTAAAGGCACAAAGACTTAAGACATTGAAGAATCAAAGACTACGAGCTATGAAGACAAGTTCAGAAGAAAGAATGCTAGAATTCGAATTATTATTTCCGGGGTGACCTCCCTTAGGGGGAGATTGTTAGGAATATAAATATTCAGATGAAGGCTCGGTCACCCCGAGCATCTAATTAGCATTTATATAGCTCGTAGGATTATTTATATTAGCTTAGTATTATTAGTATTAGTATTAATAGTATTAGTCGTATTTATATTTGTGGAGTGGGTCGGGGCTTTCCCCACTGTCAGCTCACTCCACAGCCCACTAGGGGCACAAATATTAGGACTATATATATAAACCCTTCCCACACAAGGGAAGGGTGGAACTCTTGTCACATTAATCTAATTTCCAGACTTTCACATAGTTTCCCTCTCTCTCTAAACTTCTCTCTACAAACTAACTCAAATGGGTTTCTTGATCTTTCAAGATCCAAGACCACCCGAATAGATCCACACAATCAAGATGGTTATTTCCTACACACTTTCTCTCCAATAGTAAACGTTTTATCCCCACGTAACCTCGAGTCATGCCATCTTTTAGTTCTTTCTTTGTAGATCTTAGTATTTTTGTAGGCCTCATCTCTTAGTTCATAGAGTTCATTAAGTTCCATGAAACGGTTCTTCGTTGCAGCTTCCATATCCATATTACAATTAGTCAAAGCCCAATATGCACTTTGTTCAATTTCGACCGGTAGGTGGCATGCTTTTCCGTATACAAGGCGAAATGGAGTGCATCCCGTTGGTGTCTTATAGGCTGTACGTAATGCCCATAAAGCATCATTTAACTTGTCAGACCACCCTTTCGGATTATATCAAGTCGTTTTTTTCAAGAATTCGCTTAATAGCCCTGTTGGATACTTCAGTTTGCCCATTGGATTGAGGATGGTATGCGGTGGAAACCCTATGATATACTCCATATTTTTGCAAGGCTCTTCCCAGATGATGATTACAAAAGTGTGTTCCCCTATCACTTATCAATGCTTTAGGAATTCCAAACCTAGAGAACAAACTTTGCAAAAATTTGAGTACTACCTTGCTGTCGTTTGTTGGCAATGCTTGCGCTTCGACCCATTTTGATACGTAATCAACAAGCAACCAAAATATATTTATTACCTCTAGATTCAGGAAACGGTCCCATGAAGTCCAATCCCCATATGTCGAAAACTTCACATACATGGATATAGTTTTGCGGCATTTCGTTTCTTGATGTTATATTCCCGGATCGTTGACACGCATCACATCCTTTTATATAATCTTTTGCATCATCCAACATAGTGGGCCAATAAAATCCCGCATCAAGGATCTTTCTTCTTGTGATGACTGCACCGTGATGCCCCCCGTTGGCCCTGAATGGCAATGTGCCAATATTGCTGGGATGTCATCACTATCTACGCATCTTCGTAAAATATTGTCAGGACATAATTTAAAGGCATAAGGTTCATCCTAAATATACTCGCTAGCGCGAGTTAGAAACCTTCTTTTCTCGTCGGATGTTAGCCCTTTTGGAATTTCATTTGCCACAATAAAGTTTATATAGTCGGCATACCATGGTCCATTATTATTGCTCTTAATTCCTACCATCATAAGGTGTTCATCAGGAAAGTCATCAGCTATTTCCCTTTCGTCAAGCACCTCCATATCAGGGTTTTCAAGTCTAGATTGTTAGCCTATATTTGATAGCCTGTATAGTTTGTATATTGTGTATTGGGCTCAAGCCCGGTTCTAGATCTTTCCGTATTGATGTATATTATGTATTATTCGATGTTGCAATGGATATACAATTCATATTCCCTACATGGTATCAGAGCCAACATTCACGATCCACAAAACTAAACCCTAATATCTCTAGTACCATTTTTTTCCTTGTTCTCCTGTTATAGTGTGTTGGTGATTTGTGCTTAGGTCACAAATCCACACTCGTTGCTGTGGTGATTCGTGCTTAGGTCACGGTCCAGGTTTGCTGTCTCGTTCCACTTGTTTACCAACAAAACCCTAGTTCACCATAAATCATCAACGTTCATCATCATGTCTGGCTCGACCAACCCTCCCACTGTCCCACTTTCTGAAAAACTCTCGGCTGTAACACACCATCATCTTCTCACACGGGTCCCCGTCAAACTGGATCTTGACAATTGGAACTATGGATCATGGGAGTTCTTCTTTGAACAACTATGTTTTAGTTATGATGTTGATAAGTTCATTCATGGTGCTGCTACAGAATCACGCACTCCCACACCTCTCACACCGGAAGAGATTAAGGTTGACAAAATCGTTCTCTCATGGATCTTCACGACTCTTTCGGATTCTCTACAACGAAGGTTAGTGGTGGCACGTCCAAAGTCAGCCAAAGAGGCGTGGGGGCTTATTTCCGACATTGTGAAGGATAATAAACGCTCGCGTACTAATGCTTTGAAGGCAGAATTGCGGTCCATGAGACTTGGTGACCTAACCATGGAAGCGTACTTTGGAAAGATCGAGTCAATTGCTACTATACTCGCGAGTCTCGAGTCTCCCATTAATGATGAAGACCTCGTACACTATGCTCTTGAAGGACTCACGGATAAGTATGATCAAGTTTGTGGAATCATACATCATAAGGATCCTTTTCCGGATTTCAAGACCACTCGTTCCATGCTACTCACCGAGGAGATGCGCTTGAAGTCAAGATCACTTGCCCTTCCTATGGATTCCTCATCTTCATCTCCATTGGTACTTATGACCGACAAAGGTACTTCTCATAACCCTTCTAATCCTCAAATGAAATCATGGAGACCATGTTATAATTATGCAAAGGGGGCGTGTCGTTATGGCATTGGTTGTAAGTTTGTTCACGATGCTAGTGTTAAACCAAATGTGAGTAGTGTTGCACCTAAGAATAAGAATGATACTGAAGAAGTTGTGCTAAAGTTGTTAGGCAGATTGGGGTTAACAGGGACTGTTGACAACCTTACTGGAACAAATACAAACACAAACAAACCCACTGTTGGGCCCTCCGTATACTACACAACACCTAGCCCATCAATACGCCCTGTTAACCTAGTTGGACCCCCACCTGGGTTTGGTTATTTGCCAACCCATGCTGCTCCTCCAATCCAGTACGCGAGCCCAATTTATACACCACCAGGTTACCAGGCCCAACAGGCTGTTGCTGGTCCATCAGTCCCACCCCAAGTTACACCGATTGCTAACTAAGCCCAGCCAGCTCCTACCGCTCCACCTATGGGACCCACGGTCACTCCGGGTCAAGCCACTAATTTGCCGCATGCCTTCACTACCGGGACACTCCAAGATCCTGGTGCGTGGAATATGGATACAGGTGCGTCAAATCATTTGAATAGTTCTGTTACTAGTTTAAGTGAAATTTTTAATGAATGCATGTTTCCGTCTATCTCGGTTGGTGACGGTCATTCTATACCTGTCACCAATACGGGGCATAGTGTTTTGCCATCTCCTTTTCGTTCTCTTCATCTAAATAATGTTCTCATTACTCCTCATATTATTAAAAATTTGATTGCTGTTCGTCAATTTGTTCGTGAAAATAATTGTACAGTTGAATTTGATGCGTTTGGTTTTTCTGTTAAGGATTTCATGACGCGTCGGGTACTTCTCCGATGTGATAGCACGGGAGATTTTTATCCGGTCACAGCACCATCTCCCATTCCTCAAGTTCTTCTTGTCAGTCAGCATACGTGGCACCAGCGTCTTGGACATCCAGGAAGTGATGTGTTACGTCGTCTAGTCTCTAATAATTTCATTTCGTGTAATAAGGAGAAACCTCCCGTGCTTTGTCATGCGTGTCAGCTTGGCAAGCACGTAAGGCTTCCATTTGTGACTTCTGAAACTGTGGTTACTTCTTCTTTTGATATTATTCACTCGGATGTGTGGACTTCACCCATTCCGAGTATGTCTGGATTTAAATATTATGTCTTGTTTCTTGATCATTATTAGCACTTTGTTTGGGTGTATCCTTTGCTTAATAAATCTGATGTTTTGTCTAAATTTATATTGTTTCGTAATTATGTTCACAATCAGTTTAAGTGTGAAATTCGATCATTTCAGTGTGATCATGGTGGTGAATTCGATAACCGTCACATGCATAAACTTTTTGCCGAAAATGGAATTCAATTTCGTTTTTCTTGCCCTAAAACATCCCAACAAAATGGTAAGTCTGAACGCATGGTTCGTACCATAAATAACCTTATTCGAACTTTACTTTTTCAAGCAAACCTTCCACCAACCTTTTGGGTCGAGGCTCTTAACATGGCCGTTCACTTACTTAATATTTTACCTTCCACTGCCATTAATAATGACATCCCGTACACCCGTCTTTTTGACAAAACCCCCGACTATAGCCTTTTACGTACCTTTGGGTGTTTGTGTTACCCTCACCTGTATGCTTCGCACAAACTTGAACCGCGCGCTACACACCCTCCATTTTTTTAGGTTTCGCTTCTAATCACCGTGGGTATCGTTGTCTGGAATTAAACACCAACAAAATCATTATTTCACGACATGTTACCTTTGATGAAACCATTTTCCCATATGGCTCCACCAAACCCGCTTCTCACCCTCCTACACATTTTTAGATGATATACCCGATATTACACCTCCCGTTGTGCACCCCACACCCGCAATTTCAACTCCACAACATACCATAGTCGACCAAACCGTCAACTTGGAACAAAACACCCCGCCAAATGACCCTCCTTCCTCTCCTATTACGCCTCAACCACAATCTCCAGCACAAAGCCCTTTAGCCGCAGTTCCCACTACCACTATTAACACACCACTTATAATTCCTGACCCTCCAGTTAACCCAAACCCTGTTTCGGTTCACCCCATGGTCACCCGTTATCGTGTTGGGACTAATCGTCCCACTGAGCGTCTCAGTTTGCATGTATCTTCTATCTCACCCTTACCCAAATCATATCGTGATGCGTTCAATGATTTCAATTGGCAAAATGCTATGCGTGATGAATATCATGCACTTATTAAGAATAACACTTGGACCTTAGTACCTAGACCTACGGATGCAAACATTGTTCGGTGTATGTGGCTTTTTCGCCATAAATTTTTGGCAGATGGCACTCTTAGTCGCTACAAGGCTCGTCTTGTAGCGAATGGTAGTACTCAGTTAGAGGGGGTTGATGTCGATGAGACTTTTAGTCCGGTTGTTAAACCGGGTACTATTCGGACTGTACTTAGTTTGGCTGCTTCTCGACATTGGCCAATTCATCAGCTTGATGTCAAGAATGCCTTTTTACATGGTGATTTATCTGAGACTGTTTATATGCATCAGCCTCCAGGGTTTCGGGATTCTGTTCATCCTGACTATGTGTGTTTATTACAGAGGTCTCTTTATGGTCTAAAGCAAGCACCTAGGGCTTGGTTTCAGCGTTTTGCCGCTTTTATCACGCGTATTGGTTTTCATCATAGTCGATGTGACTCTTCTTTATTTATCTACAGACAGGGGACTGATACTGCTTATTTGTTATTATATGTTGATGATATTGTGCTCACTGCATCTTCTGAGACCTTGTTACAGCAGGTTATTAGTTCTTTGCATCAGGAGTTTTCTATGACAGATCTTGGTTCGCTCAGTTATTTTCTGGGTATTTCTGTCACTCGTGACTCATCTGGGATGTTCCTCTCTCAGCGTCAGTATGCTATTGAGGTTCTTGAGCGTGCACATATGTTAAATTGTAATCCCAGTCGGACTCCTGTTGACACTGAGTCTAAGCTGGGTGCTGACGGTGATCCTGTTTCAGATCCGACCTTATATCGCAGTCTTGCAGGTTCTCTACAGTATCTTACTTTTACTAGACCGGATATTTCCTATGCAGTTCAGCAGGTGTGTCTTTACATGCATGATCCTCGAGAGCCTCATTTCTCTGCTCTTAAGAGGATCTTGCGCTATGTTTGTGGTACATTGGATTATGGTTTGCAGTTATTTTCATCATCTACTACAGATTTAGTTGCTTATTCAGATGCAGATTGGGCTGGTTGTCCCACTACTCGCAGGTCGACTTCTGGATACTGTGTTTTTCTTGGTAACAACTTACTATCTTGGTCCTCTAAGCGCCAGCCGACGCTTTCTCGTTCCAGTGCAGAGGCTGAATATCGTGGTGTTGCCAACGCTGTTGCTGAGACATGTTGGTTACGCAACTTGCTTCGTGAGTTACACAATCCTTTATCTACCGCTATGCTAGTCTACTGTGATAATGTGAGTGCTGTATATTTGTCCTCTAATCCGGTTCAGCATCAGCGTACGAAGCATATTGAGATCGACATCCATTTTGTTCGTGATCTTGTTGCTGCTGGTCAGATTCGAGTTCTTCATGTCCCTTCGCGCTACCAATATGCTGATATTTTTACTAAGGGATTGCCTTCTGCTTTGTTTGAAGAGTTTCGCTCCAGTTTGAGCGTCCGGTGTCCTCCCGCTCCAACTGCGGGGGAGTGTTAGCCTATATTTGATAGCCCGTATAGTTTGTATATTGTGTATTGGGCTCAAGCCCGGTTCTAGATCTTTCCGTATTGATGTATATTATGTATTATTCGATGTTGCAATGGATATACAATTCATATTCCCTACATAGATAAGTGGTCAGCAGCTAGATTCTCGGCACCCTTTTTATCTTTAATTTCAATATCGAATCCTTGGAGCAATAAAACCCACCTAATAAGCCTTGGCTTGGCATCCTGTTTATTGAACAAATACTTCAAAGCAGAATGGTCAGTGTAAACCATAGTTTTTGACAATATAAGATATGATCTAAATTTATCAAATGCAAAAACTACTGCTAAAAGTTCTTTTTCCGTGGTGGTGTAGTGTTCTTGGGCATTATTCAATGTTTTGCTAGCATAATAAATTGGCTTAAATTTCTTGTCTATCTTTTGACCAAGTACAGCTCCAACAGCATAATCACTAGCATCACACATTAGTTCAAAAGGCAAATTCCAATCCGGCGAAATTATAATAGGTGCGGAAGTTAGTTTTTCTTTAAGTATATTAAATGCCTTTTTGCAATCTTCAGAAAAATCAAACTTCGCATCTTTTAGCAATAATTGGGTCATAGGCCTAGATATCATTGAAAAATCCTTTATGAACCTACAATAAAATCCAGCATGCCCTAAAAAACTTCTAACACCTTTTACATTAGTGGGGTAAGGTAGTTTAGCAATTACATCAATTTTAGCTTTATCGACTTCTATACCTTTCCCAGAGATCTTATGTCCTAACACAATTCCCTCTCTAACCATAAAGTGACATTTTTCCCAATTAAGAACAAGGTTAGTTTCTTCACACCTAGCAAGCATTTTATCAAGTTTAAAGAGACAATCACTAAATGAGTTACCGAACACCGAGAAGTCGTCCATGAAGACTTCCATAAAGTCTTCTACCATATCATGGAAGATAGCCGTCATACAATGTTGGAAAGTAGCAGGGGCGTTGCATAGTCCGAACGGCATCCTCCTATAGGCGAAGGTTCCATAAGGGCAGGTGAAAGTCGTCTTCTCTTGATCCTCAGGGGCAATTGGTATTTGGAAGAAACCTGAAAAACCATCTAAAAAACAATAATAATCATGACCTGATAGTCTTTCTAACATTTGATCAATAAATGGAAGAGGGAAGTGATCTTTTCGCGTAGCATCATTGAGTTTGCGATAGTTGATGCAAACTCTCCATCCGGTAATAGTTCTTGAAGGGATTAGTTCATTATCGTCATTGAGTACTACCGTCATTCCTCCTTTTTTTGGTACAACGTGGATAGGACTGACCCACGAGCTGTCGGAAATTGGGTAGATAAGTCCGGAGTCAAGTAATTTCACAATTTCATTTTTCACCACATCTTGGACTTTTGGATTCAAACGCCTTTGAGGTTGGATAGTTGGTTTGAATTCATCCTCCATAAGGATTTTATGTGTACAAAATGACGGGCTAATTCCCTTAATATCAGACATACTCCACGCTAATGCTCCTCTTCGTTTATACAGTACCTGCAAAAGTGATTCTTTTTCTTTTGGCGTTAAGTCAGATGCAATAATAACGGGCGAATTAGTGTTCCCATTTAGATAGGCATACTCCAAAGTAGAAGGGAGATCCTTAAGCACAGGTTTAACATTATCAATTTCAGTAGCACTAGCGGAATAAACTTGTTCTTTAACTATATCGCTGCTGTCATTAGATAGATGCGCCGCATGGCGTTAAATACAGCAGAGCCAGTAGCTAAATCATTATCAATAGTATTCTCTTCAACTTGATCTTCTATAGCAATTGTGTTTTCTAAATTTTTAAGCAGAAAAGAATCAAGCAAATTACTTTTTAACAATTTCTGAGTAAATTGATTAATCGTGTCATCAGAAACATCGATATTATAGCATTCATCGTCATCGGAATTATCTTTACTCATAGATTGTTCCATGTTAAACTCAACCTCATCTTTTCCTATGGTAAGAGTTATCTTTTTATTAAAAACATCGATTATGGCCCTAGCAGTGGCTAAAAATGGTCGTCCTAATATTATAGGAGTTCTAGAATTTTCAGGCATATCGAGGATAACAAAGTCGATAGGTAATTCAAATTTATCAACTTTTATTAATATATTTTCAGCTATTCCTAATGGGTATTGTATGGACCTATCAGCTAGTTCTAAGCACATCCTAGTAGGTTTTGGTTCACCAAGACCTAATTTATCATACATAGAAGAGGGCATAAGACTTATACTAGCTCCTAGGTCGGCTAAAGCATTTTCAATATGCAAATTTTTAATTTGACAAGGAATAGTGAAACTCCCTGGATCTTTTTCTTTAGACGGAAGTTTGTTGAGCAATGCTGCTGAGCTTCGTTTCCCCATTGTTATGGTGCAAGCTTCTTCAAGTTTAGACTTGTTTGTAAGCAAGCTCTTCAGATATTTAGCATATTTTGGCATTTGCACAAGGGCTTCCATAAATGGTATGCTTAGCTGTAGCTGCTTGAGATTCTCCAGGAATTTCTTTTGATAGGCATCTTCTTTCTCTTTCCTTACCCTATGTGGGAAAGGTAGTGTTGATCGCTTAGGCTCAACAGAAGGTTCTTTTCTGATTACAGGTTCCGGATCAGTCTCTTTTGGTTGCTCTTGCTCAGGTGATAAAGATTCAGGGGAAATCTTGTTTGTACCGTCATCCTCGTGTGTCTCTTCGATCTGAAAGGTCGACTTTCCGCCTCTAGTTGTAATCCCTTTCAAGTCTTGCTTTACCAAAAGTACCCTATTAAGCACCGTTGACAATTGGTGCACTTCAATTGCCAATCCATAAATCATGTTGTTTTGTTCCTTTAGTAAAAGTTCATGACTGCCTTTGAATTCATTAATAAAGTTTCTTGCTTCATGATGTTCTTTTTCATCGGCTTGAGCGATTAGTAGTGCAAACTCTTCCATGGTAAGATTTCTTTGGGGTCTTCCGAACAAGTTTGGGAAAATATCGAACATTGTTCCTGAAAATCAAAGAGAGGTAGATTTCAAAGTAAAAGTTTCCAGGTATAAGGGTCAGAGTATTTTCCGTTCGGAGATAAGAAAAATAAAAGTTACTGATATCTGCAGACGATGCGCCGTATCCAAAAAGTTGGATACGCCGTATCTTATAATCGTTAAAATTAAATCAGACTTTTATTCAGAAAATAGATACGCCGCTTATAAATTAGAATGCGCCGTATCAATTTTAATTATCAAAAATCGATATTTATTAAAAATTAAATGCGTCGTATTAACAAAAGTTAATGCGCCGTATCTTCGTTACGTTTCAAAATATAAGATTTTTGATTCAGAGGATGCGCCGTATCGATAAAAAATCGATACGCCGTATCTGTTTAATAATTCGAAAACTGTTTTTAATTAAAATAATAGATACGCCGTATCTGCAAGAGCAGATGCGTCGTATGGCGTTAACGTTTAGAAAAAATTTTATCAAAAACAGATACGCCGTATCTTGGGGAAAAGATGCGTCGTATCGAATTAATTAAACGCGTTGTATTTTATAAAAATTGAACGCAATACGCCGTATCTGATAAATCAGATGCGCCGTATCGTTCGATTTAGCTCAGTACAACGATAGCAGAAAACAAAAAATACGAAAAATTAAAACAAATAAAAACACACGAAAATAAACACAAACAAAAGCAAACAAATAATACACAAAAACAGAAAATATGCAAAATAGTACAATGAATGCAAATTAAACTAATACACAACAAAATTAGCGGTTAGATAAAAATTAAAAACCTAATTAAAATACTAATCAAATTAACAGATAATAACAATTCACTCCCCGGCAGCGGCGCCAAAAACTTGATGCGTGCGATGTGTCGTTGCGGTTTAGCAGTTTTAATGCCTACTCAAGTTTTAAATTTATATTTAGCCGACTTATTAATAACACACACACTTAACGAGCAGTGTACCCGGTCAGTATGAATATAATGGTAAGTAGAGTGTCGATCACTAAGAGTGGAACGTATTATCTAGTTATTCTAATCAGTATTTTAATATATTAAGTTAGCTATACAATCTAATCTAAAGCAAGGGGGTTTAGCCTGAGAGACTGGCACGATTTGGTTGCAATTAAATAATAAACTAAACCAATAGGCACGAATCAGCAAGTAGCACACACGTACACAGATAAATACTCGAGACAATAAGAGGGCTGTCCTGATAATAAGTAGTTTGTCACTTGTTTTATTGCTAGTGTTATATGAAGTGTATAGTTCGATGCAACGCACCGAGATTAAGTCCTTTCTCGTTGGTTCTAATCTTATCGGCGAGTAAACCCTTAATGATTACTTATGACTATCCTATTTATCTTTCTCCTACTTTTCTACAGACCATAGAATGCATAGGCGATCTAATAAACAGGCGAGGGCAGAGGCATGGCGACCCGATCAACGCTCAGCTAGCCACAGAGGTTATCAATGCACTAATAAAAGTCACCAATGACATCAACATATAAACTTTAATTAATGAGAAAGCAGTTTTAAGGGAGTGCAATCTTTCCGTTGTCACATTACACAAGCCACCAATCTTGATGAATTAAAGTTTACTAACACAATAAAACAAAACTACTTAATGAATTAAACACATGCAGCACCTTCTTACAGCTCTTGTATCTTTGATTTGGGTGTGTCTTGTGCTGCTGCCTTGACTAAATTCGTCCTAGGTTTCTGTACTTTGGTCACGTATATAATATATGTCACACCGAATTCGTCTGGTCTTGGGGTATTTATAGTTTCTGTCTGAGGGTAAGATGCGGCGCATCTAGTAAGTAGATGCGGCGCATTTACTTAACTTCGCGTGGGGTCCAAGATTATAATATTCAAGAATATTCGTACACCGCCAGAAGATGCGGCGTATCTTTATCTTCGGATGCGGCGCATGTCCTCTTGTATCTTGGATCGTATCTGGTGAAATATTGATAGTGATGCGGCGCATGTAATGAGTGAGATGCGGCGCATCTGGAGCAGATTAGTCTTGATCTTGTGCATTTCAGTAGACTCTTAACTTCTTGCATGTTTTGCTCCATAATTAGTCCAAAATCGCCAAGTTTCACCAAATGCTTGTTTTCAACTGAGAATTACAAAAGTAAACGATTAAGTATCAATCCTCATACATAATATAATAAAACAAGTCAAATTAATAGGATAAATGATAGTAATAAAATGTACTTATTTGAGTTCATCACCCATAAATGAAGCATAAGCCAAAAATAACCTAATGGCTTCAATCCTTGCTACTGGAGCAAAAACCTCTTCATAGTCTATCCCTTCTTCTTGTGTGTACCCTTGGGCTACTAATCTAGCCTTATTCCTAATCACTATGCCCCTTTCATCCCTTTTATTCTTGAAAACCCATCTAGTACAAATTACCCTTACATCCTTAGGTAAATCACCTAGCACCCGAACCTTCTGAATCTTAAACTGATGAAGCTCCTCTTGCATAGCTTCCACCCAGCTTGAATCATCTAGGGCTTTAAGAATATTCTTTGGTTCTGCTTGAGAGAGAAAACATACAAACAAGCAAGAGTTTGAAAACTCATGCTGCTTTGAAGCATAAAGGGCATCAAGAAGCCCTTGTTGGTATGAAGACAACAGTTGTTGCCTTGTCTTCACCCCTGATTGTACATCTCCAATCACATTGTCCAGGGAGTGGACTTTGTGAATCCTTGTGTGTGGTGTAGAAGGAACTTGATAGTTAGGTGGGAGATTATTAAAATCCACCTCTTCATCTGAGAAATCTACTTCATTTGAGTCTGAAGGGCCTGCAGTAGAAACATTTGGCTCAGTAGTAGAAAATTTTAGCCTAGCAGTAAAATGCTCTGTCTCAGCAGTACTATCATCAGTAGAAACATTCTCTTGTTCTTTTGTTCCATCTTCCTTGTTTTCATCTTCAATCCCTTCTTTTGCTTCATCAGAAGAAGGTTCATCAATTGTTGAAGTTGAAATCACACTGATACTTATTGGCATCCATACATGATCATGATTTGTCTCCTTGTCTAACCCTGCCTCATTTGTTGTTTGTGAACCTAAAAAATCATTAGTTTCTGCAACAACAGGCACATAATTCATAGAATGGGTTAGTGTCTCAAGATCAAATAGCCAATTAGGACCTTGACCTGCTACATTGGATTTATTCTCTAAAATTTTTTGATCGGATCTACACATACTCCTTGTGTTAGATAGATACTTTGAATGATGTCTAGTCTAGCACGCGGAATTTACTAGCTAGCAATTAGAAGATATCGTTGTGTTTTGTATGAATTGTATGTAACAGTGAATGAACAATGAAAACAATAATTTAACTTCAACGATTCAATATTATTAATGAATAATACGAGTGATCTCCTATCACTAGGGTTTTACAACCTTGAATCTTAACAAAAACTCAATATCTCTAATTCACTAACCGTTTAATCGTTTAATCGTATCTAACCTTAAACCTAGGCAATCCTTTTATAGACTAAGAATTCCTTTACAAGATAACTATCACCTAATCGTATAAGATATACACAATATCTTTTCTATAATTATCTTTTACAAAAACATAAATAGTACTAACTTCTTCATATAACCGTACTAACTGTTCTTGTCTTCAAAACTCATTAGCACTACTAACTTCTACATTCAGCCGTACTAACTGCTTGAGCTTAATTCCTAACAATCCTCCCCTAAACTTATTATTTCTTCCTAAATCACTAAGTTTCTTCAAATTAAGCTTCATCTTCTATATGAGGGGGATTCTTCCAAACACCTTTCATAACTGTCTCTTACTACTGATCTTTCTTTGTTCTGCAAGGTTGAAAATCTTTGTTACCAACAAATCTGCCATTTCAGAATCTTCTTCAACCCTTAGTTTTATATATAACATAGATACTAAAACACTTGATCTGAGTGGATAATATCCTTTTCCACTAACATATAGATTTCTATGTCATCCTTAGTAGAAACTCTGTGCACTCCACACGTTTCAAACAGCTTCCAAGAGACATCTTTGATTTGTGCTTGAAATCTCCACATTGATTCTCCTCTATCAGGTTCATAAATCATTTTCAGTTTCACCCATAACTCTTTATCTTTGTCTTCAAGTGGATCTTGAACTCTGAATCTTTCTTTTACTAAGCTCCACAACTGATTAAGATCTTCTCTATCAAAACCTTTTAGTAGATCTTCAAACAACTTGTATCTCTCAGTAATACCTCCAAGTCTTATGATCTTCCATCCCATCATCCTTCCATCAGTGAAAACTTCCCAGCCAATGATAGGATATTTGACTTCTAATGGTTTGATATTTGTAGACTCTGGAACTATCAACATCATATTCTTGATTTGCTCATTGGTCAAACCTTCTTCACCAGGCATCAACTACTTTGCAATATCCGGTTCCAGAACTTGTGGTTCTCTTTTCTTTTTCCTTGTGATATCCTCCTTGCTTGAAGTATTTAGTCTTGCATATGTTTCATAGAAAGTCTTTTCAACCTCAGCATCTGACCTTCCAGTGAAGTCACTCATCTTGTAATTTGCTTGATTCTTCAAATAATGTTTCATGAAATTGACTTTTTCTTTCTTGGTAGGCAACTTTGTCTTGTATCCTGACTCTTGCCTTTCTCTAATTCTCTGCACTAAGTCATTCCAAGTAACTTCTTTGTTCTTTGACAAGATGAACTCTTTGAGTTTTTCTGACTTTTCTTCTTCATGTAACTCCTTGTCTTTAAGAATCATTCCAGCATGAGCTCTCACAATCAAATCAGAATCCAACAAGTGTTGTAGTTGCTCATTGAACTCCTCTTGATTAACTTCTTCAGATCTTGTTCTTTCCATGAATTCAGCTATATCCCTTACATCATCTGCAGCTATCTTCCTTGCTAATTCTGCATCTTGATCTATCTGAGCTTGTTCATCAGCTAAATCCTTGTCTAGAATCTCTCTTGCTACTTCTGCATCAAAGTCTATTTGAGCCTGAGTTCTTGGTTTTGTTTTCTTGAGCCTTTCTAATACTTGAGCAACTTCTTGTTCTTGAGCAGCTTCTTCTAGTGTCATAGCCTTTTTACCCTTATCTTCCCTTTTTCTCGCATATTCTTCTTCAGCCGTAGTATCACCAGTTGGAACTGTCTCATGCTCTGTATCAGCAGTTGGAACTGCTTCAACAGTTGGAACTTCTTCAGCTTCTTGAGTACCAGTCTGAACTGCTTCATGTGTCTGTTCTTCTACTTCCATATCTACATTACCAGAACCCATATCAAATTTTTCTTCTTCTTCTTCATTTTGCCTCCCCTGAGAACCTGATCCATCTCCCTTACCTTTATCTGATTTCCTCCCCTGTTTGGGAGAATCACCATCAAAATCATTTGAGTCATCATCTTCAGAAGAATCCAAAACTACCTTTGCCTTTTTCTTCTTTAACTGCTCTTCAAGTTTCTTCACCCTAAGAGTCAATTTGGAGTAGACCTTGGCAAAATTCCTTTTGTGAGCTTTGAGTTCCTCATTGTTCTTCTTTAGCTCCTCCTCCAAAGTTTCTACCTTCTCAACTAGTTTGGTACACAATTCCATCAATTCAGTATGTGAAGTACTACCCTCATCACGTCTAGCTGTGTTACCTGCTAGGAGAGGTGAATCATGGGGAAAGGATCTAGGAATCACTATGGGTGTTTCCCTTCTCCTATAAGTGATGTGAATTTGGGATGTTTGGGTCCTTTCAGGAGCTGAAGTAGATGTGTGATGGGGATCAGTTGGTGGTACTGAACCTTCACCCACTTCAGTTTGAAGCATTTCAGGAAACAATGGAACTACTACTCCTTGAAAAAGCCTACTAGCCATAGCCATGTTTTGAAAAACTTTTGATTGAAGGCTAGGAGTAGCAAAAGTTTCTGTTGGTTTTGTAAGCATGTATGTCTTTTTATTCAAAAGAGTTTGAACAAACCTTGGATACATTAGAAACTTGGTTTTGTTGTTTACATTAGATGCCATACCCTCAAAAATAAATTTTGAAAAGTTAAAAACCTTGTTTGTAGACAAACAAATGAGAGCAATAGCAATATTGCTACTGAACTGCTCCCAAGCAGTCTTTTTAAGACTTAAACAATGTAAAAGGGTATGTATCAAAAATCTCCATTGAGGTGAGAAACATCCTTTTTGAAAAGTTAATTTGTGTTCGGATGTATCATACCCCATTTTGGTAAGTTCTTGCCATATTTCAGTATTGTGCATAGTGTTGATACCATCTAAGTCTTTTAATTTAAGATGTCTCCTAAGTATAGACTTGGTAACAACAAAAGATACACCATCCACTTCAGAATGAATTTCTAAGTCCCCATCTTCACTAGTCAAGACAGTAGCATACTGCCAGAACTGTGTGATGTGAGAGACATAAAGAGTAGGAGAAACGGTTAGAGCATACCTTATGTGAGTGTGGTTTAGAAAGTCCACAATCTCATAAAATTTTGGTCCATCACCTTCCTCTGTTTTCTCTAGAACGCAACCTGATTGTGACGCTTAACAAATCCCAAATTAGCCATTTTCATTGATGAAGAATGAAAGATTATAGCAATAAGATGATCGTTTAGAGTGGAATTGAAGTTTTATGCAGCCAATTGGGTTTTTATAGATACTGTTAGGGTTTTGAGAATTTTGGGAACGAGATAAATTATCTTGGGAAATATATTAAATCAATTTATGGTAAAAAGATAATTATCTCAAGAAAAATCCCTATAAGTATGCTTCAGAATAACGGTTTTACCCCAACGGCTAGAAATTAATTACTGACAGATTTTTACAACGGCTAGTTGAGCCGTACCAACTTTTAACGAACAGTACAAACTGCTGGAAAATTTTATTGAGCCGTATGAACTTATTGAAAAGATTTAAAATACCATGGCTCAAATATAGTTTTTAGCAAACTATCAGCTATCAACGGATTTGATATGTCTTTACCAATAGCCGTTTGCTCTGGACTAGTTGATTCTTATGTGGGTTAGACATGGTGAACCAATTACCATTTGTTGTGTGCACAGATAACACACTCAGCTCCAAATCACCATACAGTCCAAAACATATTAACTCCTTGGTGCTTTTCATCCAAAACCTGCAAGTGTTAGTCCAAAAACAAAGAAACAAGCCACAAAGAACTTGTCTCACAATATAAAAGTATATGACTAACATTGCACTCAAAAAGAAAAATTAATTTCCTTGTGGAACCCAAGCCAAAACAGACTTAGGCTTTCCTCTTGCATCAACATAATTCATTCTTTTCAAAACAATTTTAGCACCATTGGGTTTGATGGGTCTCCAAACCCAACATGCTGATGCACTTAATCCATTACCCATATTTCCCTTAGCAGTGTTTTTATTCATACCAGTACCAACTATTCTGCTAGCAGTTGGAACTGTTGGCTTGGTAGTTGTTACCTTAGGTTTCCAAACTTGGTTTTTCACTACTTCTCTGTGATAAAAGGTTCTATTGCCAATCTTTTGTGCTGGTTTAAAAAACTATTTGTGCACCTTGAACTGTTGGCCTTGGGTGAACAGGTCTAATAGGTCTGACAGTTTGAACTGCTGGTCTATCAGTATGAACTTCTCTTGGTCCAGACCTCAAAAGAACTGACCTTGGTATCATCTTAGCATTTGTAGGGTGAGAGAGAGGTTTTACTGAGTTCACCCTAGGGGTTGAATACCTGGTTACCCATTTATCACAAAAGGTTGCAAGATGGTCAAAGCTACCAAAAGTGTAACAAGCTTTCCTATAGCAGACAAAATCATCACCTAGTTGGTGAGATTTGAGGTCATTCCAATTCCTTTGGTTACCTCTGGGCTTGTTTGTGGTTCTATACATTTCTGCATACCTAACTGTTGGTCTAAAAGGTTTAGCATTTGATCTAGGCCTAACAGTCTCAGTTTTAACCATCTTTGGAACTTTTGGTTCCTTCACCTTAACACTAATAGGCTTAACTTCAGCCTGATCATCCTCATCATTAGAAGTCCAGTCCTCAATGGTTGGAGCATCTGAGTCCTTAGCTGAGGACACCTTATCCTCAGAAAGTGAGGCATCACTTGCACTCTTATACACAGGTTTATCAACTACATTCTCTTTAGGTTGAGGACCATACTTAAGCTCAGGTAGTTGAAATTCAGGAAGTCCTATGTGTTCTAGGTCTATGCCTGGGGTGTTGGAATTCCTCTATAGGGAGGTGTAACTGACTTATAACCTAGGCCTGACTTAGCTTTATTGAGGATCTGACACTCAACAATCTTACTAACACCATGAGTTGCAAATTCTAGTGTGTCAACAGTCATTTGAATGTTCTGATTTGCTTTCTTAGCCTGTTCCAGCTCATGTTTTAACACACTTATCTCATTTTCTCTAAACATTAAATCTCTCTTAAGAACAGCTACAGTAACACTAAAGGTAGACTCATTTTCCTTAAAGTGTACTATCTATTCTTCTAATATAGTTAAAGCCCTCTTATGATTAGATAAATTAAAACTGGTTTGGGTTAGCTCTATTGTCTGTGCATCATATCTTTTCTTAAGAGTTTCTAGATCATTTAATGCTTCACAAGATTTAGAACATTTAGAAATTTGTACCTTAGAGTATGAAAATGCCATCTTCTTCTTAATCAAAATCGTCTGGATCTTCTAAAACAAAGTATCAGTAACATGGCTCTGATACCACTTGACCGGATCTACACACACTCCTTGTGTTAGATAGATACTTTGAATGATGTCTAGTATAGCACGCAGAATTTACTAGCTAGCACTTAGAAGATTTGTTTGTTGTGTTTTGTATGAATTGTATGTAACATTGAATGAACAATGAAAACAATAATTCAACTTCAACGATTCAATATTATTAATGAATAATACGAGTGATCTCCTATCACTAGGGTTTTACAACCTTGAATCTTGATTCGAATGAAATCAACACATATTTTCTCCAAGGATTTATAAAGGAAAAATGTAAACCCGAGTCGTTTTCCCAACGAAGGATTGAATGGAATTTCTGTGATTCGGCTCGTGAAACGTGTTTGAATAGTGAAAATAAAGAGATTTTGGTTTTTAAGCTAAGATAAGTGAACATGAATTAAAAACAGCTTAAAAGGCAAGAAAAACAATT
Organism: Artemisia tridentata subsp. tridentata; assembly: GCA_021014915.2. Taxonomy (NCBI): domain Eukaryota; kingdom Viridiplantae; phylum Streptophyta; class Magnoliopsida; order Asterales; family Asteraceae; genus Artemisia; species Artemisia tridentata. The sequence continues at coordinate 320,341,399 of CP139506.1, read as the reverse complement.
TAACAAAAACATACGTGATTAAAAACGTAAACGGACTAAAAAACGCGAATTATAGAAAACGGGAATTAAAAACGAACTTGGAAAATGGAAATTAAATAACCTACAACTACGGGAAGCATAAATAGGCTAAGGATAACTTAACAAGCATAAGATACAAATCTATATAGCATGAACAAGCAAAAACGCAAAGTAAATAAAAAACGATACTAAACCGGTGAAAACCCGAGCCTAAACGTCAAAACGATGAAATATAAACTCTACGGATACAAATCTATCTTTCCTAAGTTCTATTTAATAAAATACATTTTTTTAAAAAAGAATTATATTTTTCTGATTATTATTTAATTTAATACGATTTAAAAACTATTTATTTATTTATTTATTTTTTATTTTATATATATATATTTTTAAAAGCTTAATAAGCACAAGAAAATAAGCAACTTTTTCAAAAACAACTATTTATGAAAACTTAAAATACGCACAGAAAGAGCAGATTAAGGTGGCCGCTTATAAGAGACTTGATTAAATTTTTTTATTTATTTATTTATTTTTTTTTCATTTTTCTTTGAATAAGCACATGGAAATAAGCAATTTTCAAAACTACAACTTTTTATGAAAAGCAACAAATGGCCCAGAAATAAGCTGATAAGGGCTGATCAGAAACTATTTAAGGAAATGAGAAAAAGGGAAATAAGCAATGGGCTGAAAAGCTATTATAAGCTAACTTGGAAACTGAAATAAGCTAAATTATGCAAAACTTAATCTAAGCTAACCACTAGTCTCAGGATAAGTTGCACTGAACAACAAATAAGCACTAAGTAAACTCAAATAAGCCAACTAAGGGCTGCTCTTGGGTGCAGGGCATAATTGGTTTCTGAGGTCATTTTGGGGCTCAAAAAAATAAGCACTGAGATAAGCCAATCCAGATTAAGCTTAACATAAGTGAAGTTCATACACTGAACTTCTCAAAAACTACAAGCTAAAACCATGGGAGCTAAATAAGGGCTTATAAATCAGTTGAGAAGAAGGTATGATCAAACAAAAATGGATCTGCACAATCAGTTAGTGAACCTGATGTGCAGACTTATTAGACCAAATTTGAGTATTAAAAAGCTATGGAATGAACTTAAACATGGAAATAAGAACTAAGCATGACCTAGACTACTTGTAAAAATGTTTTTCAGGAACTTTAAGATCAAATTTAACACCTCTTAATGGCTTTTGAAACAACACTTGCAGACTGCAATTTGAATGCCTAGATTAAATCACTCAATTAGAGCTGATCAAAGAATGCTAAACTACATTTGTACAGTAAGATACCAATATTGACCCATTTTGGTCTTGTACCAAACAGTCCTTCTAAAGGACTGTTTTGAGCTTTTAAAGGGAATGGACCAATTTAGGCTGAGCTTATGATTGACAGAGGACTACCCAACTATATTAAGACCTAATAAGAACTACACAACCCCAATAAGCACTAAGGTTAAGCAAATAAGCTAACGTTGATTAATGTTGACTATTTTGGCTATTTGGCAATTAAACTGAATTAAACAAAAGTGACACTTTCAATAAGCTAGAATGACCTTATATAAGCTAAATTAAACATAACAAGGGCTTTTAAATTGTAAACAACAATCAATTCGAATCACTGTATTAGCATTAAACTAGAATTACAACTGAATTAGAACAAGGCTTGTGAAATTAAATTAAAACTTGAAATTAAAGTTACATTGAACTGAGATTAAGCTAAACAATTAAAGCTATACTACATTCGACTGAATTACACTACTCCTAATTAAATTAACTACTGACTAAAAAAAACTCCTTCTTCAGTAAGTGTGAGGCTTTTTATAGCATCCAAAAGTCTTCTCTGATCCTTCCTGAGCAAATCCCACTCGTTGGTTTGGCTTCAAATAATCTCAATCGTCCAATTGTAATTTTGGCGGGAAAATGAGATTTAGCCTTTTCTGAGCACGTGGGTTGTGGGAAAGCATGTGAGGAGGGGGGAGGTAGAGTTGCGTGTGGCAGAGAAAAAAGTATGGGGGGACATGGGTGTCTGGGAAAAGTGAGGTGAAAGGGTGGTTTCTGGTATTGGTTGTAAAGGAGGGGAGGATGGTTTTGACTTTTGTGAAACTGGTTTAGCTAAAAAGGAAAACGGGTTATTTTTTATTTTGGGATTGGGCTTATGTTAATGGTGTGGGCTGGGTTTTGAAATTTGGATTAAGGGATTGGGTTTAAAAGGTTAGGTTTAATTTTAGGATTTGATTTGGAATTAGTGTTAAGTTAAAGGACCACTTTTGCCAAATTCTGAAAATCCAAGGACCATTCTTGCCAAATATGAAAATTATCTCCAAGGGCTATTTGTGACACTTTGATATTCTTGGAGGTTGACTTTTGATAACTTGAGCAATATCTCGGTCCAAACTTGTAAATTTCTTCCCCGTCCTCGACTTTTCACGATTTTCCAATCTTGTGCTCGGTTTTGTCTGTTTTTGCCCTGTTTTCAATCCTTTTGTACCTGAAACACATAAAAACACAAACCAAGAATATTTCAGTAATATTTGATCTATTTGGGTGTTTTTGGTCATTTTTGTGTCTTTTATGGGTATAAAATGATGAGTATTTACACACTCATCAATCCCCCACACTAAACTATTGCTAGTCCCTAGCAATCCGATCATATGAAGTAATGAAAGGATCAAAAGAATACCAAGTATACCCCGTTTTGACTTTTTATTTGATGCAAGAAATTTAAACTAGAACAAAAATAAAATGCTTGATTTCCAAAAATGGTATCATGGAACGGGATTCACACAAAATGGGTGTCTCCAGGGAATTGAAATCGTCATCCTCTTTTTTATACTCCCAACTAAACTTAAACTCAATGTGCAAATGCTTTTGTAAAATGCTAACACTACTTATATTAATAATCTATGTAAGCCGAAACTTAACTTTTCACTCCCACAATTTATTCAAGTTAGGTGACTGTGCTTGATTTTCAAAATTTTGATCACAAAAATCGACGTTTTTATAAGATTTTGACTAATACTAGTTGAAAGATAGATTTAAAATTTACAACAAGCAAGTTTCAAAACTTTATTCAACACATCAAAACTTATTGCATTTTGCAATATCATTCCATTTTTGCATTTTGCAATATCATTCCATTTTATTTTATTTTTTCCTTTTCATTTTTTTTATTTTTTTTATTTTTTTTTACTTGTGCAACATAAACTAACGGAGTTTCACGGGAACCAAGACCTTACACCTTCCGGAATAAAGGATCCAAGGGCCGTTACAACGGAGAGTTCCAAGACTCTAAATATTCCTGAAATGAGGATCCAAGGGTGTTAGACCAAGACCTCACACATTCCTGAATTAGAGGTCCAAGGACCGGTGTAAGAGGGTAGCCAAGACCTAGACGCCTTCCGGAAATAAGGATCCAAGGGCCGATCTTGAACCGTAGCTTTTTTAGCACATACATTTATTATTTAACTTTTGCATTATTATGACATATGCTTGTTCCGAAGTTTAAATAAAGCTTTGAACTAGTATTTTTCAAAATCGAACTAAAAAATGATTTTGTGTGTTCAAATGTTTGAAAATAAGCTCTTATTAAGTCAGATTAGTTATCTCTTGGGAGGAAAAGCCATAGATTACTTATATAAGCTCTAAAGAAAACCAACTATTCTACGCTTAGCATTTTCATTTGCACATATCGTAAAACCTTAGTCTAACCGTTAAGGGAGCAGCCAGATCAACACTCTGGCAGAGTCAGGATTCCCTTTGTTCTAACCTAATCAAGACTAAACACTTCTTTTTTATTGCAATTTCTTATCTAAAAATGAAAAAAATTTTAAAATTTTGGCCAAAACGGGGGTACTAGGGCACTAGAAGGTACATAAGTGACAAAATTCGCGAGAATTCCCCCCCCCCCACACTTAGAATTGAATATTGCCGTCAATATTCAAAGTACCGGTTATTATGCCGACACTTAGAATGTAAAAAGGTAATACTAATAGCCAAGTGTGTGAAAGAATTTTCTAATTTCACAAACAGGATTAAAAAGATATCCCTAGATAAACGTTAGCAAAAAGATCGGATATTGAGCGGCTGGATTGAAAATTGGCGCATCAATCATCACGATCTAAGAGAAACCTGCAAACAAGAGCAAACAACACACAAACAAAGCACAGTAGAGGAATCCCCCCACACTTAGTGTCAGAAAACAGAAAGAAGTCAGAAACATCGGTTGTCACCCATGAAATGCTAATGTTTTTGTTAACTGAGTCACTAGCTTGACTCGACCCTGAATTCATTTGTTCTTGGGGGAGCATGTGGAAAAGATAATCTCAATCGGACTTTCGTTCAAGAGGTTTGGATAAACATTGAAACATATGAAAGTTCCACGCCGATGAGATACTCACGGTTTTAAGAAATAGCAACCATAAATTGTGATACCGGGGTCAAAGACAGTATCTTCACTCCTAAATGAGTGAAGGAGAGGAGAAATCACATTATATGTGATGAAGGGAAGAAAGATTTTGATGATTATCGTGAAAAACTCTTCATCATTAAAATCAAATTTGTCATTAAAACTCTTAGGTTCACTTGCAACAAAAGCCTCGGGAGGGAGGGTCGGGGTGGTGTCATCAATAAGCAAATTCTTATGATCAAGTACACCTCCCCCTAGACTAGAATCTTTCTCAAGAACAAAATAAAAATGATCATACTCCGGATGAGAGAGTTCACCGGAGAACTCTTCAAGAATAATCGGATCATTTTTATCAAAGAGAAACGAGTCATACTCGGGAAGAGAGATATAAGCATGAGAAGTGGTACTGCCACTACTCGTCTCTTCCGTATGATCGATATCAAAGCAAAAGGCTTCATAATCTGGGAGAGAATAATCGGGATGAGAAGTGGGATTGCCACTACTCTCTTCTTCGGTATCAAAGATAAAACTCTCATATTCGGGAAAAGAATCCTCGAGCTCGAGCTCCGGAGGATCTAACGGCTTATCTTTAACAACAACATCCTTCGGGGGGAGGGAAAATAATGGTTCATCAAATATCATCTTTTCTAACAAAGGAGCGTCTCCCCCCGGATCACAATCAACATCAACAATTTCCGGCGAAATTGGATCATCAATCAAGAAAACCTCGAGCTCTTCCATAGAGATATCACTTCCCTCAAGCGGAGGAGAAGGATGGGAAGAGTCGGAAATGATTGGTTCAGCAGTCGGAGTGGGATTGCCACTCGGAGGAAGAATCGACGTCTGAACTATCAATACTTCTGAAGGTTCATCCTCATCACTCTCGTCAGAGTCTGAATAGTAAAAAGTGTGTGGATGACCTGGTCGTGGCTGAGATTGACAATTTTCACTTATATAATTTTCTTTCTTGCCAAGGACCTCAATTTGTGTGCTCAATACGGAAATTTTCTCGGAATAATGATCACTCATCATAGTGGTAGGGTCATGCTGAACTTCAGCATCCCACTGATAATGATGAAGTGTCATATTCTCGATCAAATCATAAGCTTCTTGTGGAGTTTTCCGCATGAGATTCCCACCGGCTGCCAATATAATTTTGTCTTGATCAATCGGAGTTATGGCATTATAAAAGGTTAGGATTTGATCAAGAAGCAAAATTTTATGGTCTGGACATTTCCGTAATAATGATTTGAATCTCTCCCAAGCTTCAAATACTGATTCCTTGGGCAATTGCTGGAAATTTCGAATGTCTTTCCTTAGCTGCACCGTTTTAGAATATGGAAAGTATTTTGAAAGAAACTTGAGGAACATCTCTTCCCAAGTATGAATTGAATGGGTTTTAAGAGTATAAAACCAAGATTCAGCTTCGTGGGATAAAGAGAATGGAAAGAGATTCAAACGAATGCTATCTTGAGAAACTCCTTTCTGCTTCATGGATTGAGTGATAGATATGAACTTGTTTAGGTGCTCGTTTGCATCTTCATCTCGAAATCCGTAGAATTGGCAATTTTGTCGAAGCAGTCGAACCATATAATTTTTCAATTCAAAATCGGTTCCCGGAACGGATGTTGGAGCGATCGGTCCTCCTCTACCGATAAGTGACGGACGATAGAAATCCTCCATGGTTCGAGGATCATGGGGATGAGACGGTGGAAAATCGATCATTGTGGAGAATTAAACAATGAGAGGGTAAAGAGATAAGAATTAAACATAAAAGAGGATAACGAATAATATTTTTGGATTTTTAAAATTTAGAAACATTTGGAAAAACACAAAGGAAAAAGGAAAAATAAATTTTGAAAAGAAAATCTTTTTGAGTTTTTATAAGAAAATATTTACGAGAGAAAACGATAACTTCTTGAGAGAAGGGTCTTCAAAACACACATCGACAAACGAGAATTAAAAATTCGCTTCAAGCCTTCCCCGGCAGCGGCGCCAAAAATTTGATTCGAATGAAATCAACACATATTTTCTCCAAGGATTTACAAAGGAAAAATGTAAACCCGAGTCGTTTTCCCAACGAAGGATTGAATGGAATTTCTGTGATTCGGCTCGTGAAACGTGTTTGAATAGTGTAAATAAAGAGATTTTGGTTTTTAAGGTAAGATAAGTGAACAAGAATTAAAAACAGCTTAAAAGGCAAGAAAAACAATTTAACAAAAACATACGTGATTAAAAACGTAAACGGACTAAAAAACGCGAATTATAGAAAACGGGAATTAAAAACGAACTTGGAAAATGGAAATTAAATAACCTACAACTATGGGAAGCATAAATAGGCTAAGGATAACTTAACAAGCATAATATACAAATCTATAAAGCATGAACAAGCAAAAACGCAAAGTAAATAAAAAATGATACTAAACCAGGGAAAACCCGAGCCTAAATGTCAAAACGATGAAATATAAACTCTACGGGTACAAATCTATTTTTCCTAAGTTCTATTTAATAAAATAAAATTTAAAAAAAAAAGAATTATATTTTTCTGATTATTATTTAATTTAATATGATTTAAAAACTATTTATTTATTTATTTTTATTTTATTTTATATATATATATTTTTTAAAAGCTTAATAAGCACAAGAAAATAAGCAACTTTTACAAAAACAACTATTTATGAAAACTTGAAATAAGTACAGAAAGAGCAGATTAAGGTGGCCGCTTATTAGAGACTTGATTAATTTTATTTATTTATTTATTTTAATTTTTTTCATTTTTCTTTGAATAAGCACATGAAAATAAGCAATTTTCAAAACTACAACTTTTTATGAAAAGCAACAAATGGCCCAGAAATAAGCTGATAAGGGCTGATCAGAAACTATTTAAGGAAATGAGAAAAAGGGAAATAAGCAATGGGCTGAAAAGATATTATAAGCTAACTTGGAAACTGATTGACCCATCATATCATCCGAAGAAACGGAAAATACACTACTAGAAAAAGGGCTATTCTTGACTCCAAATGCGAGTCAAGAAGAGGCTTTATGACGCGCAAATGCGAGTCAAGGATGGACCTGTCATAAAGCTTCATGACTCGCATTTGTGCGTCATCCCTCTATGACGCGCATTTATGACCCACGCTTTATGACTCTCCTTTTTGCGAGTCATAACTTAATTTTTTTTTTAAATTAATTTTTTTCAGTTCCTAATTTTTTATTAAATGACAATTAAAAACCTGATAATACAAAATTAAAAACACAAATATCAAAATAACGCATTTCATATATATATATATATATATATATATATATATATATATATATATATATATATATATATATCAAAATGTAGAAAAGATAAAACATGATAACACCAACTCTTCCCTTTTTATTGATGATAATTGAAGAACATATTACAAGGAAATAATAGAGTTGGATGATCCAACCTCACTGAGTAGAAAGTATACTCAGAGATGATAAACTTGGATACTTTACAAGGAGCTAATTAAGCAGACTATATACAGAGGAAAGGGAATATAGCCGTTGGCTATCTCTGCCAAGCACACATACAAAGGAGAAGACCCATGTGTCTTGACAGCAACAATAAATGGTAACGACCAACAGCAGGTGGATAGCCAAAACTCTCGACACTTCTTCTTGAGAACAGTGAGTCCAACCTTTGAGCTTTTTGAAGCTTGAATGATATGAACATCAAAAGGCTAGCTATGACTTTAGTCGCTGCCCTCCTTTTTCTTCAAAAAAAAATCTGTCACACAAAATAAAATGATAAAGAACACTTTTGGTGCTGCTGTGGATCCAGCAGCTATACACCCCCTTTGGGGCTGCTATACACAAAACCAAACGCACCCTACTGGTGCAGAAAGCCAGCACACAAACACATGTAAACCTGGGTCATGAAAGGCAACAACAGAAGCATCAAAGACCTCATAAAAAGCACAAAACACAGCAACATAAATAGCATAAAAAACAGCAAGCCAAACACCAGTATACATGCTGATTTTCAGCAGCAAAAAAAGCCCCATTTAGGCAGATTTGCAGCAGATAAACACACAGAACGCACCCCATTTAGGGGCTGCAAATAAGCAAACAAATGCCCCTCCTGCTGTTGTAAAATCAGCAGCAATATACCCCTTTTGGGGCTGAAAGAAAACAGCATACAACATGTTCTTTAAGTGCAGAAAAAAAGCATTTAAACATGGCCTTTTTTTGGTCCGTTTTGCAGCAACCAAACACCCTCGTTGGGCTGGTTTTTTGCAGCCCACAACACCCCTCGTTGGGGGATGTGTTTCAGCAATTAAACACCCCATTTGGGGCTGTCAGAGATGGGTCAAACAACTGAAACCAAGCGCCCCTTGTGGGCTGTCTTGGTGGATCAAATACCAAGCCACATGCACCCTTTTGGGTGGCTGTGGTGAAGGCCTAAGCAAACAGGTCAAATCAAGCGCATCTTTAGGTTGGGCTGCTGTGACAGAAACATCCAAAACCTCTTGGGTGTTCTCTCTTGTGACCGAGCATAAACCAAACAACAACAAACAAGTTTAACAAGCAGCATATATAGCAACAAGAAGGAACAAACACAAAAAAAAACAAGTAATAGCAAGTAAGGAGCAAATAGCCACAGAGACAAACAACAACACAGCCAAATAATGAGTAAATACCAGGCTGCAAAATGGGAAATTCAAACATGCAGACGAACAGTAATAAGCCAATTCGACCCATTTTAACCCATAAGTCAAACATCACTTTATCTACTGATTTGTAAACATTAGACTAGGAATAAACAAAATAGGAACACAAGCAACTGAATAAGCCACAGAATAAGCTATAACCTCAAATCGATAAGCACAAAAGAGTAGTAAAGAGTCTAAAAAATTAAGCATTTTTTTTTTTTTTTTTTTTTTTTTTTTTTTTTTTTTTTTTGTAATTCTTGTTCTGTTGGAGTGCGGCGAGTGTACCAAAATACAAACTTGTTCTGTTGGAGTAAAACCATAAGCACAATCAGAGATAGTGTGATGTAAGCTTTATATGATTTGAACAAGCCTATATGATATTCACCACCATTATACATATCAGTAGCGCAACACAGTTAACAAGTTCAATCCAAACGGAAGATTACCGCATCCTTAATACATCTAAGTTAGTCTATGTACTAAAAGTTTAAGCAGGCCTGTCAATGTCAATGTTTAGTGATATGATTGACTTGCACATATAAAACTTTTTCGAACTACAAGCTCATACAGATACAAACATAAAACTTCAAGGCTGATGACATATGTCTCTGAATACTAAATTAACCACAAGACATACAAAAATGATATTAATAAAAATACTCAAATACACTACTAGCATAAGCATACAAATAATCCCAAGTTCAAACCGACACACTATTAAAACAAAACGCAGTCCAAATTCCAACCTGTGAACAAATAAGCCACGAACTGAAACCAAATCGGGTCTAACCCGACCCGTTTTCAAATCAATAACACAAACACCCTATAAAATTTAGTACCACACGAAGTCAAGTTAAATCTTGGTTTAAAAGTGTTTTTAATTAGATTTTTAATCCACCAAAACTTATAAATTGATTTACATTCGATTTTTTTTTAATAATAAAGAAAAAAAATTAAAAAAAAAAAATAAAAGAACGAGATTAGGGTTCCATCTAACCAAAGAAATGAAGAGGAGGAGAGAATAAGGCGGCGGCTGTGGTGGATTAGTCGAAACATAACCCAAAAACCACGAACCAAAACAATATTGACGATCTAAAACCGTCTTGTATCTTCTTGACCTAGCAAGGACAAGTGGCAGTGAAGCAAGGTGGCGGCGGCGGTGCCCTGGTGGTCATGACAGTGAAGTGGTGGTGGCTGTGAAGGGAGAGAGAGGAGGCGTGTTATATTTTTAGGGTTGGGCTTATGTGAAAATGTTTAGAGGGAGGTTTGATTTTTGGGGAAATTTAGGGCGGGATAAATGAAAATGTTTAGAGGGAGGTTTCATTTTTGTTAAGTGTAGTCCGTGTTTCCTAAAAAATTTGAGATATGACACGAATTTTATGACACACAAAAATGCCTGTCGTCTATCCTTCAGATTTTACAATTTATGACAGTTTTTTTATGACTTACAATTTTGCGCGTCATCTTTTAGCGTGCGTCATAAAAAGCGAGTCAAGGATAGCCCTTTTTCTAGTAGTGATACCAAAAAGTTCGAATTCACAGCTAATAACATTGATTCAATTGGCATTGTAAGCTAAATTATGCAAAACTTAATCGAAGCTAACCACTAGTCTTAGGATAAGCTGCACTGAACAACAAATAAGCACTAAGTAAACTCAAATAAGCCAACTAATGGCTGCTCTTGGGTGCAGGGTATAATTGGTTACAGAGGTCATTTTGGGGCTAAAAAAAAATAAGCACTGAGATAAGCCAATCCAGATTAAGCTTAACATAAGTGAAGTTCATACACTGAACTTCTCAAAAACTACAAGCTAGAACCATGGGAGCTAAATAAGGGCTTATAAATCAGTTGAGAAGAAGGTATGATCAAACAAAAATGGGTCTGCACAATCAGTTAGTGAACCTGATGTGCAGACTTATTAGACCAAATTTGAGTATTAAAAAGCTATGGAATGAACTTAAACATGGAAATAAGAACTAAGCATTACCTAGACTACATGTAAAAATGTTTTTCAGGAACTTTAAGATCAAATTTAACACTCCTTAATGGCTTTTGAAGCAGGACTTGCAGACTGCAATTTGAATGCCTAGATAAGTGGCAGTCATTTGCTAAATTTTTCCCAACTGACCTCAATTTCCTATCAATCTCAAACCAACTCCTAAGGAATACACTTAAGACTCTCTAATGTACATTTAAGCAGCAAAAACAAGATCTAAAAGCTAGATTTCTAACCAAAGGACAAATGAACAAGGCAAATTCTCAAGAATTGAGAAACCAATCTTAAAACTAAAAATCCATTGAAAACAGCTTAACACAACTTAAAAAACAGATTAAATCACTCAATTAGAGCTGATCAAAGAATGTTAAACTACATTTGTACAGTAAGATACCAATATTGACCCATTTTGGTCTTGTACCAAACAGTCCTTCTAAAGGACTGTTTTGAGCTTTTAAAGGGAATGGACCAATTTAGGCTGAGCTTATGATTGACAGAGGACTACCTAACTATATTAAGACCTAATAAGCACTACACAACCCCAACAAGCACTAAGGTTAAGCAAATAAGCTAACGTTGATTAACGTTGACTATTTAGGCTATTTGGCATTTAAACTGAATTAAACAAAAGTGACACTTTCAATAAGCTAGAATGACCTTATATAAGCTAAAGTAAACATAACAGAGGGCTTTTAAATTGTAAACAACAATCAATTCGAATCACTGTATTAGCATTAAACTAGAATTACAACTGAATTAGAACAAGGCTTGTGAAATTAAATTAGAACTTGAAATTAAAGTTACATTGAACTGAGATTAAGCTAAACAATTAAAGCTATACTACATTCGACTAAATTACACTACTCCTAATTAAATTAACTACTGACTAAAAAATACTCCTTCTTCAGTAAGTGTGAGGCTTTTTATAGCATCCAAAAGTCTTCTCGGATCCTTCCTGAGCAAATCCCACTCGTTGGTTTGGCTTCAAATAATCTCAATCGTCCAATTGTAATTTTGGCGGGAAAATGAGATTTAGCCTTTTCTGAGCACGTGGGTTGTGGGAAAGCATGTGAGGAGGGGGGAGGTAGAGTTGCGTGTGGCAGAGAAAAAAGTATGGGGGGACATAGGTGTCTGGGAAAAGTGAGGTGAAAGGGTGGTTTCTGGTATTGGTTGTAAAGGAGGGGAGGATGGTTTTGACTTTTGTGAAACTGGTTTAGAAACGGGTTATTTTTTATTTTGGGATTGGGCTTATGTTAATGGTGTGGGCTGGGTTTTAAAATTTGGATTAAGGGATTGGGTTTAAAAGGTTAGGTTTAGTTTTAGGATTTGATTTGGAATTAGTGTTAAGTTAAAGGACCACTTTTGCCAAATTCTGAAAATCCAAGGACCATTCTTGCCAAATCTGAAAATTATCTTCAAGGGCTATTTGTGACACTTTGATATTCTTGGAGGTTGACTTTTGATAACTTGAGCAATATCTCGGTCCAAACTTGTAAATTTCTTCCCCGTCCTCGACTTTTCATGATTTTCCAATCTTGTGCTCGGTTTTGTCTGTTTTTGCCCTGTTTTCAATCCTTTTGTACCTGAAACACATAAAAACACAAACCAAGAATATTTGCAGTAATATTTGATCTATTTGGGTGTTTTTGGTCATTTTTGTGTCTTTTATGGGTATAAAATGATGAGTATTTACACACTCATCAAATCTTAACAAAAACTCAATATCTCTAATTCACTAATCGTTTAATCGTACCTAAACATTAACCTAGGCAATCCTTTTATAGACTAAGGATTCCTTTACAAGATAACTATCACCTAATCGTATAAGATATTGATGAAGCGAAAAGTGTACCGCTTTTAGGGGGTCATTTAAGCCCTAAATCGTATTTATTTGATCAAATATTGCCCTAAATCATTCCTTTTGTCATTTTAGGTACTTTGGAGAAGAAATCTGGAAAAGGAAGCATTTTGGACGTTTTTGGAGCATAAAAGTGAAGAAAACGACAAAGTCTCAAAATTATGCTGAAAAGTACCTTTGACGGCGTCAGGGATTGCCCTTGACGGCGTCATGGCTTGGCAAAAAAGGTGGATATGAAAATTACTCATGATAAGCCAGAGAATTTTACAATAGAAAATCTGACGGCGTCACCCTTTGAAGTGATCAAGGCCATCACGGTTTAACTTAAAGAGGGACGGCGTCAAGCCATATTCTGACGGCGTCAAACTTTGATAAGCCAGAGCGGATTTTGGAGGTCTAAAGAGGGACGGCGTCAAGAAGGCCATCCGGGAACCCTAGACACGGCGAGGTGACGGCGTCAAGTCCTATAACGTGACGCCGTCAGCCCTTAAACTCTATATATAGTTTTGCAATTTTTTGTCATTAGTGTGCAACTTTGTGAGGAGAAACCCTAAAGACGAATTTCTGCCATTTTTAAGGGTTTTCATACCCTTGGATCTCCCATGTTTAATTGAAGATAAGTAATTGTTTAATCAATCAATATGTCTATGTGTTGTTTGATTATATATTGTTCTTGTCTTTTAATTAACTTGTTAGGCTAGATTTATCTTGTGTTTGCTTAGATCTAATGAAACCTAGCTATTGATTATTGGTTATTAGTGTGTTATTAATTGTATTGGATGATTGTTTATCGATGTTAGGCTTAAGAAAACTGGCTAACTTCCTATACGGTAACTTGCTTGAACGTCTTAAGAAACATGAACCAATGCGTATGATGCGCGTGATGTGTCGTTGCGGTTTAGCTGTTTTAATGCCTACTCAAGTTTTAAATTTATATTTAGCCGACTTATCAATAACACACACACTTAACGAGCAGTGTACCCGGTCAGTATGAATATAATGGTAAGTAGAGTGTCGATCACTAAGAGTGGAACGTATTATCTCGTTATTCTAATCAGTATTTTAATATCCTAACGCAAGGGGGTTTCAGCCTGAGAGACTGGCACGATTTGTTTGCAATTAAATAATAAAATAAACCAATAGGCACGAATCAGCAAGTAGCACACACGTACACAGATAAATACTCGAGACAATAAGAGGGCTGTCCTTATGATTAAGTAGATTGTCACTTGTTTTATTGATAGCTTTATATGAAGTGTATGTAGTTAACCCTTTCTCGTTGGTCCTATTCTTATCGGCGAGTAAACCCTTAATGATTACTTATGTCTAAAAGTTATTCCTAAGTGATCAATTTAGTAATAACCGTGGGAGCCACATTATTTTCCGCAGTCAAATGCCCGCAAGCCACTAATAAACACAGAGGTTATCAATGCACTAATAAGTAGTAACCAAAGACATCAACATATAAACTTTAATTGATGGGAAAGCAAGTATTAAAGGGAGTGCAATCTTTCGTTGTCACATTACACAAGCCACCAATCCTGATGAATTAAAGTTTGCTAACACAATAAAACAAAACTACTTAATGAATTAAACACATTCAGCACCTTCTTACAGCTCTTGTATCTTCGTTTGGTGTGTCTTGTGCTGCCTCCTTGACTGAATTCGTCCTAGGGTTCTGCTGCTTCGGTCTTCGAATCTAATATATTCCCTCTCGAAATTCGTCTGGTCTTGGGGTATTTATAGTTTCTGTCTGAGGGAAGATGCGGCGCATCTAGTAAGTAGATGCGGCGCATTGACTTAACTTCGCGTGGGGTCCAAGATTATAATATTCAGGAATATTCGTACACCGCCAGAAGATGCGGCGTAACTCCATGATTAGATGCGGCGCATGTCCTCTTGTATCTTGGATCGTATCTGGTGATATCTTGATAGAGATGCGCCGTATGTAATGAGTGAGATGCGGCGCATCTGGAGCAGATTAGTCTTGGTCTTCTTCATTTCAGTAGACTCTTAACTTCTTGCATGTTTTGCTCCATAATCAGTCCAAAATCGCTAAGTTTCACCAAATGCTTGTTTTTACCTGAGAATTACAAAAGTAAACGATTAAGTATCAATCCTCATACATAATATAGTAAAACAAGTCAAATTAATAGGATAAATGATAGTAATAAAATGTACTTATTTGAGTTCATCAAATATCCCCCCACTTGAACTTTACTTGTCCCCAAGTAAACCTTAGAATTTCTCTTATGAAAATGTATCCTAAAAGATGTTAGGATTTATTTTTATATTTAAGCATGTATTCGTTTATTTCATAATCACACAACTAAACACTTAACGAATTAGAAGTAAAATAAAATAAGTTGATAAAAGCAAATCTAATCGTTTAACTGTCCAGTCGTGACGAATATTCTATCATAAGCTTGGCAAGTATACACATCTCCTCCACTAAAGCTAAGGAATAACAAGTCTAAAGCGGTAAAAAGGGTTTTTAGGCTTAAGGGTTAATTATTCTTGATCACTATCGATCTCAAATTCCAGAAAAGGCGACAAAATCACAAATACATGATCGAATCCACGAACACGATACCAGCAATTGCTCAAATCCTTAACTCGAATAGGCTAAAGATAGGTCCAAACTTCACCAATAATAATATATCAAAAGGGCGACAAAATCATAAATACATAGCCGAATCCACGACTACGATACTTAAGATTGCTCAAATCCCTAATCTCAATAAATCAAAGGTTTGGTTGGATAAAGAATAATAAAGGGCATGGATAACATTTGGGATATAAATTGGTGTAAAATAAAAAATAAACAAAACAAATAAATTAAAATCCTAAGTGTGGTTAATCACTATCCCAACCATCCCATGAATAAGACTCATATCATCGAATAACTCACGCTTTAACACTTGAAACACACGCTTTAGGTAGACACGAATTATACTAAACAAGATCTTAATCAAAGAATAAACCTTAATTGGCGTTCCCATAACTGCCAATTCCCATTCAATCCATAGATATAATATATAACAAATAGTGGTGATATCGACCACTTACATAACTTTACATAAGTTGGTTAAAACAAACTTCCAACTTTTCTTTCTTTCTTTTCTCTTTCTTATTTTTTCGATTTTTTTTTTTTTTTTTTTTTTTTTTTTTTTTTTTTTTTTTTTTTTACATATAAACATAGATGTGTAAAATTTCACCACATCACTATAATGATAATTCTGGATAATTTTTCCATACTTTTCATACTTCAGAAATAACGGTAATAGTGAAAGTAATAAACACACGAAAAATAAACTCAAAGATATACAATATTTACTTTCACTCCAATTGCATTGTGCAATTTCCCGACCTAACCAAAGATAATGAATTACGCACGCGAACACAGGTAATGTAAGGAAACACACTTTGCCTATAGCAATTAACCAACCACGGATTCTAATCTACAGGGTAGGCTAAGGTGTAAGGGTGTAACGAAACATTTTAGACATAGGTGTAAGAAACGAAAGGAATGGCTCTGAGTGTTTTTCTAGGGGTATCTTACTCTAAAAATGAGAGTAACAAAAGGGTTTATACGGGGGTTAACTAACCAGTGTAGTTAGTTAATAACACATAACATATAATAGGCTATTTGGGTGTAATCCTAGAATTTTACCAATTTAGACAAGTCATTCCAATTATATAAAATAATACTCATTATGGTGGTCTCGAATAGTATACAAGCCAAGTTCTAAAGTTTACAAGTCACCGGCACACTCATAGATTTGTGAATTTTGAAAAATCACAATTTTTGAAAATAACGTCATGTGTGCAGCTATGCAACTTAGATCTTAAACAAAAACATGCTAAAAAAAATTTTAAGTTTGATATATTAAGCACATTTTAAGCATAATTTTTGAAAAAGTTTAGGACAAGTAATTGTTAAGTGTTCTAATTCTCCAATCCCCCCACTTAAGTTAAACAACGTCCTCGTTGTTTGTATAAAAGGTTAAAAACTGGAAAATAAAAGAATTAGAACAGGAAAACTCCCCTGAGATTTGCTCGGTATGATCCTCCATTTGATAAGAGCAAAAATCATCTTTCTTGTGGATGAGAACGTTAAAGCTTCATACTTGATGTATCCACAGGAAATCCAGGAAACTATAATACCACCAACACTTTAAAACACACCTAAGATAAGAAAGGTTCAAACTTGCATAATACATTAGTAGTTAGGAAAAATAAAACTTAAAAATTAAAACTGAAAATCATCAGGTCAGTCGATGCGCCGTATCTTATGGAAGAAGATACGCCGTATCGAGCCTGGAATAAATACGGATCAGAATAAAGATGCGCCGCATCCTTAACCAGGGATGCGCCGCATTAAAATAAACTGATAAAAAGTTTTAAAGTCGAAAATAAAAATATGCGGAAAAATAAAGATATGACCATTGCAGGAGATGCGTCGCATCTCAGGATTGAGATGCGCCGTATCCTCATGCGGGCCTGACTGACTCGACACAGAAAACAGAATAATAAAATAAAATAAAAGATAAGCATGGGTTGCCTCCCACGAAGCGCTTGTTTTTGTTCGAGTCACGAGCCTGACTCCACCCTTATTTACTGTGTAATAGGGTTTTGTTCCCCCCACTTGGGATCAAGTGCGGGTGATAGTAGCAATAAATACGAAAAGAGTGTAAATTTGCTATTAAAGATGGAAGAAATACATAAAGATCATACCTTGGCAATATATGAACATCTTCCCTATTCTTACCCGGTTTGGTTGATAAATTAGATGACTTGACCATTTCATCTGAAAGAGTAGTGTTATGAGGAAAAATGAGTCTCCTTTCTTCTTGGTTAGTCTCTTTGGTAGTAAGGCGTCCCTTGACTTCCGCAGGAGATGAGAAAGGGTCTTTGGCAAGTAAAAGTTCGAGTTCCTCAATAACCTTCATAGGGTCGACATCATCATCATCATCGATCACAGCAATGTTTAAGAGCTCATCACCAAATTCTTCTTCGAGCTCCACCAAATACGGGTTGATCACAGGTGCTTCAATAGGTAGTGTAGTAAATTTCGCCTCATCATCCTTTTGTTTTGCAACCTGTTTAGGAAAACTAGCAAGATTATTAATAACGGGATCAATAGTATTAAATAAATTTGTACCACTTTTTGTTGTAAGTGACTCCAATTCATCTCGTGAGTCTCCATCTTCAACTAATGGTCTTGTAATTTCATCTTTATCCTGAATAGCCGCCTCGAATAAGTCATCCCACATTTCTTCAAAATCCTTTGTGGGGTCATAATCTGGCTCATCCGCTCCACACCTAAATATTTCCGTTTGTTGTGGTAATTGCGGTATGTTATCGTACACAATAGCATCAAACTTTTCAATATCAGAATACTTATTATCTCCATCCGAAGGAATATTATCATGGTGTTTTTGATAGGATGAGAATATATTTTCCACCTCGGGTGGAAAATTACAAGTAATAGCACTATACACCATTGTACCACATTCATCTTCATTTTCATCATAAGCACTTTCGGATGAATAAGCTTCTTTGTAAACAATCGCCGGATTATCATTCAAATCAAACACTTGTGACTCTTCTTCATCTTGGGCAACGTCCGGAGAAATAACATCATCCATAACTATTGCCGGAAACCTAATTGCACCAAAATCGTATGACTCTTCTTCATCATTATCATTTGATAAAGTCCAAGTGTGTCGGAATGGCAATTTGTTTCTTTCATGCCTTGACTTTTCTCGTCCAAAAATCAAGTATTCTTCCATAGTGACTTCTTTATCCTCGATGACTTGTGCACCATATCTTGCTCTTTCCCAATCGTAGATCCTATTATTGCTCAAGGCTCTTTCCTTTCCAAGTCTGATATATTCTTCCATTGTAATATCCGGATCGTCCATCTTCCTGAAATAAAACTTACTCTTGCAAAAGAAGAGTGAAACAATCAAAGTAAAATAAAATTTGCTGATATCAGTAGATGATGCGCCGTATTCTGAAAGTTGGATACGCCGTATCTTATAATCATTAAAATTAAATCAGACTTTATTCAGAAAATAGATACGCCGCTTAGAAATTAGAATGCGCCGTATCAATTTCAATTATCAAAAATCGATATTTATTTAAAATTAAATACGTCGTATTAACGAAAGTTAATGCGCCGTATTTTCGTTACGTTTAAAAATACGAGATTTTTGATTCAGAGGATACGCCGTATCGACAGAGATCGATGCGCCGTATCTGTTTAATAATTCGAAAACTGTTTTTAATTAAAATAATAGATACGCCGTATCTGCGAAAGCAGATGCGTCGTATGGCGTTAATCGTTTAGAAAAATTTCTTATTAAAAACAGATACGCCGTATCTTGGGGAAAAGATGCGTCGTATCGAATTAATTAAACGCGTTGTATTTAAAAAAAAATTAAACGCAATACGCCGTATCTGAGAGATCAGATGCGCCGTATCGTTTGATTTAGCACAGTACAACGATAGCAGAACAGAAAAAATACGAAAAATAAAAACAAAAATTAAAACACACAAACAAAAATAAACACAAAAAACAAAAATAAAAGCAAACAAATAACACACAAAACAACAAATATGCAAAATAATACAATGATGCAATTAATCTAATAAAAAGAAAAACCTAATTAAAATACTAATCAAATTAACAGATAATAACAATTCACTCCCCGGCAGCGGCGCCAAAAACTTGATGCGCGTGATGTGTCGTTGCGGTTTAGCAGTTTTAATGGCTACTCAAGTTTTAAATTTATATTTAGCCGACTTATCAATAACACACACACTTAACGAGCAGTGTACCCGGTCAGTATGAATATAATGGTAAGTAGAGTGTCGATCACTAAGAGTGGAACGTATTATCTCGTTATTCTAATCAGTATTTTAATATCCTAACGCAAGGGGGTTTCAGCCTGAGAGACTGGCACGATTTGTTTGCAATTAAATAATAAAATAAACCAATAGGCACGAATCAGTAAGTAGCACACACGTACACAGATAAATACTCGAGACAATAAGAGGGCTGTCCTTATGATTAAGTAGATTGTCACTTGTTTTATTGATAGCTTTATATGAAGTGTATGTAGTTAACCCTTTCTCGTTGGTCCTATTCTTATCGGCGAGTAAACCCTTAATGATTACTTATGTCTAAAAGTTATTCCTAAGTGATCAATTTAGTAATAACCGTGGGAGCCACATTATTTTCCGCAGTCAAATGCCCGCAAGCCACTAATAAACACAGAGGTTATCAATGCACTAATAAGTAGTAACCAAAGACATCAACATATAAACTTTAATTGATGGGAAAACAAGTATTAAAGGGAGTGCAATCTTTCGTTGTCACATTACACAAGCCACCAATCCTGATGAATTAAAGTTTGCTAACACAATAAAACAAAACTA
The DNA here is from genome assembly GCA_021014915.2 of Artemisia tridentata subsp. tridentata. NCBI lineage: Eukaryota > Viridiplantae > Streptophyta > Magnoliopsida > Asterales > Asteraceae > Artemisia > Artemisia tridentata. The sequence goes on along the minus strand of CP139506.1, from coordinate 320,320,975 downwards.
CTTAATGAATTAAACACATTCAGCACCTTCTTACAGCTCTCTTGTATCTTCGTTTGGTGTGTCTTGTGCTGCCTCCTTGACTGAATTCGTCCTAGGGTTCTGCTGCTTCGGTCTTCGAATCTAATATATTCCCTCTCGAAATTCGTCTGGTCTTGGGGTATTTATAGTTTCTGTCTGAGGGAAGATGCGGCGCATCTAGTAAGTAGATGCGGCGCATTGACTTAACTTCGCGTGGGGTCCAAGATTATAATATTCAGGAATATTCGTACATCGCCAGAAGATGCGGCGTAACTCCATGATTAGATGCGGCGCATGTCCTCTTGTATCTTGGATCGTATCTGGTGGAATCTTGATAGCGATGCGGCGCATGTCATGAGTGAAATGCGGCGCATCTGGAGCAGATTTAACTTGATCTTGTCCATTTCAGTAGACTCTTCACTTTATGCATGTTTTGCTCCATTATTAGTCCAAAATTGCTAAGTTTCACCAAATGCTTGTTTTTACCTGAGAATTACAAAAGTAAACGATTAAGTATCAATCCTCATACATAATATAGTAAAACAAGTCAAATTAATAGGATAAATGATAGTAATAAAATGTACTTATTTGAGTTCATCAGCGTACTAAGGTTTTTATGGTTGTATTTAATGCACAAGCGAATTCTAGTGATCCCATGTTAGGAGCTTCTTAGCCGGCTCGACATAGGAGTGAAGTAGGAGCTTGTAGAGTTGGGGAAGTACGTACGCCACCCCACGATTGGTATTAAGGAATACACCCGTCATCCACGCAATTAATACACACTAATTGATGACGTATAGTCCGTATTCGGGTCACGAACCCGACCCATACTTAAGTCCAGCACGAATGGACCCATACCCATCACGAATGGGCTATCACAATAGCGGGTTGGGCTCACGATGGCCCAAACCCAAAGCTATTTATGGTTTTGATATAGATATCCTTTATTTATGGATATATATCATATACCGCCCTATGCGGGATATGCTGAGGAGTGAAGGACACGAAACCGACTAGGGTTTCGTGTGTATATAAAGAGTCCTTCGACTCTCATTAAAGGTACGACTTACACAACCCTAACTCTTCTACAAACCCTAAAACCGATTACTTACTCTCACGCCGGAGGATAATCGTGGGAGACAATCCCACGATAAGCCTAACGGTGTTTTTCTGTTTTCTTAATGCGCAGGTCTCAAGCATTAAGATCGAATTGGTACGGAATCAAGGAACGCCCAACTTTTGTATCAACAAGTGGCGCCATCCGTGGGACCCTACACTAAGAATTTTACCAAGAACTAGAATGACGAAACACGGAAGTCACAAGAGTCCGCATGCGAAGAAAGCGCATGATGACCCACTAGGGAAGAAGCATCAAACTGATGCGGCCTCTAAGCAGGCCTCTGGGACAACCAGCACGCCTAGAAGCTTAGGAGCGCACTCAGATCTGGTCTTTCCTACAGTGGAATCACTTACCAGGACTACCCCCGCTATTACAACAAGTACTAGCGCGATAGAACTGGAGCGCACTCCTCTTGCCATGCCAGAAGTGAACTTCACTGAGCCTCCCAATGCGCCTATCCGAAACAAGGATCTTGTCTTGGAAACAGACTCCATCGCACTAGAAGGAGTCACTCCCGAATTGGCGCCAAGTGACTTCGTATCTCAAAACTACGAAGCCTTGGCTGCGCTCATGCGAGAGGAGGCAAAGAAGCGGTCAAGCCAAAGTCTGCACGCCAGACTCAACTTTGACCCTGAGCATGAGGCATCCCCACCGCGCTACCGAAAGGAAAGACGCGAGAAGGATAGCCGCAAACAACCAGTGTTTACCAGGATTGGAAGGAAGGTTGTGGATGATGAAGTAGCCGACTTTCAGAATCTGGAGGAGCATGAAGATGGGGAACGGCGCGCCAATGTCCACGCTAGGCTTGGCAGTCGCAGGATCCAAGATAGGCTTGGGCGACGATGCTCCCCAAGTGAAAGCCCCTCAAGTTCTGATTCAGAGGATAGTCGGCGCAAGCGCCGCAGAGGAGCAAGCTCGGACTCTGAGGATAGTCGACGCAAGCGTCACAAAAGAGTTCGCTCATCTTCAAGTGATTTCTCGGACAACGAGGACAAAGAAACTGGACACTGGAAATCAAGAGGGAAATACCGCGACCAGGAAGATGAAGACATGTCTCTTCCCTGGCGTCGCCAAAAGGTTGATGCGTTTACTAGGCGCATCAGCGATTTTTCGGAGAATAAGAAAAGGCGCATGCCTGCTAACGTCAAAACATATGATGGGACAGGTGATCCTAATGATCACCTAAAAAATTTCGAATCAGCAGCCACTATCGAAAATTGGCCACAACCTGTGTGGTGCCATATGTTCAACTCTACATTAGTAGGGAATGCGCGCAACTGGTTTAGTAAGCTTCCACGCAGAAGCATTGATGGGTTTGAAGAGTTGCGAAAGGCGTTTCGCTTAAACTTTACTCAAAGAAAGAAGTGCGCCAAAAACCCTGTTGAACTCGCTAGGGTTAAACAGCGACAAGGGGAATCCACAAGCGCTTTCATGGAACGCTTTAAGGATGAATGCATGCAAGTCAAGGCGTGTCCAGAGATACTAAAAATATCAGGTTTTATGAATGCAATCAATAACCCAGATTTGATAAAAAAGTTAAACGATAAGGTTCCCCTAACTTTTGACGAACTCATGAAGCGCACGAGGTCTTTCGTCCAAGGAGAAGCAGCCGCTGCGGATAGCAAGAAAGGCTACTCGAACCATAGGCCACAAGAAGAGTCAAGGAGACAATCCAATGACCAGAGTGGCAATCGTAATAAGAGTTATCGCACTCAAGGCGGCGGAAGGGGAAACGACAAGTACACCCCATTAACAAAAACTCCAAAGGAGATATTCGCGACGGAAGGGGCGAACTTTCCAAGACCCCCACCTATGCGCACCCCTGAGGACCGGCGCGTAGGAAACGGATACTGCGAGTATCACGCACAGAAGGGCCATACCACTAATGAGTGTGTCCAGTTACGCCAACTGATCGAGAAATTAGTAAAAGAAGGCAGACTGGACCACCTTGTTAAAAATATTAAGGAGGGGAAAGACAAGCAGAGAACCGGAGGCAAGAAAGAAGCGCCTAAGGAAAAAGCTGATACTATCTACATGATACAATCATGGCAGCGCAAGACTAGGCAAAAGGTGAGCCAGAAATTCTCTCATGAAAGCGAAATCTCCTTCCCCACTTTAACTGCGGACAACGCAGTGGCAGAACCACTTACCATTGAGATAAATGCGGGGGGTCATGACATCCACCGCATGTATGTCGATGGGGGCGCATCAGCGGATATAATGTACGAACATTGCTTCAAGAGATTGCATCCTGAGATACAAAGACAGCTAAGTCCAGCCACGACTGCGCTTACTGGCTTTACAGGAGAAAAGATATGGCCTATGGGGCAACTGCGCCTACTAGTTGCTGTCGGTAATAAGGAACACTCCACGACAGCCTGGATGAACTTTATGGTGATCAAATCTCCATCGCCATACAATGGCATCATTGGAAGGTCAGGAATATCAGCGTTGCGCGCAGTACCATCCACAGCGCATGGGATGCTCAAGTTCCCAGTAGAAGGGGGCATTGTCACCATTTACAATAACGCTGCGCCACCAGAAGAATGTAACACGATTACATGTGAGACGACGCACGTCCCAGAACAGAGCGCAGCTAAAATTCCAAATTTGAAGGTCGCAATTCACCCTGATTACCCAGAGCAAGAAGTATCAATCGGAGGATCGCTGTCTGACAAAGGCAGAGCAGCTGTGTGCGCACTCTTACAGAGGAATCTGGATATCTTTGCCTGGGAACCAAAATACATGACTGGCGTACCACGATCGATAGCAGAACACAAGTTACAAATCCGACAAGGATATTCACCAGTAAGGCAGAAAAAGCGCGGCCAGGCTCCGGAGCGCGCAAAGGCCATCCTGGAGGAAGTACACAAACTCGTGGACGCAGGCATCATGCGTAAAGTCTATTACCATGACTGGCTCTCCAATCCAGTCATGGTCAAGAAGGGTGATGGAAGCTGGCGGATGTGTGTTGATTTCACTGACCTCAACAAAGCATGTCCACAGGACTGCTACCCACTACCAGAGATAGACTGGAAAGTGGAATCGTTGTGTGGATATCCTTTTAAGTGTTTCTTGGACGCATACAAAGGGTACCACCAAATCCAAATGGCCAAGGAAGACGAGGAAAAAACAGCTTTCCACACAAGCCAAGGGGTCTACTGTTACACAAAGATGCCTTTTGGCCTGAAGAACGCGGGCGCCACCTACCAACGACTGGTAGACAATGCATTCGAAAAGCAAGAAGGCCGCAACTTAGAAGTTTATGTGGATGATCTTGTCATAAAAAGCCATACTGAGGACGAAGTGGTGCGCGATATAGAAGAAACATTTAGAACGCTACGGGCGATCAACATGAAGTTAAATCCCAAGAAATGCACTTTCGGTGCTACAGAAGGAATGTTCTTGGGATATCTGATAGAACCAGATGGCATTAAGCCATGCCCAGAAAAGACAGACGCTGTCCTCCAACTTCCTTCACCACGCACGTTGAAAGAAGTTCAATCTCTAAACGGAAAGTTAGCCGGTTTGAACAGATTCCTGTCCAAATCAGCGGATAAGTCACTTCCTTTATTCAAAACACTCAAGAAGTGTACTAAAAAGGGAGACTTCCGGTGGACTGCGGAAGCGGAAGAAGCCTTCACCAAGCTTAAGCAACATATAGCAGCGCTTCCTAAGCTAGTCGCACCCCGACCAGGGGAGGAGTTAATCATCTACTTATCCGCCACCCAAGGAGCGATCAGCGCAGTCCTACTGACGGATAGGAATTCTGTGCAAACACCAGTTTATTTTGTAAGTAAAGCACTTAAAAAGACAGAGATCAACTACAGCTCAATGGAAAAGTTGGTTTTGGCGTTAGTATTTGCTGCCAAAAGACTGCGCAGATACTTTCAAGCGCACCCAATAGCAGTAATTACCGACCAACCTATCAAACAAGTTATCTCTAAACCTGACGCCTCGGGCCGATTACAAAAATGGAGTGTACTGCTAGGCGAGTATAACATCTCCTATAGACCACGCACTGCGGTCAAAGGACAAATATTAGCAGACTTCATTATCGAAAAGCCAGACACCGACGCCGCACCCCCACCAAGCAAGGTAGAATTACAAGAGCCATGGATCTTATTCACGGATGGATCTTCGTGCGTGGATGGGTCGGGCGCTGGACTTATACTCACTAATCCAGAAGGAATGGAGTTCACTTACGCACTGCGTTTTGAATTCACAGCCACGAACAACGAGGCAGAGTACGAGGCCCTAATCGCTGGATTACGCATTGCAACTCGAATGGGTGTACGCAACCTAGAAGCAAACGTGGATTCTCGATTAGTAGCCAACCATGTGTTAGGAGAATATGTGGCTAAAGAGGACAACATGGTCCAATACCTTGAAAAGACAAAGTCACTAATTCAAAGTTTTGATAGGTTTACAATCAAACAAGTTCCTAGAGGGGAAAACAAAAAAGCAGATGCACTGAGCAAGATTGCATCTACAAGCTTTGCGCACCTATCAAAACAAGTATTGGTGGAGATTCTAAAGAACAAGTCCATCTCGGAGATGGAGATATCTACGGTGATAGAAGAACAGGATCCTACATGGATGACCCCTATCATCGATTTTATAAACAAGGGCAAATTGCCCGAGGAGCTAAAAGACGCTCGACGGATACGGCGCACGGCGCAGAGGTTCGAGCTTAGAGATGGTATCCTATATCGGCGCTCATTCCTACAGCCATGGCTTCGGTGCGTTGGACCTCTCCAGGCAGATTACGTACTCCGGGAGATCCACGCTGGTTCATGCAGCATGCATTCAGGACCACGATCCGTCGTAGCACGCGCATTGCGCTCAGGATACTACTGGCCTACTATGCACCGTGATGCGCGCGATGTGATAAGGAAATGCAATGACTGCCAAGTTCATAGACCCATCCCGCGCAGACCACAACAAGAGCTAACGCCTATTACTTCTCCATGGCCATTCTATAAATGGGGCATTGACATCGCGGGTCCCTTCCCTGTCGCAGCAGGAGGACTGAAATTCCTTATTGTGGCAATAGATTACTTTACTAAATGGATCGAGGCGAAAGCAGTTGCGACAATCACAGGAAACCAAGTAAAGCGATTTGTCTGGGAAAATATTGTATGCCGCTTTGGATTACCTGGGGAAATCGTTTCAGATAACGGAAAACAATTCCGTGACAACCCATTCAAAGACTGGTGCGCGGAGTTAAATATCACACAACACTTCGCGTCAGTTAAACACCCACAAACCAATGGCTTAGTTGAACGTGCAAATCGAAGTCTAGGCGAAGTAATTAAAGCACGCCTGGACAAACACAAAGGCAGATGGGTGGACGAGTTGTCGCATGTCTTATGGGCGCACCGCACAACAATCAAGGTTAGCAATGGAGACACTCCTTTTTCCCTTGTCTACGGGACAGAAGCTGTTATACCAGCTGAAATAATTACTTTAGTAAGGAAATCTAAGTAAACACATTTCTCTCCACATAAGTTTCACAACTCTTTTCATTTTCAGTTATTTTATTTTATTTGCATTCGTAGTAATTTGGGTTAGTTGACTAGCAACTAATTCCGCCCACTCCTTCAAACCCGAGATTTTACTTGCTTTCATAAAAAAAAATATAAAAATACAAAAAGAATCTTCCCTCACCCTTAGACCTACTAAAGTAGTTTTTCATACCTAACGAACACTATTCCTTGTGGAGAACGATCAATCCCCCGTACTTACCACTACACTATACTACATCGGTAAGGTACACTGCCTGGTGGGGTTGTAAGCCTCTTGAGATCCCTCGAGAGGTAAAACCTGTTGTAAGGTTGCAAAACCACGCATCAGATATACACAATATCTTTTCTATAATTATCTTACACAAAGACATAAACAGTACTAACTTCTTCATATAACCGTACTAACTGTTCTTGTCTTCAAAACTTATTAGTAGTACTAACTTCTACATTCAGCCGTAGTAACTGCTTAAGCTTAATTCCTAACAATTTCACATGCAGGTTTTCCTCTACTCTTGTAGTTCTTGAGTTGTATACTCTAAAAGCTTTGCTATTAAGAGAATATCCAACTAAGAATCCTTCATCTGCTTTACCATCAAACTTTCCAAGATGGTCTAAGGTATTCAGAATTGTCACATGACATCAAAAAGGTCTAAGAAATCCTATTGCAGGAGTTCTACCTGTAAAAAGCTCATATGATGTCTTATTTTGAGATTTGACAACCAAAACCCTATTTTGAACATAGCAAGCAGTTTTGACTGCTTCTGCCCAACAAGTGATAGGCAACTTAGAGTCGGCTAACATGGTTCTAGCAGCTTCTATGAGTGTTATATTTCTCCTTTCAGCAACTCCATTTTGCTGAGGAGTTCTAGCTACACTAAACTCTCTCCTAATACCTTTTTCCTTGCAGAAGTCATTCATAACTCTATTCTTAAACTCTGTCCCATTATCACATCTAATGACTTTTACTCTTTTGCTTACTAGGTTTTCTATCTCTGTAATGAATGTTTTAAGAATCCTAGAAGTCTCATCCTTAGAAGCTAAAAAGAAAACCCATGTAAATCTACTATAGTCATCAGTAATAACTAGACAATATCTTTTATGCTTTAGGCTACTAACAGAAGTAGGTCCAAATAAATCCATATGAAGCATAAACAATGATTGATCAATAGAGTTAAAAATTTTGGGCTTACAAGAGGCTTTGTGTTGTTTGCCTTTAAGACAAGCAATGCATGTTTGGTCATTTTCAAATCGTTTTTGAGGTAAACCTCTTACCAAACCATTCTTAACAATCTTATTTATGGTTTTGAAGTTAATGTGACCAAGCCTCCTATGCCATTTCATAGATTCATCTAATGTGGCCTTTGCAACTAGACAAGTAAGTGCCTCTTTAGGAACAATCTTCTTCATATCAACACTGTACATGTTGCCCTTTCTTGGAATTTTAAGAAGTACTTGACTTTCATCAGGCATCTTAAAATTAGAAGAAAGTACAAGACATTCAGTATCAGTAAAAAGAACTTTGTTCTTTTTGTCACACATTTGTGAGACACTAAAAAGATTATACTTTAGCTCTTGTACATAGTACACATCTTCAAAATCTAATTTACCAGTTTTAAGAGTACCTTTACCAGTAATCTTGCCAACGATACCACCTCCAAAGGTAACATAGCCTCCATCTAATGTTTGAAAATCTGAAAGATAGGACTTGTTACCTGTCATGTGCCTTGAATACCCACTATCTGAATAGCCTTGATCTTCATGATCTGTTGGTGAATGTTCCTGCACACAAATAAGGAAATTAGTTTCCTTGGGGAACCCAAGCCATTACTGACTTGGATTTGCCATGTGCATCAATGTAATTAAATCTCTTCAGAACAGTTGATGCACAATTGGATTTGAGAGGTTTCCAAATCCAACATGTTGTGGCCTTAACAGCATTGGCCTTCTTTTCCCTAGCAGTAGAACCCTTTGGTTTCCAAATTTGTTTTAGTGAAACTGCTTTTTATTGGAAAAGGTCTCTTAGCAGTTGTTTGTGCATGATTGAAAGTTGTTTTTGCACTTTGTACTGCTGGTTTAGGGTAAACAGAGTAAAAAGGTCTGGCAGTAGAAACTGCTTGTCTAGAAGTAGAATATTTTGTTCTAGCAGTAGAAACTGCTTTTGGTCCAGACTTTGATGAAACTGCTCTAGGGGTTGTTCTTGTGTAATTAGAGTGACTTTTAGGTGTTTGCCTTTTTAGATTCACCCTAGTTTTGGAATACCCAAATACCCTTTGGTTGCAGAAAGCTGCAAGATGGTCAAATTCTCCACATACAAAACAAGCTTTGTTATAAAAGTCAAAGTCATCACCTAGTTGGTGAGACTTAAGGCCATTCAAATTCCTTTGTTTGCCTTTAGGCTTGTTTGTGGTTCTGTATTGTTCACAATATCTAACTGGTTGCCTAACATGTTTAATGTTGATTTTAGGCCTATTAGTATTTTGTTTGATGATCTTAGGAACACTTTTTCCTGCTTTCTTAACCACCTCAGGTTTAGACATAACCTGTTCATCTTCATCATCATCAGATACCCAGTCTTCAATGACTACTCTATCTGATCTTCTATTAGAGGACACCTTGTCCTCAGGAAGTGAAGTTTTACCTAAACTTTCACTTACTTTCTTAGGTTCATCAACAACCAACTTTTTTTTGGCTGTACACCATATTGTAGCTCTGGTTGTTGAAATTCAGCTACACCTGAATTTTCTTGGTCAATCCTTGGGGGTTTAGGGATTCCTTTGTAAGGGGGTGGGATAGCATTATATCCTAACCCTGACTTGGCTCTATTAATCACTTGACATTCTATCATGTTGATTACACCTCTAGAAGCATGTTCTAGTATTTCTACAGTCAAGTGAATGTTTCCATTTTCCTTTTTGATCCTATCATAAGCTTCCCTCAAAAGCATAATTTCAGCATCTCTAAAGAATATGTCTTGTCTAAGAAGAGCTTTGTCATCAGAAAAAGCAAATTCATTTTGTTTGTAGTGAATGATCTGCTTCTCTAGGGATTCTAAACCACATTTATAATCTACTAAGTCTTGTTAAGTTTTGCTTAAGACTTTCTTTTTGTCATCATAATGTTTGATTAAAGTTTGTAGTTCTGAAAGAGTTGTGCAAGTATTAGAACAAACTTTATGATTTTGTACCTCAGTAGAGAAAGCCATGAGTGCCATCTGTGAAGAATCTTCTTCTTCATCAGCCATGAAACTCCAATCAATACCTAGCCCATCAATAGCTACCATAGCTTTTGAGTTTGACTCAGAAACCTCCACTATTTTGGATTTGCTTCCAAAACCTCTATTCTTGCTATCTTGCTACCTTGGCCTTCTACATTCTCTTGAGAAGTGCCCCATCATGTGGCAGTTATAGCACTCTATCTTTGACTTGTCAAAACCAGCAGTATCATTATTGTTGATTGTGAGCTTCTTCCCCGTCCTTTGATAGAACTTCTTGGCCCTCATGCTAAGAAGAGAAATTTTCCATTCTAGGTCCATTTCCTCCAGATCATCATCATTAATCTCTTGGAGGTCTTCATAAGTGAGCATGGACCCATCATTTCGACTTGTGAGAAAAGCACAACAAGTCTTCTCATCCAAAATACCCATGGTACTGCTTGATGAACTAGCAGCACCAACACCATCAACAACCTTAACCTCTTCACTTGAATTTGAGGTACTAGGAGTTGACATAAATGCCATGTTCCCAGTATTAGAACTAGTACCTCCATTTTTCTTCAAATCTTGTTCCACAATCTTAAAGTTGCTATACAAGTCTATTAGTTCCATGGTGTCAAGGTCAGGCTTGTTCTTCCAGACAACAACATGTATAGCCCACTCTTCTGGTAAGCTTCTCAGAAATTTTGAGTTTAAATCTTCTTGAGGTATTTCAACCCCAAGAATAGCAAGTTGGCTCACAATATTCTGAAGCCTATTAAACATGTGGTCAAGAGGTTCATTGTTGGTAGAGGAGAAGTTTTCAAACTGCTGCTTGAGCAGAGTCTTGTGGGTTTTCTTGGTGGCTTCATTTCCACCATACCTGGCAACAATAGCTTCAAATAATGACTTGGCATCTTTGAAGTTGCTGAAGTTTAAAAGTTGATCATTGGGAATGGTCATCATCAGCATGCTTCTTGCCTTTAGATCATTTTTCTTCTTTATTCTGTCTTCTGTAGATGTTGGGTAGAGCTGCAGAGTTGTCACCACTTTGCCTTTCATTTTTGATGTAGTGGTTGTAAGCTGTTAAGAGTTTCCGTCTTTAATGATTTCCCAAAGTGCATAGTCTTGCACTTGGAAATACTGCTCTATCCTCAGCCTCCACATCTCAAACTCATTCTGTTTGAGCATGGGTAATTTTGCAGCAACATTGGTCTGAATAGATTCAATGTCCATTTCTTCTTCTTCTTCTTCTTCTAAATCAAAGATATCAGCCAAGCTCGGATACCAAATGAGAGGATGCTTCGATACACTATTTGAGGATGTTAGTCCTTTATTACGAGTGTATGTGATACTTTGAGTTAATATTATTAAGTATGCAGAATCTACTTAACCACACTTAGAAGGTTATTTGTTATTGGAAATGGAACAGTGATGGTTGTTTGAATTTGATAAAGAACAATGAAAGTTAACACAAAACGATTCAATATTATTCAAGAATAATACGAGTGATCTTCACTATCACTAGGGTTACAAAACCTTGAATCTCTATTACAAAGAAAACTTATTTTCTATCTTGTTCTATCAACTTAGTTTTCTCTGTATTCGACTAGTTACATTAATCTCAAATTCACATTTATTTTTCACCACTTGTATCTAGTCTAAGATCTCCCTTTTATACAAACAAAGGAGATCATTACAATTATGATAAGTCTTGTCGAACTACTTGTTTGAGTGTGTCAGTCATTAAGATACAACATGTATCTGTGTTTACAACTTGCTCTGTGTTAACCACATGGTAACTGATCACATTGTCTAAGATATTTTCTACCGTATATACTTAACTTTAGTACAAAATATCTTCGTATACTTATCCAACCAGCAGTAGAATACTCGACACTTATTCATCTAGCAGCAGTATCTGTTGCACCAGCAGTAGAATGTTTGCGGCAGAAGAATCTTAACGCTAGTAGTAGAATGATACTTAGTGTATTTCCTTGAGCAGAACTGATCTTGTAAACCTTTAATTCCCGATACTAATCTTCAGAATATTTAATTCCCAACACTATTCATTTATGTGTCGATTCCATGTTCTTCTCTTGATCGATTAGGTTGTAAAGCATGTGTATATAATCTGCTCTAAAACTATGTAAAAGCATAAAGGGTGTACACCTATCTGATGTTGTGTTATGTCGTGTGAGAGTGTGTTGCTTTATTTCATTTAGTGGCCCTTTTGTCGACCAAAATATGCACCTAAACAAGCCCTAAAAATCCGCACTTAATGATCATTAATGAGGCGTAAAAAGATAAGAATCCCTAGGTTGTGTGGTTTTGTATTAAATACGAATTTAGGTTAGGGTTTTGTAGTGTCGTGATTGGCGTGATTTTAAAATGAATGTGTATATATGTAAAGGTAATGATTAATACAGGTCTCGTGTTATATATAGATCTCGTGTGCCTTTCTGTAAGTAAGCATGTGTTATAATGGTCTTAAACGGGGTTTTGAAACAGGATTGTTTTGTAATCTGAATATGTGTGCACTACTGCTTGAGTTTCATAAGTGTACAATACTGGTTCTTTGCTTGTAAACCTTTTTTAATGCCTTAATTAAGTTTTCCAATTGGTTTGGAGTGAATTGGAGTCGTATTGGTCATGTTTATGAATTTTTTGGGATCATGTGTCAAACCTGTGTTTTGGGAACTTAAAATCAGTCGATGTTTTTGATTTTTCAATTTCAAACCACAATGAACTGAGAGCTCTCCTTTTACAGGAGTGATATTTAAGTTATGTGTGACTTCCTAGAATTTTCGTGGATTTTTCTGAAGTTTCTCAATGGGTGAATTAAAGGAAAACTTTATGTATGTATCTGCAGTTAACTTTCTGAACAGGACTGGAAGGATGATTTTTAAAACAGTACTTGTGCTTGGTTGTAAAATCTATAAAAATTTGTGAAGGTACTTAACTGATATGGGAATCACTAAGAATTATTTCAGAATTTTTGGAGCATGATTGGCAGGCCTTAAAAATCATAAGAATGTGATCCAGATTCACTAATAAATCCTAAATAAGTGGTGTATGATTTGGAAGTACCTATGAAACCTAAGTTTGATTAATTATGAATGTAACCCTAACTTACTAATTATGGAAACGTGCTAAATACGGAAAGTTACTAATTTGGGAAGCTTACTTAATTCAGAAAGTTACTAATTCAGGAAACTCACTTAATTCGGGAAGTTACTAAATATGGAAAGTTATAGATTTGGAAAGTTGCTATATATAGCAGGAAACCCTAATATGTTAATCTGAACAACAATAAGTACTGAATCGGAAATAATTTATGAAATGGTTCTTAAATAATAAGACGGTCATTAATTCGTGTAGATTCGCTGAAGAATGAGTAACTTTCAATCCATGTGTTTTCTGATATGGTTTCATTTGCGGTTTGAGGTACAGATATTCTACCCTTTCTCAGTAAGGGTTTTGGTTTCTCGATCCTTGACTTGATTCATTTGCTTTGATATGATTCCGTTTGATATGATTCGTTGATATGATCCGTTTGATATTATCATTTGATATGATTCTGTTTGCTATCCATTATGTTATGATGATCTGTATATTATCTCATTGATATGAGATTCTGTTATGTTGATATGCTCTGATTGATTATGCTATAGTAGCTCCGTTATGATTATGGATAGCCTTGCTTTGTTTATCTGTTCTGTTGCCCGAGCTAACTAGCCATGGAGGTACCATGGCCATGTCATTGAGGCACCAATGGCATGACACTTTCTGTGGAGGTGTGATTGATCCACGTCGTTCTTTTTTGTTATGTATGATTTGAGCTCATGGCAATTATGTATATATATGTACAGTCTAGTACTTGCATATGTATTTTGTTTGCAGGGAGCGTATGGATGCATCCTAGGTTTGTGATATGTTATGATATGGCTTTGTAGTGATTGGTTGGTGTGTGCCATACACCCCATTTCACTTTTGAGAGGTCGCTCCTCTATGGTTACTTATGATATGACAGGATATGATTATGATTATGTGACTAAGCATGTGGCATGCTTTTGAGCTCGTTGGGCATTTTTGTATGATGATTTGATTTCGTTGATTCTTTGATTCCCTTATCATACTTATGACTCACATCTACTTTGATTCTTATGGTATATGACATTTTGTTCAGTTGATCCTTGATCTCTTATTCGTTTGGCAGATGATATTCGTTCAGCAGGAGCTTATGTTCCATTTCCCTATACTTATATATGTTCGATTATTCATTTGTTTATATCAGTTCACTAGGCTTTTTAAGCTCAGTCGCATTTCTTTTCCTGCGGCAAGTTTTAGGTTGGAAGCTGGGATTTGAGTGAAGAGTGCATAAGAGCTTTTAGTGGACTACCCTGATGATAGATACCCATTTGCTTTTGGATTAGACTTGGATTTACCTTTAGTTAGCTTTGGCTTGGATTTGTATTTTAGTATTGGAACTCATTATGTATAGAGTTAGTATTTCGTTACTATCATTAGAAAACCTTTGTAACCATTATGATTATATGTCTTCCGCTTGCATTTGTATGTTCGGACTAACACCATAATGTTGCATTTTGACCCTTGTCGGGTTGGGGTGTTACAATTATGGTATTAGAGCTCAGGTTGCGACTTGTAGCACATAAGTTATGGCCTGTGAAGATTTAGACCCTTAGGTTTGCACTGTAGGAGCTTATGGAACAACCTTTGAAGGATTTACTTTAGGTTTCTCCCCGTAGGAACTTCAGTTATGACCGGTGAGGATTGGGTAGATTATATGATAAGGCATTAGTTAGCTATCTTTCTTCCGCACTACTCTGATTTATGCCTCTGATTTCAGGTAAGCCTTTATAAGATCATTCGTTCCGGAGTTTTACAAAATTTAGCAAGATACACAATATAAGTTCAGTGATCAAATAAGTTTAGAATACTTTGAGAATTTTGTAGTAATGCCTTACAGGTTTCACTTTCTGAGGTTATCACATTCTTTCGAACTTCGATCTTTGATTCGTTTGTTATTCGTTTAGATACCTTTTTGTTCGTTCATAGAATTAGTATATGTATGAATCCGATGTGTTCGACACATTCTGTGGTTTCTATTGCTTTTGCTGAGCATATTAAGGTCCCCTCTGCGCTATTAGATTTTGCTATTACTATCCCCATGAGAATCTTGTGGTTATTAATCACGAGTATCAGAATTGTTCAGTACGTTTTGAAGATATTTGAAGATAAGTTTCATTCCACTAATCTGTTTCCTTTGGGAATGTTTGATTCGATATTATTCTGAATATGGATTTGTTGACTGAGCATCGAGATGCTAACAACAGTCATATTAGATTTGTCATCTTTGGCGATTTGAGAAACTCAAAATTCTGTAACATGGTTCCCATCCTGGTAAACAATTATGTTCACCTTTGCTTTGAAAACTCGTACGTTAATCCCTCGCGGTTGTGAAGATACTTCGTTTGATGAAACTCGCCTTGAGAGTTATTCAGTTGTTTGAAATTTCGCAATGTGTTCTTGGTTTAACTATCAAGATTTCCATCTGAGTGTGAATTTGTTTTGATTTGGTTATGAGAATTTGTTTAGTCACGACTCGAGATAGACTGTGATTGCAATAAAGGCATGTGTATATGATGTAAGTATTATGACGCCTGGCCAACGTAATAATAGTTACATCATATAACTTGAACTTATTGGGATCATATGAGATCTTGAGCAATGCCTGAGATCAGTAGGTTGGTTGATTCAGAAACCCTATCCGTATAAGAGCAACGTTTTGCCTAATTCTGAAACTCCATATTGAACGACATCAGTTAAACGGAAAGAATTGAAGGACCAGCTTTTAGAAAGTGGTTTTATCCATCTGAGTGTGTATCTGTGGTGTACTCCAGTTTTATTCGTAAAGAAGAATGATTACAACATCAAGTTGTGTATTGGATTTTAGAAACTGAATATTATTGTGGTAAAAACCGTTATCCATTACCTTGAATCAACGATTTGATTAACCAACTTCAGTGTATGAAGTTTCTCTTAGTGATTGAGTTTGGATCAGATTATTTTCAGTTACGTTTGTGGAAAACTAGAAGGGGGGTTGAATAGTTTCTACCGTTTTAAAATTAATTCGCTTTGAATCCTTAACGTGATTTCAACTTAAAGCAAATAATAAAACAATATAAGCAAAGGAAGTAAGGAAAGAAACAATCAAAGCACAACAAGGATGTTTATAGTGGTTCGGTCTACTAGGACACTCTTCCTTGCCCTACTCAACTCCACAAACCTCTAACTCGAGTTTTTCTTCACTAAGAAACAAGTTCCCTTCTAGGAGGAGAAAACCTTTACACATCGCTTACTCTTTTTCCGTTACAAAGCTAAATACCGAGTTCTAGTTCGAGGTAGAACCAACCTAACGTCGCTTACACTTTTTCCAGTACTAAGCTAGATACCGAGTTCTTTACAAGGGTACAACCACTCCCGACACTCTATGTGTTTTGAGGACTAAAACACTAACCGATCACTACTGAATGTTTGGTATAACAATGATGTGTGAACTACTACTAAATCACACAGTGACTATACTAACAGGTTTACAATAGTGTGTTGAACCTTGATGCTTGATCTCTTTGCTACAAAAGAAAGATCTCTACAAATGAAATGAATGAATGAATGGGTTAGTAAAGTAAGAAAGAATGTATATGCAATTTATGCTATATGAGTGATGAGTGAACTTGAATGATCAGCTTGCTATTTATAGGCAAAATGATCAGACAAGGCACGGATTTGGCGGACCCAAATTCTGGGTTCCGCCCTTTATGCTGTTTGGGTCCGCCGGGACATGACAGCTAGATCTTACCATATCTTACCAAGATCTTACACAATCCAACTCATTGCTTGAAGATCTTTCCAAAATATTTTACCAAATCTACAAGATATCTAAATGATGTATGCCATGATGTCATGTATATATTTACATTTTAAGAATTAAAATGTAAATAATGTAAATGTATATATGTATGTAACATGTATCCTATTGATCATGTAGCATGTATATGATGAGTTTTAAAAGCTTATTACTATAAATGTAAAAGACTTTAACTTATATTTATGCTTTGCTAAAGATAAACTTTATAATTGTTATTAACAAAATATAGCAAAGATCGTAAAATATAAATAACGTTTTTAGGACGATATTTGTATTAACAATCTCCCCCTTTTTGTTGATGACAAAACCTAAAGTTTATTTTTAAGCAATGGAATAAGTAAAGTGTAAGTCTTTTAAAAAATTTAGATTAAAACTAGTTTTATGCAAAATTTTGAAGTCTTTTGAAATCAATTTTGTCATAAAATATGTATGCAATGTATGATGCAATATATGAGTTTAATCTAATCTAATCTCCCCCTTTTTGTCGAAACAAAAAGAAGAAATGCATAGCGGAATGTGGTAAATAGCCCTTGGTGATTACTCCCCCTAATTTGGAGTACCAAGTATAATGCATGGATTTTGAGAACTTAAAAGCTCCCCCTTGGATAATACTCCCCCAAATTGGAGTGCCAAGGTTATGATGAATGATCCTACAAAACAAAAGTTAGTGTATGTAATGCTCCCCTTTGATCAATACTCCCCGTTGCTAGGGTACCAACGTATGTGATTCAAGGATTATGAATGCTACAAAACAAGGATTTGTACATGATATGCTCCCCTCGATCAATACTCCCCATTGCTAGGGTACCAACGTATATGATTTAAGGATGAGAAATGCTATAAAATAAGGGTTAGTTGTAGATAATCCAACCAAGTAATATAAGTTCACCCAAACATTGTAGTTCAACCCGTTTGACTTTAAAAGTCAACTAAGTATACTTTGTTCAAACCAAGCACAAAGTCAATACTTCAAACCAACTATAGAATGATGCAAAAGTTAGTAGTTCCAACCAACCAAAATGTAATGCACAAATAGTGATCACACACAAGCATAAACATAACATCCATCCATTGAAAATTGTTTGTGATCAAAGTCACAAAACAAGGTGTTACAAAATAAAAAGAAAATAACCTAAAAAGGAAAAGTCCTAAAAAGTCCTAAGAAATCCTATAAAAGGAAACAAAGGAGAAACTTCTACTGTCTATTGCGGAGGATGGGAAAGAGCATTTAGGCGCTCAAGAATGTGGTTCAAAATGAACCTCATTTTGTTTTGTAACTCGTAAACCAAGATGTAGGTCCGTTGAGTTAAGTGGGCGGTCCTCTCGCACATGGAACATCCATGTCTAGATGGTGGAAGGGTTTGTTCATGAGTTGTTGGTGGTGGTGGTTGGTTGTTTGATGGTGGAGGTGGTGGAATGTAGGTTAGAGACATAATGGAAGCCATCAAAGTTGATTGCAAATCCATAGCCTCATTAAGGTGGGAATCCACCATATTGGAGAAGGCATAAAGACGATCAAGTTCTTCATTGATCTCGCCTTGGTTGTTGGGTTGGTTAATCCATATTCCCTCATCAATGGCATTGAGGGTGGACCTTAGTGAAAGGGTTTGAGGTTGCAGTTGTGGTGGTGCTTGATCACGGTAGAGAGGACCATAAATATCCCTATAGATGGGATGGAAAATAAGTGGTTCTTGACCTTCAAAAGTCAAGGGTGGTGGATTTGTAGACCTTGGTGGAACGTCTTCAAGGGTTTCTAAGTATGGATGTGGTGAGGTTGGAGGAGTAGCAAATAGCTCCATTGGATGGAGTTTGGGTGACTGTGGAGGTGATGGTGATCTAGTTGGTTGAGATAGAGCGGGTGGTGGTGTGGTAGCCACTAGAGTGATTGTTGGTGGTGGAGTGTTGATGATCACATTAGGTGGTGTTAGAGTTGAGAGAGTGAGAAAATTCTCATTTGTTATAGGTGATGAAATGTTTAAGGGTGATGACTCTTCTTATGAAGAAGTTAGATTTACAAAACAACAAGGTCAGACACTCATACGAGCTGTCCTTCTTGGTGGTCTGTTTGTTGATGAGTTATTGGATTTAGTCATTGTTGAAATGAGAAGGGATGCTTAGAAGTACAGAAATAATGCTTAGAGATGATGGTGAATGTGTGATTTGTGATGATCCTAAAGTTTATAATTTATAAACAGTAAGGTGTATTGAACTTTATGTTTGGATTTGATGTTGATCCATTGAGAAATGTTGGTTCCTAATGATTTGGAGCAAGAAAATGAACTTGTCATATCACCAAAGTCAATCCATAGAGATGGAGTTGAGTGATTTTGGGAAGATATGCAGTAAATGCAAAGGGTGAGTGGGAAATCTAATGATTTGATTGTCCCACGGATTGCAAGGAACCAATTTGAGGGTTCCTTGCTTGTTACAGAAAGGTAACTTGGATGGAAATTTGAATTTTCAAATTTTGGTGGGAAATGGATTTCTTATAGTTCTAAGTGTGCCTAAATCATCCTAATGTGCCTAATGATCAGTAGAATAATCCTAAGAACTAGAATTAATAATCTAAGGATCGGGATTAGACGGGAAATTTGAAATAGTTACTGTTTGAATGGCGGATCCAAACGATAACAAATGCGGACCCAAGTTTTTGGTTTCGCAGAATCCGCTGGGCTTAATTTGGCGGAGCCAAAGTTTTCAACAGACGGAACCCAAAATTTGGTTCCGCCATATCCGCCGATCGAAAACTCTTAATAGTGGGCATTTCTAACTACCCAAAACCCATTGAAATCCCGAAAATTATCCTAAATCATATGTAATTAATTAGTTGTGATTGTTTAAAAACAAAAACGTAGGTTCTAACACATGATAACACATAGATCAAACGGACAATTTTGAACTTACCATAAATGGAGGTTTAGCCAAACGGTGGCTTAAACACAGAAAATCGATAAGATCAAGTATTATCATCCTGCATTGTCACGTTAGTTCACATAAATGTTTATTACCAACATAATATCATAAAAACACAACAATTCATCACATCATTGTTTGAAATTGTTTTATACCAAACACTCCCTATTCCTCACTACTTGTTGATCTTCTTGTTAAGCTTCATTATCCAACGTCCAATATTCTTCATCATTCCTCTTGTTTGTCAGAATTCCTCGGATTGGTTCCCGATGGGAGGAAGTTGGCTCATGTATTCGGGTGGAGGAATCCTAGAATTTGGCAAACCATCATCCTCACTAACCGATGATGATGATGATGAGGTTGGAGGATGAGCACGTTTCCCTTTTGACACGGCTACTCTATGGTCACTAAGAGGTACAAAGGTATGTGGAATCTCGGAGTAGTCGGGAAGGAAACCTCTAGCATTTGGAGGAATGGGTGAAAAAGCTCTAAAGAGACGGGTAAGAAGCATCCCGTAAGGCATGGCGGTGGTACCCAAAACCGGAATATCGGCCATTCTCTTGGCGATATAGTAGGCTAAGTTGAAGGGTTGATGGGTGGACACACAAAAGAGCATGTAGCAAAGGCTTGCATTTAGGTGATCCCTATTTCCTATGGTGCACAAAACGTTAGCTCTAAGGATCTCTTCCAACTTTCTAAATTGAGGTCTAAGCTCGTTTAGCTCCATGCCAAACGGGTCTTTATCAACCTCTTTACCTCGACTTGGTTTAAAGGGATGGTGAATTCATGTTGGTTAACTTTGAAATGGATGCTCATGAGACCATAGTCGTTTGAACTAAGAACAACGCTAGCATAAAATTCTAGCACAAATCTAGGAACTATGGGTTCATCTATGTCTAGAAGACAATCAAATTGGATGGCGGCTAGTTGTTCACGGATATTGGTTCCTTCTAAGAATGAGGGGTCTACGGTTCTACCCTCGTGAACATAACGTTTTTCTAAAGCCTTAAAGATTTTGACTTGGTCGTTTGTGAGACCTTTTGTCTTATGGTGTTTGGGTAGGTAGTTGAGGGTTTCTTTGTGATCATAGTATGTTGCGGGAGGCATGTTGTTTTCCTAGACAAGAAAATTACATAGTTTAGTTAAAACTATCGAAAATACGTATATAAATTTCTAGTGTGTGCCTACATGGGGACAATGTGGAGGTGCGGTTATGTCGACTCCTTTTGATGCATGAAAATTTCGTTTGTGCAAGTTTTATAATAAAACGATAGATACCCAAACGCTCCTACTTCAATGTAGCTTCGATTGAATGTACCCGAAAATACATATTAGTTATGTATTCCCTTTAGCATTCAAGAGACATTATGCATATGATGTTTAAAACATAACGTTTTTATTTGTATGAACAATGTGCAAAAATCGTTTTTCCTAGTCGTGAGAAGATTTTTGCAAGTATTTGACATGGGGTTTTTGATGAATTGTGATAATGCCTTATGATATGCAATTTCTAACTAAGGAAAACATGATTTGTTATGCAATTCAGTAAATATGCTTCATGATTTTACAAAAAATATGCATAAACCCCAATTTTTGATTTTGTGCATGAAATAAAAATCCTAGACTCAGATCAGGAATGTAGATATGGTTAGGATACTTACAGAGAGGTTAAAATCACAAATTGGTTGTGGAGGATGACCTAAATTCTGAGATTGGTTTACTATAGGTCGAGTTCCAGTAGCTTGTGAGTTTTTGGGGAATGTGATAAACAGTACATGGGTGTTTGTTTACATATAAAAACTGACTCAGGAACCCACGGATTTGGCAGAGCCAAAATGTGGGTTCCGTACGTGTTGTCGATTGGTTCCGTGGGAACCTTTTGACAATTGATTGTTTTTGACGTGTTTGGTTAATCTAAGGTTCAAGCTAAGGTTCTAACTATACATTTGGTTCCATTAATCCTAAACCAAGTCTAAGGAAGTTAAAGGGTACTCTCTTAAGAGGTTTTATGAGAATATCGGCAATGTTGTCTTCTGAGGATACTTTCTCGATTGAGATGTTTCCTTTTTGAACATTGTCGCGTAGGAAGTGGTGACGTATTTCTATGTGTTTGGTTCTAGCGTGTTGGACTGGATTCTTGCTAAGGTCGATAGCTCCTTTGTTGTCGCAAAGAATGGGAACATCGTTGAGTTGAATTCCATAGTTGACGAGAGCTTGTTTCATCCACAGTGCCTGTTGACACACCTTTCCTGCAGACACGTACTCGGCTTTGGTTGTTGAAATAGCTAGAGCCGTTTGTTTCTTTGAGAACCATGCGGTAAGACAATGTCCAACAAAAGTACAAATACCACTTGTACTTTTTCTATCAACATAGTCACCGGCATGGTCTGAGTTGGCATACACTATGGTTTCAATTCCCGTTCCTTTGGGATACCATAATCCTAAATGTGTAGTACCTTTAATATATCTAAATATTCGTTTGACGGTTTCAAGATGGGATGTTTTAGGATCTTCTTGAAAGCGTGCACATAGACAAACACTAAAAATAATGTCGGGTCTATTAGCCGTTAGATAGAGTAGACTACTAATCATTCCTCTATATTTAGTGCTATCTACGGATTCACTTTCGTCATCCTTAGTGAGTTTGGTTTCGGAGGACATGGGTGTTTTCATAGGTTTGGAATCTTCAAGACCAAATTTTTTAAGCATATCTTTGATGTACTTAGATTGGTTGAAAATATCCCATCTTCTAATTGTTTAATTTGTAGTCCTAAGAAAAAGTTTAGTTCCCCCATCATACTCATTTCAAACTCATCATGCATGATTTTTGAGAAATCATCGCATAATTCTTGACAAGTTGATCCGAATATGATGTCATCCATATATATTTGAACTATGATTATATGTGATCCCTTTTTCTTAGTGAAAAGAGCGTTGTCTACTAGGGCCATGGTATAGTTATGGTCAACTAGGAAAGTCTTAAGTCGATCATACCAAGCTTTTGGTGCTTGCTTAAGTCCGTATAAAGCCTTTTTAAGTTTATAGACATGATTAGGTTTTTCAAAGTCGGTAAATCCAGGAGGTTGTGCAACGTACACTTCCTCATTAATAAAACCATTAAGAAATGCACTTTTGACATCCATTTGAAAAAGTTTAAAGTCATGTGCACATGCATATGCAAGTAGTATTCTAATTGACTCGAGCCTAGCTACCGGTGCAAATGTTTTGTTGTAGTCTATACCTTCTTGTTGATTGTAGCCTTGAGCTACTAGCCTAGCTTTGTTTCTAGACACTACGCCATTTTCATCCATTTTATTCCTAAACACCCATTTTGTTCCTATTATGGTTTGACATTTAGGTTAAGGGACTAATGTCCAAACGTCATTTCTAACAAATTGATTAAGTTCTTATTGCATTGCTATAACCCAATATTCATCTTTTATAGCCTCATTTATATTTTTGGGCTCAATTGTTGAAATGAAACAAAAGAAATTACTTTGATTTTGAACTCTTGATCTTAAGGTTCTTTTATTAATTTCTCCTATGACGTTATCTAATGGATGACTTCTAGATTCTTTGATATTGACTATTTCCTTATTCAAATGTTCATCTTCTTTATCATTATCTAGATTTTCTTGGTTTTCAACCATTTGACTTTCAACTAAGTCATCATCTACCAAAGGTGATGTCTTAGAGGGAGGTGGACTTTCGTCGAATGTTACGTTCAACGATTCCTCGACTCTTGAGGTTTCTTTGTTCAAGACAATGTATGCTTTACTATTTTGTGAGTATCCAAGGAATACACCTTCATAAGACTTTGGGTCAAACTTGGCGAGGTAATCCTTAGTATTTAAAATGAAGCACTTGCTTCCAAAAACTCTAAAATATCCTAAAGTAGGCTTTTTGCCTCTATAAAGCTCATATGGTGTTTTCTTCAAAAATGGTCTAATTAAGACTCTATTTAAGATATATGTTGATGTGTCAACGGCGTTACACCAAAACTTTTGTGGTATATTTTGTTCGTTTAGCATTGTTCGACTCATTTCTTGGAGTGTTCTATTCTTACGTTCTACTACACCGTTTGATTGAGGGGTTCGAGGAGCCGAGAAGTTATGTGTTATGCCATTAGCATCACAAAAAGCTCTGAATTGGGTTTCGTTATCAAATTCACGACCGTGGTGGGTTCTAATTGACACAATGCTATTTTCTATTTGATTTTGAATTTTCTTACTTAGAATTTCAAATTTATCAAATGCTTTGTTTTTAGTTTTCAAAAACTTAGTCCAAGTATACCTAGAGTAATCATCTACTATTACCAAAGTATAGAAGTTTCCTCCATAACTTTGTATAGCGGATGGACCAAACAAATCCATATGCAACAATTCTAGACACCTAGATGTAGACACCATGTTTTTAGCCTTATGGCTATTATGAACTTGTTTCCCAATTTTGCAAGCATCACAAAAGTGTTGGTCATATTTCAACTTGGGTAGGTTCCTAACGAGTTCCTTAGATGATAAGGATTGGATTAGCCTTATATTGGCGTGACCTAAGCGTCTATGCCACAGAGTTGAGTTGTCGTCTAAGGAGGTGAGACAAAGTTTGTCTTTAGATGTTTTGTCTAATTTCATAACGTAAATGTTATTCTTTAAAACACCTTTTTCCTACGGTTATGCCATTTTTAAGTATCTTACTTCCGTTTTCACTGAAAAGGACGTCATACTTTTTACGGCATAATTGACTAATACTAAGCAAGTTAAAACCTAAGTTATCTACATGAGCAACATCATCAATAGTGAGAGAGTCATGAGAGATTGTACCTTTTTCGATGATTTTACTTTTAAGCTTGCTATCAAACGTAACATTACCTCCGTTGTACATTTGGTAGGTTGAGAAAAGGATTTTGTTTCCCGTCATGTTTCTTGAACACCCACTATCTTTAATCTACTCATCCATTTCTAACCCGACTTTCAAGCACACCTAAGTTAAAGAAAAACTCAAGCGTTTGGTCCCCAATATCTCATGGGTCCATTTGGGTTAAACATAGCATTATCTTGATTCATGTATGGAAACGGTGGATATGGGTTCCATGGCATGTAGTTGGGACCATGATAGTTCCTAGGCATGTTTGGGTTCCAACTATTTTGATAATGATGTTGTGAGTTGTAGTTACTCTTTGGAAAGGGGTGTTTGGGAATAGATGTTCTAGGTCTTTGTTGAACTGTTTTAGTCCTAAACTCATTTTTAACTTTTCCTAATCCTATAGCAACTGCTGGTTTTTGTTTGTTAACAGTTGTACTAGTGCTAGGTTTTCTTGTGACTTTAACAAATTCAGTACGATCCGAAATACAAGCCTTCTGTTCATCAACAGTTCCCGCGGAACCTTTGGCCACTACTGGCGGAACCAAATTTTTGGTTCCATCAGATCCGTGGGTGTCTGAACTTGTTGGAACAGTTTCTTGTACTTTAACGGTTAGTTTTTTAAAACTACTCAAGTTTCCTGATTTCATAAAACCTATTCCAATTTTATCATGAGGTAGTTTTTGAGTTTGCATTATCTCATCAGCTAAACTAATATTTTTATCAAACTTTTTAAACTTAGAGTTTCGTTTGATAAGTTCTTCCTGTGTGGACATAAGTGTTTCTAGTTCAAGTTTTAGTTCCGGACAAGACATACATTTTTCTTTAACATCTTTACCCTTTTCTAATCGTAAAGCTTTCTCTTTTAACCAATAAACTTCGTTTTCTAAAAACTCCTTTTTGGTTTTTAAGAACTTATTTTTGTTTATGATTTTTAGGGTGATTTCACACAGTTTGTTATATTCTATTTCTAAGGTGTCATCATCAATAGAGGAGCAAGATGAGTCAGATTGTACCTCTTTAGAGTCATGAGCCATAAGAGCAACTTCGTCATTCTTTGGCTCTTCGTCATCATCTTCACTATCACTCCAAGCACCACTAACAAAGGCTCGTTGAGTCTTGTTCTTTGGTGGCTTCGGACAATCTCCTATTAGGTGACTAGTATCCCCGCACCTAAAGCACTTCCTATCTATTTTGCCTTTCTTATCATCACGGTCTTTCCGGAAGGATTTCTTTTCTTCTCGAGGTTGTTTAACAAACTTTCCTCGTCTTCTGAAGAACATCTTGAAATCTCTTACGGCCATGGCATACTCTTCGTCTTCATTTAATGTTGCTAGCATATATGTTTCCTAATTATTTTCACTAACACATACAACACAAATTTCACTAACTAAATAAGCAACAAACACTCTCTTTTCTCTCCTTGTTGGATCGGCCAAACTAAGAACACCAACCATAATCCATCACTTTTTGAAGAACAAGTTATAATCTAGCTCCATTTACCTTCCTTGTTAGAGTTTTGTGATAAAAACTCAAGGTTTCTTATACATTTTCATCCAAATCTCATCAAATCATCAAGTAAGCTTCAAGAACATCTTTCTAATCTTTTCATACTTTCATTTGATTGTTTTTCAAGTTATATTAGTAGCTAGCTATGCAAATATATATGTTATATATACCACTTTGTTCAATAATAATCTTTAACACTAGATCCATAAGTTTTGCTAGTATCCTCATGAAATCCACCATTGTTGGTGATGTTTAGGACCCCATGACACCTTAAGAAGGTGTATGGTAAGATTAGATAGGTTGTGGTGTTGATATGAAGTGGTTTCATTAAGTTTTGAACTAGTCTTGAACCTTAAACATTGATTTTTCAACTATAGAAATAGCTACTGTCCAAATCGTGTAAACTGGAAAACTTAGAAACTTTTGAACTATTTTGGCCTTCATATTCAGAAAGTTCTTTCAAAAACGAAACCGTGGCCGCTTGAATCACTAAAAACCGACTTATAACGAAGGAGATATGATTTTTCAAAGTTAGACGACGAAAACTAAAATTCTGAAAATTTAGTTGCTGATCGCCGAGATTCAAAGGACAAAACGAGGCCTTAGACGTGATCTAGACGACCCGACCTACTGAGATTATGTTAGTTCATGTTTATACGAAGCCGTGGATATAAAGAACGTAGCAAACGAGCTTATAACGACCGAGATATGCACGTTTAAAGCCCGACATACCATGTTTATTTTTGACAGCCCACTATTAGAAAATATTCTAAGTATAAAAACTAGTATTTTTACAAGTCACTAAGTTGATAGCCGATTTTATATATGATCAAGGCGCGTTTGATCAAAAGTCAAATGAAACGACATTAAGATTATGTTGCAAGGTTTTCAAAAACGTCGAGTTTGATCACTAACACTTAAAGTACAATATATCGCGACTAGTTTCACGAAGACATTTTGGACATATTTTCACAAGTAACGAAAAGTGTTATTTTTGCGACGAAAACATTATATTTACCGATAGAACACCAAATGAGGATCGTGGAGTACCGTTTCAACATATTTACACGAAAAGTAGTTTATAACTTAACGAGACGTCAAAAGTGTATTTTTCATCGATAAACGTTAATTTCAAAACTAACAAGTGGTATCTTTAACATACGTATTTGCATGTGTTGCATTGTATCATTGCTTACATTGGATCACATCATTCATAATAGGTCGCAGTTAGAGACCGGGTATCCTTTCATCACATCCACTATTGTCATTGTTGCTATATCTTATCAGGTGAGTTTTCATAGGCCCATTTTCAATTGTTTACATAATTTCTAAATTCTCGGGGGAGAATACATTGCACCATTTTTATGCGGACCAAAGTATCAAACTCATTACATTGCTTAAGTTACATCATTTGCCCAGATTAAAGTCCCCTTTATTATCATGAACCGTTAATTGTGAGCAAGCGAGAGTGAGTGAATAGATCTATTGAGGGTGACTCCTCCGTTCGGGTTGGTAGCGCCAACTTGTCAAACGAACGCATTTCATTTCTGTCATATTAGAGTGAATGGCAAACACTCAGTTGGGGCATTTCGTTTCAGTCTAGCTTCGGGGTCATGAGCTTAAGAGTTAATGTATTAATTTTATGTGGCATTGTTTTGTCATACACTTTATACTTGTGGTATCCGTATAACATTTCATTTACATAAACCTATGAACTCACCAACATTATTGTTGACCGTTTTAGCAATGTATTTTCAGGTAATTAAAGGTTTCACATGTTGGCTTGCATAGGGACATACCATGGAGTCGCGGAGTCGACGCGTCTCACTTTATATTTTATGCACTTATCCATCGTTTGAATTGTATGAACTTGATTTCTGAAAACTTGTTTCACCTTTTGGGACCTAGCCTTGTAACTCTGAATGTTTTTAAATAATCAAACGATGTATTTTCTAAACGACACTTTAGGCCGTTCAATATAACTGTAACTGTGGTGCTATGATCAGTCGCGCCTTCGAATGCTTCATTCCGCTGCAAGTCACGTAATTTGGGGGTGTGACATAATATATTTTGAAAATCTTGAGTAACGTAGCTCTGATGCCAATTGTGGAAAACTAGAAGGGGGTTGAATAGTTTTTACCATTTTAAAATTAATTCGCTTTGAATCCTTAACGTGATTTCAACTTAATGCAAATAATCAAATAATATAAGTAAAGAAAGTAAGGAAAGAAACAATCAAACCACAACAAGGATGTTTATAGTGGTTCGGTCTACAAGGACTCTCTTCCTTGCCCTACTTCACTCCTCGAGTCTCTAACTCGAGAGTTTTTCTTTACTAAGAAACAAGCTCCCTTCTAGGCGGAGAATACTTTTACACGTCGCTTACTCTTTTTCCGGTACAAAGCTAAATACCAAGTTCTAGTTCGAGGTAGAACCAACCTAACGTCACTTACACTTTTTCCGGTACTAAGCTAGATACCGAGTTCTTTACAACGGTACAACCACTCCCGACACTCAACATGTTTTGAGGACTAAAACACTAATCGATCACTACTGAATTTTTGGTATAACAATGATGTGTGAACTACTACTAAATCACACAGTGACTATACTAACAGGTTTACAACAGTGTGTTGAACCTTGATGCTTGATCTCTTTGCTACAAAAGAAAGATCTCTACAAATAAAATGAATGAATGAATGGGTTAGTAAAGTAAGAAAGAATGTATATGCAATTTATGTTATATGAGTGATGAGTGAACTTGAATGATCAGCTTGCTATTTATAGGCAAATTGATCAGACAAGGCACGGATTTGGCGGACCCAAATTCTGGGTTCCGCCCTTTATGCTGTTTGGGTCTACCGGGACATGACAGCTAGATCTTACCATATCTTACCAAGATCTTACACAATCCAACTCATTGCTTGAAGATCTTTCCAAAATATTTTACCAAATCTACAAGATATCTAAATGATGTATGCCATGACGTCATGTATATATTTACATTTTAAGAATTAAAATGTAAATAATGTAAATGTATATTTGTATGTAACATGTATCCTAGTGATCATGTAGCATGTATATGATGAGTTTTAAAAGCTTATTACTATAAATGTAAAAGACTTTAACTTATATTTATGCTTTGCTAAAGATAAACTTTATAATTGTTATTAACAAAATATGGCAAAGATCGTAAAATATAAATAACGTTTTTAGGATGATATTTGTATTAACAACGTTTAAAGGAGTGAGATGTTCCTAGAATTTCTTTTCGTATTTTTTATTATCTCTATGAGTGTTGTGATGCCAATTGTATTGGCTACTGCTTCTACTGTTCCTATGGACTTGATAGATTGTGTCTTTAATGAATACTTGGGCAAATTGTCATAGTATGACATCTTGGTGTATTTAGAAATGAAAGAGAAACACGGGGATCATCTTCGTATTTTGTGTTGAAATTTCTATGTCAAAAGAAGCTCTATGTAATGTTTCCGAAGAGAAAATTTTGATGAAGAATGAGAGGAGAATTTTGAAAAACTGGAAAGAGATTTATTTCTGCTCAAGAAGGAGACTTAGTTATGTCCTTATGCAACACGGGAAGATTGTTGGTTATGCATCAGTACAGCTAGAACCGTAAGAAGTGAACTATCCGACACATGAATTGATATAGATTTATGACAGGCATGAAGAAGCTCAAGAGCAAGACGGTGGAATATGATCTATGTTATCAGACTTGAAGGAAGCGGTTTTGATTGAAGCACACAGTTCTATTTGCTCTATTCATTTTAGTTGTACTAATATGTATAGAGACTTGAAGCAGAATTTTGATGGAATGGTATGAAGATGATTGTAACTACATTGGTGGAGAAGTGTTTAGCATGTCAACAGGTTAAGATTCAGCATCAGCATACAAGTGGTTTCCTTAGTTTTGATGTTCTTTTGTGGAAGTGGGATTTAAACTTTTAGGAACGTTGTAACGTGTTTACCGCTCACATTTAGGAAGGACAACACGAATTGAGTTGTAATGGATCATTTGACTAGGTTGGCTCACTTTGGAAGATTTGCAGAGATTTCTTTAGGCAGAAGATTATTCAAGTTACATGGCGCACCTGCAGTGATCGTGTCAGAGATTCGCGTTCTACTTCACATTCCTAGGAAGAGCTACTGAAGGCTTGAGGAACCAGACTCAATTTTAGTAATGTTTTGCACCTCCAAACCGATGGCTAAGCAGAACAACTATTTGAACTTGGAAGATGTGTTGAACAGGAACTTGAAAAGTGTTAGTTCTGGTTGTATTTGCTCACTATGAATAGAAGGCTCGCAGGTGACAAGGATTTTTCTTTCAGAGTTTTGTATGAATGGAAATGTAGAACACCTTTTGGTTGAATTAAGTCGGAGAATTACTTACTGAAGGTCCGGAGTTGATTACAATGACTAACGGATTAGTTATCATTGTGGAAGAGAAATTTTGGAACTTTAGACTGAGAATTTGTGTGTTCCGTATGATGTCTCCGTACAGAAGAGTTAGACTTTTTGGCATATATGGAAGATTTAGTTCGCGATATGTAGACCTTAGATTCGTTCTTATCCGTACAATTATTCTACCTATTCCATTATGCCTTCTAATACGTTTTGATATTCCAATATGTGCTTAGTTGATCGTCGATACGAATATGTTACCCATTTTTTATGAGACTCTTGATACGTTTGATGATTCGGTATGTGCTTCTCTGATTATTAGCAAGTTCCTTAGTCCGTTCAGAATCTGGAGAGAGTTGAATAAGTTTTATCGTTTAGCACTACCTTCGTATTTGCCTCATGTGTATATGTGTTTCATATATCTCTTAGTGAGATTACATCTGTCATCTGCTACGTATTTGTTTCGAATTCGTTGGATCAGATTTGTAATGATTTGTGTTCTGTGGAGAGCCTGGGTCTATCCTAATTGTCCTGATCGAGTCATGAGAAATAAAACTATTCCGTTTGTGATGATGCTTTTGGAAGAACCTCTCCGAGAAGGAGGCTATTTATGGTCACTTCTTTTGTGATTTGATGCGAATCAGTCTAACTTTTACGACTTCAAATTTCGAGGACGAAAATTTTCTTTTAGAGGGGAAGAATTATAACGACCTGGAAAATTCTGAGTGATAATTGAAACTTGATACGAGCATAACCTAAGATCTTTGAACTATTGAATAAGTTACCTACTATGTTTTAAATGTAAAAAATACAAGTGTGAATCTATAACCTATACAAAATCGACCTAAACCAAGTTCATAAACTTTGTATCACACGTTCACAAGTTGCATTGGACCTATTCATATTTTGTGAACCTTCCACCATCCGAAAATTCAAAGAGATAATACCAAAATATATTAAGTTGAAAAATGGGAAGAATAAGTCCTCCTCACACTCCCTGGAACTCGGCATTCTCCCTATTATTTTTATCCATTCGTATTTCTTTCTCCAACCGTGTACTCATTCTCCTCTCACACTCAAAATCCTAAAATGCCTACACAAGAAAAACATGGCAGCCTCTATATTCTCTCTCCAAGAAAACCAGGGTGCGAAGCAAAAGAGAAAAGAATAATCAGACTCGGGTGGGGAGATGGGGATCGAAAGGTTTTGGTTCTTGTGTTCTTTGATCCATCTTTGATTCGACCTAGAGGTACTCTCATAATCGTCCTTGTGGTTTCATTCAAATCAATGATATACAAACATGCGTAAATATGTAAACCTAAACTAATGTGCTTATACGAATGGATATATATATTTATACACATGATCAGATTTAATGCACGTCATATGAAACATAGTGATCATGATATTGTGTGTGTCGTATTGAATCTGTATGAGGGAGTGGGAATCAGGTCTGCTATGTGTCGTGTGTGTTTGGATTCGTTTTGTGTCGTTGAGTGTATATTTCTTTTTGTTGATTCTGGTGTGCCTTCATGTCGAGCCTTGCCATTTCTTTTGATCTAAATGTAGATGATCCCTACAAGATCATTAAGTAACAAAATAAATGATGTGCTAAAATAATGGAAATCCTAGACGTGTAAAAGCTTAATGAGGGCTGTTGTGGCTATTAGTTTATGTGACGACTCCATGTTCTTCTCTTGATCGATCAGGTTGTAAAACATGTGTATATAATCTGCTCTAAAATTGTGTAAAAATATAAAGGGTGTACACGTATATGATGTTGTGTTAGGTCATGTGAGAGTGTGTTGCTTTATGTCATTTAATGGCCCTTTTGTCAACCTAAATATGCACCTAAACAAGCCCTAAAATTCTGCACTTAATGATCATTAATGAGGCGTAAAAAGATAAGAAACCCTAGTTGTGTGGTTTTGTATTAAATGCGAATTGAGGTTAGGGTTTTGTAGGGTCGTGATTGGTGTGATTTTAAAATGAATGTGTATATATGTAAAGGTAATGATTAATACAGGTTTCGTGTTATATAAACATCTCGTGTGTGTTTGTGTAAGTAAACATGTGTTATAATGGTCTTAAAAGGGGTTTTGAAACGGGACTGTTTTGTAATCTGAATACGTGTGCACTATTGCTTGAGTTTCATAAGTGTATAATACTGGTTCTTTGCTTGTAAACCTTGTTTAATGTCTTAATTAAGTTTTATAATTGGTTTGGAGTGAATTGGAGTCGTATTGGTCATGTTTATGAATTTTATGGGATCATGTGTCAAACCTGAGTTTTGGGAACTTAAAATCAGTCGATGTTTTTGATTTTTCATTTTCAAACCACAAGGAACTGAGAGCTCTCCTTTTACAGGAGTGATATATAAGTTATGTGTGACTTCCTAGAATTTTTGTGTATTTTTCTGAAGTGTCTAAATGGGTTAATTAAAGGAAAACTTTCTGTGTGTATCTGCAGTTAACTTTCTGAATAGGTCTGGAAGGATGATTTTTAAAACAGTACTTGTACTTGGTAGTAAAATCTATAAAAATCTGTGAAGGTACTTAACTGATATGGGAATCACTGAGAATTATTTCAGAATTTTTGGAGCATGATTGGCAGGCCTTAAAAATCATAAGAATGTGATCCAGATTCACTAATAAATCCTAAATAAGTGATATATGATTTGGAAGTACCTATGAACCCTAAGTTTGATTAATTATGAATGTAACCCTAACTTACTAATTATGGAAACTTGCTAAATATGGAAAGTTACTAATTCGGGAAGCTTACTTAATTCGGAAAGTTACTAATTCAGGAAACTCACTTAATTCGGGAAGTTACTAAATATGGATAGTTACTAGATTTGGAAAGTTGCTATAAATAGCAGGAAACCCTAATATGTCAATCTGAACAACAATAAGTACTGAATCAGAAATAATTTATGAAATGGTTCTTAAATGATAAGACGATCATTAATTCTTGTAGATTCGCTGAAGAAGGAGTAACTTCTGATCCATGTGTTTTCTGATATGGTTTCATTTGCGGTTTCAGGTACAGATATTCTACCTTTTCTCAGTAAGGGTTTTGGTTTGTCGATCCTTGACTTGATTCATTTACTTTGATATGATTCCGTTTGATATGATTCGTTGATATGATCTGTTTGATATTATCATTTGATATGATTCTGTTTGCTATCCATTCTGTTATGATGATCTGTATATTATCTCATTGATATGAGATTCGGTTCTGTTGATATGCTCTGATTGATTATGCTATAGTAGCTCCATTATGATTATGGATAGCCTTGCTTTGTTTATTTGTTCTGTTACCCGAGCTAACTAGCCATGGAGGTACCATGGCCATGTCATTGAGGCACCAATGGCATGACACTTTCTGTGGAGGTGTGATTGATTCACGGCGTTCCCTTTTGTTATGTATGATTTGAGCTCATGGCCATTATGTATATATATGTACAGTCTAGTACTTGCATATGTATTTTGTTTGCAGGGAGCGTATGGATGCATCCTAGGTTTGTGATATGTTATGATATGGCTTTGTAGTGATGGGTTGGTGTGTGCCATACACCCCATTTCACATTTGAGAGGTCACTCCTCTATGGTTACTTATGATATGATAGGATATGATTATGATTATGTGGGACACTAGAAGGGGGGTTGAATAGTTTACCGGTTTAAAAACACTTTTTAAAAATCTTGTTTTAAAAGTATACTATTGGAAACTTTGATTCGAACTCTATGTGTAATCAATCAACACCAATATGAACTACACACTAAGCTAAGTAATAATAACAAATAAAGGTAAAGAGTAGACTTGGAAAGATCAAACCGAGACAGAGGATTTATAGTGGTTCGGCTACGAAGCTCTTCTTCGCCCTACTCCACTCCCCGAGTACCACACTCGAGAGTTTCAAACACTATATCAACAACCTCCCTTCAGGCGGAGAAAATCGTACACGTCGCTTATCCTATTACCGACACTAAGCTAGATGTCGAGTGCTAATCTTAGCTAGCACCAATCTACCAAGGTCCACGTGACCAAACACTCAAGCCCAGTGGCTTCAAGAGATCACCAAGATCTCAACACGATCACAATGATCAACACTCACTTCACTCTACTCAACTAACACTAACCTAATGACCCTTGATCTTCTTGATCAATCACACAAGCCCAATGGCTTCAAGAGATGTTCACTATCTCTATAGATCACACTTGATCTTCACTCTCACTCACAAAAAGGAAATAAACTTGATGTATGCTAAGACACAACAAGGATGTAACAAGTGTTACAAAAACCTATCAACTATAACTCTAGTATCTTCTTGATTACTTGAGTTCTTCTCTTGCTAATGAAAAGGGATGACAACACCTTGTATCAACTTGGATATTTGTGTTCTTCTCTTGCTAGTGAAGAGGTATGAAGAGGATCACTTGAAGGATGATTGGATCACTCTTGAAACAAAGAAAAAACTAATCTAAATGACCCTTAGAAGTGAAAGGTGTGAGAGGATTTAGTTAAGGTATTTTTCTGTGTGTGAAGGTTGCCTAAAACTGTGAAAGAGGTGGGTATTTATAGGTAAAGAAAATCTGAACGTTACAATTCAAAATGGTACGGACGGCTCCGTTAAATACCATACGGCTCCACTAAATTTAGTGGAACCGTGGAGCCGTGGTAGACTAGGACGCTCCAAATTTTGTCTTTTCTGGTGAAAACTTATTTGGGGAAGGTTGGAGCTGATTTTGGGGGGAAAATTAGCTGTTGTGATTTTCAAACTAATTTTTCCATTAAAACATTTCTTAATATTTCAAAAATAATTTGTCAAGTGTATTTTTGAAAAAATGTTTTGTCCCATTTAAAATGTGAATTTTCAAAACATAAATTCACTTCTTTGATCACTAGTTCAAGTTGTAACTTTGTTCAAGAGTGATTTGCGTAGAAACGGGATCTTCCGATTAAAAACTTGTTAACGTTAATTTTAACGTAACGTGAGTTCACATTTTGTCATCCTCAAAACGTGAAGTAATCGAAAGATATAAATAACGTTTTTAGAACATTATTTGCATCAACAATCTCCCCCTTTTTGATGATGACAAAATATAAACTCATTTTAGGTTAAAATTAGTTTTAACAAGTTTTTAATGAGTTTACTCCCATTTCTCCCCCTTTTTGTCAAATCAAAAAGGTGGTTAAGGCTCCCCCTTGATGTGTACTCCCCCTCATTTGGAGAACACAAAGGAATCGAGCAATGGTTCGTGCTACAAAACAAGGTTAGACGACAAATAAACAATATCTAACAAGTAGCACATAAGACAAATATCCAACCACAATAAAAGAATTATGGCTAAGTAGCCATAATGAAAAGCCCATTACATAAATATAAAATAAATGTCATACATAAGTATGACTACAATAGGAAAGCAAATTAAACTAACAAGAAGACACATAAACATTTAAAGTAACATGAGGCTTCTAGATTTGCTTCCAACTTCAAAAGGTTCCTAATCATTTATTTAGGGAGACTAAACATAACCATGTTTAGTTTGGGCTATTGTGTGGTGGAGGTGGTGGAAGGATGATGGGTCCAATGGGTGGTGTGAGAAGGTGTTCAAGGTATGAAAACCTAAAGCTAAGCTCATCTCTAAGGTTCATGATAAGCTCAAAGTTGTGATGACAACAAGCACAACTCAAGGTGTGTGGGTGAAGGGGATACATGATGGGATAACCCATTAAGGGTTGAGGTGATGGTGATAGTGAAGGTGATGGTGTGTTGCTCCCAAATTCAAAGGGAGTGTTTGGTGAAAGGGTGAGGGTGAGAGTTAAAGGTTGTGGTGATGTTGAGAGTGATGAGGGTGTTGTGTTAGTTCCCAATTCAAGGGAAGTTGATGGTGATGAGTTGAGTGTCAAGGCTAAAGGGTGAATGGGACTAGGTTGAGATGAGTGTGTGTTGATTCTTGTTGTGGAGGATGAGGATGTAGGTTGGATAGAGGTTGCCTTGGATGGAGCTTGGGGTGTAGTGAAGGAAGATGATGATTTGGTAGAAGTTATGGGTGTATGGGTTTCATCTTCATCATCCAAGGTGAGATCAATGAGGGGAATGTCATTGGTGATAGGTTTAGTTGATGATTAGGGTGTGTTGACATTCTTGATCCATTGATCAACTAGAGTGGTTTGGTTGGTTGGTTTGATGTTGAATCTAGGTTTCTTGAATACTCTTGATCCCATGATGGTGGTATGGTGAGTGTGAAGGTGTAAGGATGGGTGTAAGGATGGCAATGCATAATGTTAGCTTAAATAGCCAAATCATGAGTATGCAAGTTTGAAATGTTGGATTTGGGGATTTGGGTGCATGGGAATCAGGTTATGGTTGCAGTTTTTCAGGGAAAAGAAGTCAAAAAGTGGAAGAGAATAGCAGTTTTTGTCTTCCAGAGGCACGGCACCATTAAAGGTTCTACGGCACCACTAAATTTAGTGGAGCCGTGGCCTATTTAATGGAGCCGTGGGCTCTTTTGACCTTCTTTCCAGGTCTGCAGGTTTTAGGCAGCCTAAATGGGGAAATTTCTGGGGAATCCATTGGCTGCAAATCTCAAAGCCTCAAATTACTAAACACATAGAATTCCTAAAGCTAGTTTCAAGCAACTAACATGATCATGTGATCATCTATGTATTTAGGCAACTATTAAGCATGCATGAATCCAAGCATTTTTAACATCTAGTGCATGTAATAAAATAAGCTAACATGCATGAGTTAGGCAAGATAAACCAACATGAGGATTAATTAACAAGAGAATTAACCATGTTGAAGTGTTAAAATGTTAAAAAGGGAACATTCCAAGCAAGTTAATGCCATGACTTTATTTATAATAGCTTAATAATACTTAAGTTAATAGTACTACTTAAGCTAATCCTAACTAGTCTCGTTTCTTCCCCAACTTTTTGATCTTGTTCCCAAGCCCTTTGATCGCCTTGCCAATGGACTTGAATCCCCCGATAGTTTGCTCATGCATCTCCACTTGTCTATTGTACATTGTGGTTTGCCTTCTCATCACGTGGGATAGATTTACCATCCCATTTTTGAGGTCGGTTGTACGTCGAAATGATGAGGTATCAAGGTTACGAAAGTAGGTGTCGGGAGAAGGGATTTGAGAACTAGAAGTTCCTTCTTCGTTCACCTCATCATCGTCCTCATCCATGGGTTCAGATGATGATTCGTGACTGAAGGAGGAGGATGAATGGGGAATATCGGAAGTGGATTTACGACCACGTTTGGACCCTTTGTCCTTACGTTTCTTTGTGCGACATTGTGGTCCACCAAGTGGGTGCATAACCGGATTGACTAGGACATAGTCGACACTTTGAAGATGTGGGAAATGTTCCATGACCCACCTGAATAAACGAGTAAGCAACATGCCGTATGGCATTAGCTCATCGGACCGACGATGAATGTTGGCCATCCGTTTGACCATGTAGTATGCGAGGTTGAATGGTTCCTCGATACTAAGACAGTAGAGCATAAGGGCAAGACTTGCCGATACGTGATCATGGTTGCCCGCAAGGCTTAACACATTTTCACGTAGAAGAAGTTCCCAACTTCTAAGGTCGGGACGGAGTTCCCTGAGGTAGATTTTGGATGGGTCGAGAAAGACAACGGATCCATCACGTTTTTGGTACGTGTTGGCGACTCGAGGAATTTGGATAATTTGTTTGATTACTTCAATGTCGGGAATTTGGGTACTATAGGCACCTTCCATCTCAACATTGTAGTAAAGAGACTCTATAGAATGGTCGTTGGTGTATGCACACTGACCATATGAGGGAACACCAAGAATTTCACCAAACTGAGTGACAGACAGGGTGATATTTTGGTGTCGAATCTAAAAGTCAAGAAAGACGTTTCCGTCAGAGTCAGTGTAGGTACGAACACGACTGTAAAATTCGAGAACGAAAAGAGGACATATTTGATCGTTTATTGTGTATAAACAATCGAACCGAATAGAAGGGAACACAAGCACTGACTCTGTCTGACATGACATAAAGTGCATCGACTACACGCCCTTCGTGTATGTATCGTGTTAGCACTTTGGCAAAATAAGCCTTTTGTTCATCAGTGATGTTTGGGTTTTCAAGTGTTTCAATGATGTAATTTCGGGTTAATTGATAATCATTCCGAGGCATTATTGTCTACAAATTTTTTTTTGTATATGTTAGTTTGTTGCATTTTAATGATTACACTTCTAGTGTGTGTGCCTAAATGCAAACAATGTGGAGGTGCGGCAATCTCGACTCTAAAATTATCCTAAAGAGATTACCCAAACGCTCCTAACTTCACTTTTGCTCAATCAAATATGTCGAACAATACATATCAATTATGTACTTTGAGCCATATTTGAGAGTTCATGTATGCATGCAAAAATGTTTTTAATTTGCATCAACAATGCATGAAAAAGGTTTCATGATCCTAGACTTGTGAAGTTTTTCGAAAAATGATCGAATTGGGGTGTTTGGCAAATGCCTCAACATGGTGCCAACGAGCTTTTAGTTTGAAAAGCTTTAATGTAGAACGTTCCTAATCCAATTTTAATCATCCTAAACATGATTCCATTGCAAATAATCAATCATAATCCGAATTTAGTGATTAATTTCGGATTAGGTTTTGCAACACAAATGAGTTTTTGGAAATCCTAGGTTTAGGGAATCATGTGAATGC
This sequence comes from Artemisia tridentata subsp. tridentata, assembly GCA_021014915.2. Taxonomy (NCBI): domain Eukaryota; kingdom Viridiplantae; phylum Streptophyta; class Magnoliopsida; order Asterales; family Asteraceae; genus Artemisia; species Artemisia tridentata. Next base: position 320,281,749 of record CP139506.1, on the reverse strand, counting down.
TACATTGTCTAATCTTAGTCTTAATTTCACAAGGGTTCAATTAATTTTGAAAATCCCCAATTCGGATTTATACTCAAGAACAAACCCTAGACTCAAATTAAATGAAATTAAGAATGATTTACTTACAATTAGTGATGTTGTGATTAGGATTTGTTGATTCCAATGCCTCAATCTTGATTTGCAAAAGATTAATTGAATTATGGTGTTATGGTTCGGTTTTGACAGCAAGTGGAAGTGGTTTTGTGTGTTTGGAAAATTTGTGCAGAAGAAAAGAGTAACTGGGCGCGTTTATTAGATGCACGGCTCCACGGTTCCACTAAACATTAGTGGAGCCGTGGCTCTTTAGTGGAGCCGTATGTCTGATGGTCCAGTTTTTCTTCTGTTTTGACTTTTGGCTGATTAATCTTACTTATTTAGTAAGACTTTTTGACACGAGGAAAAAGTTTATACCTAATAAACTTTTTGACGAAAGATGATTAAATGGGATGACCGGAAATGACCTTAGTGTTTCCGAGGAAATTGACTAAGTTGTCATTGGATGAGGATTTACTTCTAGTATTTCCCGTGAAATAAATAGAAGTTATGAGTTGTGTTTAGGAGGATGACTATAATATTTCCCATGAAATATTTAATTAGTCGGAGTATGCGACACAAGGAATGACTTGATATTTCCCGTGAAATATTCATGAGTCATGTGACGAGTGAAAAATATGACTTAAAAAGTCATGGGCGATTTGTAGAGAATGACTTCAATGTTTCTCGCGAAACTTTCGAGAGGTCACAGACGGGATGAAAGGTTATGAGGTATGACGTGACGGATGACTTTAATATTTCCAAAGGAATATTGAAATAGTCATGAGCGGGATACGAGGAATGACTTGAGAAGTCATATGATGAGATGCGAGGAATGACGTTAATATTTCCAGTGAAATATTACGAAGTCATGAGATGAGGCTTAGGGAATGACTTGACATTTCCAATGAAATATTCAAGGGTCATGAGTCGAGAATAAGATAGATGTGTGAGATGACTTCAATATTTCCGGAGAAATATTCAAATAGTCATAAGAGGGGATGAAAGGTTATAAGGTATGACGCGAGGGATGACTTTAATATTTCCATAGAAATATTGAAATAGTCATGAGCGGGATATGAGGAATGACTTAAAAAGTCATATGATGGGACGTGAGAGATGACATTAATATTTCCAATGGAGTATTAAGAGGTCATTTGACGAGAATGTAAAGGTTAAGGTGAGAAGAGATACTTTTCAAAGAAAAGATTTCTCTTTCGACGTTATCATGACGGAGGAGATGTCTTTCCGCTGGGAGATGGTGTACTTCGACGAGCTTCGTTCATGAGCAAACTATAGGGTTTTCGGACAAGTCTAATGGCATCTTGACTGCTACTCTTCACAGGGAGTTGTCTCATCTATAATGTTTGTTGACATGCCTTTTCGGCGCTTGCGTACTCGGCTTCGGTCGTGGAAATAGCAAGAGTAGTTTGTTTCTTGGGGAACCAAGAAGTTTGTTAACAAACCTATGAAGGTACAAACATTGCTCTTTATGTCTCAATCCACATCAACTCTCGCATTATCAGAGTTGGTATAGAAACATTTTCTACAACCGTCTCCTTGAGATATCGTAGTCTCAAGTGTGTAGTATCTTCAATGCATCGTATGATACATTGAACACTTTGATGTAAGAAGTTTTGGGACACTTCTTACAAGTGGGCACAAAGCCAACACTATTCATGATAATGGACCTACTTGCCGTTAGGTAAACTACTTTACCTATTATGCCCCTAACCTAGTTATATCCGTGCACTCACCTTCTTCGTCTCTTGTGAGTTTCGCATTTGCGGATATGGGCGTTATTGTCAATAAAGACTATTACTTAAACTATGTATCTCATACATATAGTATACATAAGTTTAAAGGGATACTTAATTTAGGCAAGATTACATATGTGCAAGGAAGGAAACTTGATTCACTCATCAATGCTTAATTCAAACTTGTCACGCATGATCTTAAAGCGATCATCGAACATTTCTGGACAAGTTGAATTTTACATGATGAGATGTGAATAGAGTTTCTGTGTTATAGTGCCTACCATGTTAGATTCTAACTACACTATTTCATGCCAAACATTACTACTAACAAAGGGTGTTTTAAGAAAGCGTACCTGTGCCTGAGGTGTTTGCTCTTAAAACTAGAAGACTAGGGTACATTTGTTGAATGTTAAGCATGAAAGACAAGACTTGACTATTGCGTCACCAGATTTGCTTGATAACACATCATACTCCTTTTGTTAGACTCCAAAGTTTATTTACACTCATGTTTTCCTAGCAAAACAAATGTTCAAACATCTGGTCCCCAATATCTCATGGGTCCAAAGTTGTTAGAGTTAAACATCCTACGCATTTGTTGCGTTAGTTTAGGATGTGAGAATGGAGGACACATTTCCCATGGTAAGTAACCTTTTGGTGGACGATCATTCCAAGTTACGGGAAAGTTACTTGGATGATTTTGTCTTCTAAAGTTACCTCTCGGTAGAGGAGTTCTAGACCGAGGTTTGGGAGAGTTTACCTTTCTAGGCGGAGGAGTAGTTGACCAAGTGTCACGCTTTAAAAATCCATGTTCGGGAGATGACAATGGTTTGTTAAAGCCTTTGATTTCCTCTCTACTTGGAGTAGACATTTTAGTTCTATTTACAACTACGTGACTTGGTTTAGGACTTAAGTTACTTTTCAGAATTGACCCAGTTTTGTCCTCAGCACCACACGGTACCACGGTACCACTAAATTTAGTGGTGCCGTCTGTACCTTTAATGGTGCCGTCACCTTCAGACATGGACTTTTCAGACATTACAAATTTTACTTGTTTGGTACCACTTGTAGAAGCCTGATTTGGGTCAAATCCTAAACCCGAACGGTCATGTTCACTATATCTAATATTTTCAAGTATATCATTAAGCTTTTTAGTTCCTTCATCAAACTTAATGATTCTTAAAGCATTTTCTTTAAGTTTTTCATTTTCTACTTGAAGACTAATACATGACCCGCATCCTACGTCTACTTCCTTGTTTTTCTCAAGTCTCTTGACTTGATCATTTAGTTCTAAGACTTGTAGTTCTAGTTCTTTTAATTTTAATTTTAGCTTTGTGTTTCTACCTAAGATCTTAGTACTAACTACGCATAGTTTGTTGTATTCGTCATGTAATTCACTATCATCTATTGACGAATTATTATCACTATAATAAGAAGAGTCGGAATGTACCTCGTTAGAAGCCTGAGCCATTAGGCACTTTTCATCGTTAGGCTTCTTCTCTTCTTCTTCACCGCTATCACTCCAAGAACCTCCTACAAAGGCTCTTTGGTTGTTGGATTTTGGTGGCTTAGGACATTCTCCTATGAAGTGATTAGGATCTCCGCATCTATAGCATTTCCTATCACTTGTCCCTTTTCTTTCATCGCGAGATTGTCTAGGAAATCTACCTTTCCTCCTAAAGAACTTTCTAAAGTTCCTAACGGCTAGTGCGTACTCTTCATCTTCACTACCGGAACTTGAACATTCCTCATCACTGGACTCTTTCTTGGCTTTTAATGCTAGAGATCTAACTCTCTCGCTTTTGCCTTTGACAATGTCGGAATCCTTCTTGATGATCATCTCGTGAACTTTCAAATTTCCTATAAGTTCATCGAGTGATAATGCCGCCAAGTCCTTTGACTCTTCTATGGCGGTGACCTTTGCTCTCCATTTAGGATGTAGAGCTCTAAGAAACTTCCTAACATAGTTCTTACTAGAATAACCTTCATCAAGAGCTTTAAGACTAGTGATAATAGTATTAAATCTAGCAAAAGCATTATCTATTGACTCATCCTCCGAAATGGAGAATTGTTCATATTGTTGAACAAAAAGATCTATCTTGTTCTCTTTGACTTGGTTATTACCTTGGTGAGTGACTAACAAGGTTTTCCAAATATCTTTTGCCGTATTACACATGAAAATTCTTTCAAACTCCTTTTTAGGCAAAGCATTATAAATCATCATTTTAGCCTCATTATTTTTGGCTAATTTCCTTTTAAGTTCATCACTTTGTTTATCATAAGAAACTATTTCATCCTTTTTAGTTTCCGGATTTATTTGAATAGGTTTAAAGTCACCCTCGGTAATAACATGCCAAAGATCAATGTCTTTTGATTTCACATACGTTTCGAATCTTGTTTTCCAATATATAAAACAATCGGTTTCGAAAAGTGGTGGTCTTTGCATAGATTGCCCTTCTAGATATTTGTCGGAATCCATTGATCGGTTCAAGCTTTAAAATACAATATACTTTAAAATTTTGACTGACGTGGCTCCTGATACCAATTTTGGGAAACTAGAAGGGGGGGGGGGGTTGAATAGTTTACCGGTTTAAAAACTTCTTTTAAAAATCTTGTTTTAAAAGTATACTATTGGAAACTTTGATTCGAACTCTATGTGTAATCAATCAACACCAATATGAACTACACACTAAGCTAAGTAATAATAACAAATAAAGGTAAAGAGTAGACTTGGAAAGATCAAACCGAGACAGAGGATTTATAGTGGTTCGGCTACGAAGCTCTTCTTCGCCCTACTCCACTCCCCGAGTACCACACTCGAGAGTTTCAAACACTATATCAACAACCTCCCTTCAGGCGGAGAAAATCGTACACGTCTCTTATCCTATTACTGACACTAAGCTAGATGTCGAGTGCTAATCTTAGCTAGCACCAATCTACCAAGGTCCACGTGACCAAACACTCAAGCCCAGTGGCTTCAAGAGATCACCAAGATCTCAACACGATCACAATGATCAACACTCACTTCACTCTACTCAACTAACACTAACCTAATGACCCTTGATCTTCTTGATCAATCACACAAGCCCAATGGCTTCAAGAGATGTTCACTATCTTTATAGATCACACTTGATCTGCACTCTCACTCACAATAAGGAAATAAACTTGATGTATGCTAAGACACAACAAGGATGTAACAAGTGTTACAAAAACCTATCAACTATAACTCTAGTATCTTCTTGATTACTTGAGTTCTTCTCTTGCTAATGAAGAGGGATGACAACACCTTGTATCAACTTGGATACTTGTGTTCTTCTCTTGCTAGTGAAGAGGTATGAAGAGGATCACTTGAAGGATGATTGGATCACTCTTGAAACAAAGAAAAAACTAATCTAAATGACCCTTAGAAGTGAAAGGTGTGAGAGGATTTAGTTAAGGGATTTTTCTATGTGTGAAGGGTGCCTAAAACTGTGAAAGAGGTGGGTATTTATAGGTAAAGAAAATCTGAACGTTACAATTCAAAATGGTACGGACGGCTCCGTTAACTACCATACGGCTCCACTAAAGTTAGTGGAACCGTGGAGCCGTGGTAGACTAGGACGCTCCAAATTTTGTCTTTTCTGGTGAAAACTTATTTGGGGAAGGTTGGAGCTGATTTTGGGGGGAAAATTAGCTGTTGTGATTTTCAAACTAATTTTTCCATTAAAACATTTCTTAATATTTCAAAAATAATTTGTCATGTGTATTTTTGAAAAAATGTTTTGTCCCATTTAAAATGTGAATTTTCAAAACATAAATTCACTTCTTTGATCACTAGTTCAAGTTGTAACTTTGTTCAAGAGTGATTTGCGTAGAAACGGGATCTTCCGATTAAAAACTTGTTAACGTTAATTTTAACGTAACGTGAGTTCACATTTTGTCATCCCCAAAACGTGAAGTAATCGAAAGATATAAATAACGTTTTTAGAACATTATTTGCATCAACAGATTATGTGACTAAGCATGTGGCATGCTTTTGAGTTCGTTGGGCATTTCCATATGATGATTTGATTTCGTTGATTCTTTGATTCCCTTACGATACTTATGACTCACATCTACTTTTATTCTTATCGTATATGACATTTTGTTCAGTTGATCCTTGATCTCTTATTCGTTTGGCAGATAATATTCGTTCAGCAGGAGCTTATGTTCCGTTTCCCCATACTTATATGTGTTCGATTATTCGTTTGTTTATATATGTTCACTAGGCTTTTTAAGCTCAGCCGCATTTTTTTTCCTACGGCAGGTTTTAGGTTGGAAGCTGGGATTTGAGTGAAGAGTGCATAGGAGCTTTTAGTGGACTACCCTGATGATAGATACCCATTTGCTTTTCGATTAGACTTGGATTTACCTTCATTTAGCTTTGGCTTGGATTTGTATTTCAGTATTGGAACTCATTATATATAGAGTTAGTATTTCGTTACTATCATTAGAAAACCTTTGTAACCATTATGATTATAAGTCTTCCGCTAGCGTTTGTATGTTCTGATTGACACCATGATGTGGCATTTTGACCCTTGTCAGGTTGGGGTGTTACAGAGAAGCTCTGCGACCTGCATGACAAAATCTACACAAGGCAAGCTATTCTGGACAACCATCTCAACACCCGAACAAGGGAGTTGATTCGAACGGTGAAGAATGCTAAAGAAGAGATTGGTATCATCGTGGCCAGAGAGAAAAGTAGAGAACTCCAATATGCTAAGCTAGAAGCCAAATGTGATGAAGCCATGGAGGAGTTTGAAAAGAACATGCTTGTTCAAGACCTTCGAGCCAAGGTTCGTAGTCTCGAAGAGCAGCTGAAGGAAGCCCAAGCAGAGTGTGGGAGGCTAAGATTGGAAGAGGCGAAGGTAGCTGGCTACAGAGCACAGGTTACCTGATCCGTGCTAAAGTATATATATAATATCAGACGGATATGCGTGGTATGCGGGAAATGACAAATCAACCTTTTAGGAGAAAGGTTAACTTTCAAAACCTGTGAATACGATATGTGTGATACCCGGCAAGTGATCACCCAGGTCGTGTCCCAGCAAGGTGTGAATCGAGGATTTCGTTATCGGTTAGGAATTAAAGTGCTTGAAGTGTGGATTTTGGATTTTTGAGTTTTTAGTATTCTAATGAGAAATGGAAAGCAAATTTACAAAGAAAATTACGCAAACATCAAATTATACTAAAAACGCAAATCGGGAATTTAAAAACGAGCCTAAAAACTAAAACCTTTAAAAATTAACCCTACAAGTTCAAATTTAATTTTCCTAAGTTCCAAATGATAAAAGAAAATTTTAGAAAAAAGAATTATATTTTTTTGACTTTTATATTTTTTATTATGAATTAAAAACTAAATTTAAAAGAAAAATTAATTAAAAATACTAAATGAAACTGGAAAAATCTGAAAAATTACAGAAAACTCCTTGATGAAAAACTAATCCTAGGAAAAATAAAGTTGGGCCAACTGCTTATTCAGATAAGCAGTAATTAAGCAAAAGGATGAAATAAGCTTAAAATGCAAAAAGAAAGTTAAGTAAAATATGTTGCAAAGGTTAACTTGAAAAAGACCCTAGGGCGACTAGTATGTGTGTGGTGTGTTGTGTGGGCAGACCAGGGTTCGAACCCTGGTTTTGTCTTTTTTGTCTTTTTATTTTATTTTTGGATTTTTCTTTTTGCAACTTAAAAAGCACTTGAAAATAAGCAATTTATGTAACTACAACTATTTTTGGAGACAACAAATAAGCCCAGAAATAAGCCAAAGAAGGCTGATCAGTGAGCTAACTAAAGTGGTAAACTAAGCTTTGAAAGAAAAAGGGCTGTTAAGCCACAATTAAGCTAAAGGTGAACTACATAAGCTAATTTAAACTGATCTCAATACAATGGAATCAACAAGAACAGAATAAGCTCCAAAATAAGAACCAATGAGCACTGAATTAAACAAGATAAGCAAAAGGGTCTGCTGATTTCATCATGGTGCAGGGCAAAACAGTCCCCACAAGGGAACTTTGGACTTATTTTTAAGCACTAAAATGGTCACTACATAGAACAAAAGCTAGCAATCCTAAAATTTGACCTACCAAAGATCAAATAGAACCAAAAAAAAGACAAAGAGAAGCTTATTCTCAGCTTATAAATAAGCTGAGAAATGGGCAAATGGGACAGAAGTCTGCTGATATGAGCAGACTTAATGAGGGACTGAGGTGATTTTTTGAGCTTAATTTTAAGCAGTATTCAACTAGTTAAGGGCTTTAAAACTATAAAATGCCAAAGATGAGTTAACTGATAACATGAAACATGAAATTTAAGCACTGATAAACACAAATAAGCTCTAAAATTAAGCCTAGAAATTGGTTCATGCTGCAAAAAATAGTTCTGTGCAGATTTTTGTTGAGCAATATGGCCAAAACACCTCAAACCCTATTGAAACCTATCCAACTCTATTGTAACCACTTAATGTGCTATTTTAAACTTAGAAATGCCAAAAGTAAAGCTAAAAAACAGCTTATTGCTATATTGAGCTTATTTGATCAGTTGGTACTCTAAACTCATAACAGTACATTCAAAACCATGAAGTCCATCAAATTAGCTCTAAACAGGTTACAAATAGCTTAATTCAGTTGATTTAAGCAAGATTAAAGTTCATGAATTGGCAAATGAACGGTGGTCACTATTTTGCCCCAGTTTGACCCATTAAAGCTACTGATCCAAACAACACTTATGAGGACTGTTTTTGAGATCTCCACATAATAAGACCAAATTAAGCTAGTTTCTACCTTAACACTGATTCACTAAGTTATTTTTACCCCTAATGAGCAATTTTCAAAAGCCAAAAAGCACTCAAACAAGCTTAGGTTATTTTGACTGTTTTTTGGATTTTTAAGCTATTAAGGACAAATTTGAACTAAACCAACTACAACTAACAAATAGGCATCAACTAACATCAAATAAAGCAAATAAGGACAGAAAAGATCAATAAGCACTTAATAAGCACTTGAACAGTGAAATTAAAGAAAATTCAAAGAAATTAAAAATTTCTTACTTGAGACCCTAGCTAAACAAGGGCTCTCAATCAAGAGCAGCTACAAGCTCCTAGCTTGTAAACAAGCTAGGTAATAGTCCATCTTGCCCCTCCATTGTAAGCAACTTCCAATAGCTTTCCACAAATGCTTGGTTGACTTTCATTGACTTTTCTAGAAATCTTGGATTGTGACTGAGTAAACTTATCACAAGCTTACTATAAGCTATGTTAAGCTTAAATGAGCTTATTCAACAATAAAAGAAGCTTTTGCAATATCAAATTATCTTAATACGATTTAACAGTGATACTTAAAACATGAAATTTCATTAACTTAGGAAAATAGTACAATACTTAAATAACTGAAGACAAATGGGCTTAATAGAACTTGAATTGACTATTGAAAACTTAAATTGCTACAAATTTAGAACTTAACTAAAAAAATACGACTAAACTAAAAATTCTACATACCTTCAAGGCTTACATATGGGACCTATTTATACTAAGCTAGGGTTTCTTTAAGTCTTGTGCTTTCTCTGTGCTTCTTTTGAATCATTTGGACCCTTGGATTAGCTCAGAAGTGATCTCAGCCCTCAAATGGGTTTTTGGCGCTCATTTTATCTACTTGGATTGCCAGCGTGGATGGCATCTTGTGAAGAGGGGGAGGGATACACGTGAACTAGCTTGGACTGGAGCAGAGAAGTAGGGTAGGTGGTGGCGTGTAGCAGAGAAAGAAATGATGGGAGATGGTGGGTTTTTGTTTTGGAGGGAAGGAGGGATAAGGAGAAGGTTTGACTTGGGTTTGATCCGTTTTTATTAGTAAAACGGGGTTGGGCTTGGAAGGAGTTGGGCTGGGTTTATTATTTGGTGTGGGTTGGGTTTAGGATTTAGGTTTTGGTTATTGGATTTGGTTATAGGGTTTATTAAAAGGCTTAGGTAATTAAATGGGCTAACTTGGCCCATTTATGTGGGTTGGGTTGGCCCATAAAATTTGGTTTCGTGTTCGTTTTTCCAAGCTAATTCCAAAACTATATCCTGGGATCGATTTTGACTCTGTCTGATTTTGGCCAAATGCACAGCTGTTGTCGAGTTGCTCCAAAAATGCACGTATTTGCTCTGTTTTCAACCTTTTGTACCTGAAACACATAAAAACACGAACCAAGGATATCTGCAGTATAATATAGGTGTTTTTGGTCATTTTTGTATCTAAATGGGTATAAAAATGATGAGTATTTACACACTCATCATTACCACTCTTGAATTTAAGTGTGCAGGTCTTGAGGCTGAGAGGATTAGGCTTGGAGAGCAGGAGATCAAGCTGCATGAGGAGGTAGATGGGTTGAACCTCCGATGCAAGACTTTGAAAAAAGATAGAGCTGAAGTGGTGTCGAAGGTTGTTCCATACATAGCCATGGAATTATACCACAGTGATGAGGTGGGAGATATTGTGGGAAAGCTGGTGAATACTGCCATTTTTATGGGAAATGCACAACGTTGGAGGAGATTGCAAAGACCAAGAAGCCTGTGGTCCTATCGGAAGTGCCCTACTACCGTCCAACGTCTGAGCAAGAATACAATGATGCTGGCAATGCATACACTACAGCAGAGTACCCCTTTCTCACCGAAGCAACCAAGAATCCATCAGCACCCATAGAAGATCTCCTCTCCAAGAAGCCTCGCAAGATTCAACCACCCTCTCCAAGCAAAAAGACTTCGTCTGTGAAGCCTCCATCTCCCCTTCAGCAAGAGGACCCCATGTCATCCAAGAATGCATGAAGGCTGCCCTGTTGGCAGTTATTTGACCCCAAGGGTGGTGTGTACCCTTAGACACTTACAATTAATACTTTATAGGCTGGTGCCTATTGTAAAACAATTTAACTCATGTGCTTGTTGGGCTTCGGCCTGTCTCGTAGACAATATTTGGATGTTTTTGTTGGCTTCGGCCATATGCTATCTACTAATGCAGGTAGGGGACAACGTCCCACCTTTAATATCATGCTTCTCTTCTCTTACGTTATTTATAAGCATGAATATACAACCTAAGGCTATAGTAGATGGATAATCTTATTGAGTGTATTTTGAACCAAGATTTTTGCAAGCGTATAATTTAATTACTGACAGAGGGTCGCGACCCACTCCGTCTTTGTCCTTAAGATACAAAGGGCTTGGAATACCCTAAGACTTTTAGGAAAGTTAATGTGAATTGTAATGGATGTTATTTTTATACAAGACATATGTGTCTTGAATCATCCTTCGACATTGAAACTTGTAAATCACTTGGCTGAACAAATCTTTGCTGTATAGAACGAAACAAGAGATTTGAGGGAAATGCGTTATATCATTAATTGGGTAGGGAGGATTACATAATTTTAAGAAATGAAAACTAGGACGCCTACCATTAATGTTTCTTTCCCCAAATGAGAAGAATGTGATACATGAATTTGAAAACAAACAAAATGTTTTGAAAGCAGTAAATCTTATATGTAAAACTTACGAATGTTAGTACCATTCCAAGTCCTATCCATGACATCTCTGAAGAGTGTTTCGATGTGTCTTCCTGTTACTGATGTCAAAGGTTTGGCTTCAACCCATTTAGTAAAGTAGTCTATTGCTACGACCAAGAAATTTACTCCTCCTTCGGCTACTGGTAGGGGTCCGACTATATCTATTCCCCATTGACAGAAAGGCCATACGGATGTTACGGAGGTCATGTCTTGCTTTGGCAGTTGTGGGACCTTGGAGTGAATCTGAAATGCTTCACATTTTTTTATTATTTATGTTGCATCCCTATTCATCGACGGCCAATAATATCCTAGCTTTGTTATCTTTGAAACAACGGAGCGAGGTCCTGCGTGTAAGCCGCATGATCCTTTATGAACCTCGTAGATGATGTTCAAATCTTGTTTTGGCCCCACACAACGAAGCCATGGATATAAGAAGGACCTTCTGTAGAGATTATCCCCAATGATCCTGTATTGGGGAGCCTTGATCCTAACCTATCGTGCTAGTTTTGGATCTTCTGGCAAAATACCACTTATCAAATATTCTCTTATTGGAGCCATCCAATTGGATCCTTCTTCAAGTATGACATCGGACACTTCACTCCGTTTGATTGACCTTTCGGCCAACACTTCGACCAAGACCTCCATCGTTAGATGAGCAAATGCCATTGAAGCTAGTTTGCTTAATACATCTGCTTTCTTGTTTTGGTTCCTACGAACATGCTCTATAGTATAGGACTCGAATCCATTGAGAAGTTCTTTAGATTTTTCCAAATATTGCTTGATGGTAGGCTGCCTTGCTTCGTAAGAGCCTTTGATTTGGTTTGCTACTAACTATAAATCAACAAAAACGGAGAGATCACGAACCTCCCTGTCCTTTGCAAGTCGAAGGCCAGTTGACAAAGCTTCATACTTAGCTTCGTTGTTCGTAGCTTCGAACTCAAAACGTAATGCATAAGTATACTCCTTTCCCTCCGGACTGACCAAGATTAGACCAGCTCCCGAACCATCGGAGCTTGAGGCTCCGTCAGTGTACAATTTCCACCCTTCCTTCGTCTTTGAGGGTTCATTCTTTTGAATATCTTTGTCTTGACTTGGTCCGGAGGGTGTTTTGGCAAGAAAATCTGCAAGTATCTGGCCTTTGATGGAGTTTCGACCTTTGTACTCTATCTCGTGCTCCCCAATTCAATAGCCCATTTGGCTATCCTTCCTAACTTCTCAGGCTTCGACAGTATCTGTTTGATTGGCTTATCAGTCAATACTGTAATGGGATGAGCTTGGAAATACCTTCGAAGACGCCTTGCGGCATGAACTAAAGCTAGAATTAACTTTTCCAACTCTGGGTAGTTCAATTCAGCTCCTTGCAGGACTCTGCTAACGAAGTAAATTGGGATTTGTTTCTTTTCCCTTTCCGCCAAGAGCACAACGCTGATGCTTTCGAAGGATGCTGCACATGAATAACACTTCGCCTTTGATTGGGGCTGTAAGTGTTGGTAATATCTCCATAAACTCTTTCAACTTTTGGAAAGCAGCTTCTGCCTCTGAACTCCATTGAAAAGTCTTCTTATCTACACACCCTTTGAGTGTCTTGAAAAATGGCAAAGATCGGTCTGCACCCTTCGACAGGAACCTGCTAAGTGTTGCGAGCTTCCCATTTAGGCTTTGTACGCCTTTTAGTGACTTCGGAGCCTGTAGATCCGTGATGGCTTTGTCCTTTGAGGGGTTAGCTTTAATCCCCTACTTTGTAATTAAATGTCCCAAAAATTTTCCTTCTTCAACACCAAAAGAACATTTCTTTGGGTTTAGCTTCATGTTGATTGCCCTTAATTGATCGAAGGTTTCCTGGATGTCGAAGAGTAAGTCTTCCTCGGTCCTGCTTTTGATAACCATATCATCAACATAAGCCTCCAAGTTTCTTCCTATCTGTTTGTTGAAAGCTTTGTCTACCAATCGTTGATATGTTACTCCTGCGTTTTTTAATCCGAAGTGCATTTTCTTGTAACAATAGATACCCTTTCCTATGTAGAAAGCTTTCTTCTCTTCATCTTCCTCCGCCATTTGTATCTGATGATACCCTTTGTAGGCATCCAATAAACACTTCAAACGGAACCCCGAGAGGGATTCGACCTTCCAATCAATTTCTGGCAAAGGGCAGCAGTCCTTTGGGCAGGCTTTGTTGATGTCGGTGAAGTCGACACACATACGCCACCCTCCATCACCTTTTTTACCATAACTGGATTTGCTACCCAGGTTTGGTATTTCACTTCTCTAAGTATTCCTGCTTGTACAAGCTCATCCACCCCTTTGCAGGCGGCTGCGTTCCTTTCAGGCGCTAGGTTTCGTATCTTTTACTCAATTGGTGCAATGTATTTGAATTCATTAAGCTTGTGATGGAGGGAAACGTTACTTCCCCCACCTCGTTTATCTCCTTCTCCGTCACTTTTCTTTTCAAGCTTGTCTCGCCCCATTGAACCATGAGTATTAAGGCTTCGGGAGGAGTGGTGTCTTTAGCCAATTGAGTGTTGGAGGCTTTCTCCTTGCCCTTCTTTATGCCTTTCACCAAATGTGCCAACTGTCCGGACTTTACGGCTTCTTCTATCTGCCTCTTTAGTTCTCTGCAACTATTCGTTTCATGGCCATAATCTTCGTGAAAGTGACAATACTTGGTTGTATATCTGTTTTTACCCTTTTCTTGTCATGTAAGGGGGTGGTTCAAAAGCCTTAGCATCCCTCTCCGTTGCAAGTATTTCCTTCAGAGATTTAGTCAGGCTTCCTAGCAACCCATGGTTAGGACCTTTGTTGTACGGAGTGAACATGTCCCTGTTTTTGTTCTTGTTCTTCGAACCTTACGACGTAGAGTGCTTCGATAAATTGCTGTGGCTTTCTCTATTTTCGATCGGAGCCCCATTGGTGGATACTTCCTTTGCTTCTATCCAAGTGTACATCTTTTCCATTAAACCCTTTGATTGTACAATAAGTTGCATGACCAGGCCTTTGATGATGATCAAAGGATTTATGGGGTGTTGGGATTGCGCCAAGCTTGTCTTTAACCTGAAATAAGAAATACTAAAACAGTACGTTAAGTGATTGCGCAGGGGTTAGACCCTGCGAACCACCTCCGGCGTGCGAGTAAGTATGTGTTATGGTAGGTTTATAGTAAGTTGACAGAGTTAAGTTGGCGTTCAGTTAACATACCATGGTTATGGCCCGTCTAATGCTATTTATAGGGGAGAAATAGACCTTAGAGGGCGGGTGCACTTTGTTCGGAGATCATGGGGGCGTCCCATGATTTGTGGTAACCGCTAGGGCTTTGTAGCCCACGATCTCTACTTTGGCGGGAAAGCCTAATGGAAGAGGAGACGTGGGTATGACCAGGTCAAGGTAGCTCTCCGTTGTAGTTCCTTCGTAGGAGATACCCCGAAGGGCTTAAGGCTTCGATTGGCGGATTCCCACATGGTAACCACTTCATAGATGAATGGTTTTACGCCAATGAAACGTGTTAGGAGATTAACCTGGGCCTCCAAAGAGAGGGCTTCGCACAGGTTCGAAGGGGAGTCCTTCGACCCGTTCGGAGGGTACATCATCAAGCCCCCAGTCGAAAGTGATATATACATACGAGTATAAATTGCATTCGACTCAAAAAACATGCTACACTCTATCCCTTTCATCACAAATTCGTACGAGGAAGGATAAGTGCTTAAACAGACTTTGCGCAATAAATGCGGCTAATAAATATGCAACTACCACCCTATGCTACAGCAGCTAGGATTTCGGTAACCACAAACATCTTTTCAAAATTTAAAGAACAATTTAGAGTCCGTGTATGTCTCGGATTATAACTGCACGTGGATGGCTAGGATAAAGCTACAAATGATATACATAAACCCTTCATGATCCTAACCCTAGATCACTTTTTCTTTTGCGCCCAAAATACACATACACAACACTGTGCTTTGTGCTTCGGTTGAGCTTAAAGGTAATTTTTCCTCTCCGATCCTTTGTCCTTTTGCTCTCATAGTTTCTAGTTCAAGATGAGCATGGCAGCGAAAAGAATTATTAGGGAGCAAAAATGTACTCTATCAGAGCAGGCTTTGACAGAATTTCTTGGAGTTTAAAGTGATCCTTCCAAACGAAAACCAAAATATTTTTGATGCTCCACCTGGGTATGTGGGGCTTTATGTTCATGCATTTACAGAATCCAACTTTAGGATTCCTATTCATCCCTTAATCCTAGAATTCTTACAATATTATCAAGTACATATTTCAAGGTTGAATCCATTTGGCCTAGCCAAGTTGACCACATACATTGTTGTGTGCAAAGCTTATAGCTGTGAACTGACTCTGACTGTTCTTAGAGGGTTCATCGACCTTTGCCCGGGTGGTGATTGGATAACCCTGGCCAAGAGATGTGAGTATGATGTGCCTTGTTTAATTGCTAAACCCTTTGCCAATATAAGAAAATGGAAAGGCTTGTTCTTTTATGTACAAAACACGATCATACCTTCAAAATATCCAGCCTTACTAGATAAAGCATTCTGGTTTGACGAGAAACGCTTTGATGACCCTTTACCATATCATATAAGGAGCAATCACCTCTACCAGCGTCTGGCACACCACCCTTTTGATGTTCAAACATTTCCTGAGCCGGTTCTTTATATGGCGGACATCATTGATCATTGGGAAGGCTCTCCGCTGAAACCTGAAATAATGTGTGAAGGGAAAAGTATGTATATACCTATTTGAAATAAAGTAAAATACTTATCTGCTGATATTTATCTTTTCTCCTTTGTTTGTTGCAGGAATGGCATTCAGAAATTTTGTTGTTGCCCGTGGTACCAGAGAAGTTAGTTTCATCCCCCAAGATCCAAAAAATGTGAGCTATGGAGTAGGCTCTCCGTCAATATCAGTTAACGATGAAGAGACCCCACACTTTGTGGAAAATGTAGCAGATTCTGATGACCCCCTTATCAAGGAATTTCAAGCGAGGCTCGCACGGTCCTCCGGCATATCAGACAAGAAGAGTAGGAAAGGAAGAGTTGCTATGTCTGTGAAAACTCCTCCGAAAAGGAAATTATCTCTTCCAACCCCTTCAACAAGAACGGTTAAACCCAAAAGCTCTCATGCTAAAACCTTCGTGCCTACCACCCTAAAGATTCCGAAGATCAAACTCCTAGTAAGTGAAAATTTACATGCATAATAGATACCACACTTCATGCAACTGACTGTTATATCTTTCACAGGTTTGCCTGATATGAAGGAGCTTCCGAGTGCCCTTGCGTGTCACCAATTGGTTGACAAGATGACACCTCCCAGTTGGAAAGGGATTTTAGACAATATGTCAATGGAGGAACTTTGTAACTTTCATTCCAAGAGCTATGCTAGACAGGCTGTTTTGGATAATCATCTTAATTCTCGAACAAGGGAATTGGTGCAAACGGTGGTGGCTGTGAGGGGTAAAATGGATGCTATTTTAGCCAAAGAGAAGGACAGGGATCATCAGTATGATGAATTGGAAGCCAAGTGCAAAGAAGCATTAGAGGATTTAGAGAAGAATCCAATTATCTAAGATATGCGAATGAAAATCAATAGTCTCGAAGGACAGTTGAGGGAATCTTGTGAGAGATTGCGGGTGGAGGAGGCTAAGGTCTCTGGGTATAAAGCACAGATTACAACACTTAATTCCACATGTGCAAGTCTCGAATCCGAAAAGGCTAGATTGGTTGAGCAGGATGTCCAGCATTGCGAGGAGATTGATGAACTTAAACTCCAATGTGAGAAATTGAGGAAGGATAGAGTTGAGGTGGTCTCGAAGGTTGTTCCTCGTGTTGCAATGGAATTGTACCATAGTGATGAGGTGGGGGAAGTCATTGGGAGGCTGGTGAACGCGGCCATTTTCTATGGTACATGTGCGACATTAGAAGAAATTGCTCAAACAAAGAAACATGTGGTTTTGTCAGAGATACCCTACTATCGTCCGAATTCTGAGCAAGAGTATAATGATGCTGGCAATGTGTTCACTACAGCAAAGTACCCTTTCCTTACTGAAGCAACCAAAGACCCTTCAACTTCAATAGAAGATCTCCTGGCATAGAAACCGAGGAAGGTTCAGCCCCCCTCTCCAACCAAGAAGACTGCATCCATGAGGCCTCCGTCTCCATCAAAGAACTCCAATTTCTCAAAAAATGCATGAGGGCTGCCATGTTGGCAGTAATTTAGTCTTAAGGGTGACTAGTACCCTTTTTGAACAATGTCCCATTATGCTTGTTAGGCTTGTACCTATTTGGTTTGACATTTTTTTTTGCTACATGCTGGGCTTTGGCCCATGCTTCGAACAATTGCTTTAGAATTTTTTGATGGCTTTGACCACGCATGGTCTTAGTAGTACTCCCTCCGTCCCTAAATAAATGTCCACTTTGACTTTTTACAGTCTTTCTTGTTCAACTTTGACTTTAAATAATTTTGTTTGTGTTATATAATACTTGATGAAAATTATACCAATGAAAAATACTTTTAAAACCCAATCCATTCATGTATTTTGCATCAAGTATTATATAACACAAACAAAAATATTTAAGGTCAAAGTTGAATAATAAAGACCGCAAAAAGTCCAAGTGGACATTTATTTAGGGACGGATGGAGTACCATTTAACGGATAATGTCCCTTTTTTAATGTCATGCTTTTCTTCTCTTACGCTTATATTAAACGTACACATACAACCTAAGGTTATAACCTTATTGTGTGTATTTTGGACCAAGATTTTTAGCAATCATATAATTTGACTGCGACAGAGGGTCGCGACCCACTCCGTCTTTATCCTTAAGTTGCGAAGGGCTTAGAATACCCTAAGACTTTATAGGAAAGTTAATGTGAATTGTAATGGATGTTATTTTTATACAATACATATGCCTTGCTTCATCCTTCGACATTGAAACTTGTAAAGTACTTGACTGAACAAATCTTTGTTGTAAATAACGAAACAAGAGATTTGAGGGAAATGCGTTATATCATTAAGTGGACAGGGAGGATTACATCATTTTAAGAAATGAATACTAAGACACCTACCATTAATGCTTCTTTCCCCAAGTGAGAAGAATGTGTTACATGAATTTGAAAAAACAAACTGAGTGCTTTTAATAATAGTAAGTCTTATATGTAAAACTTACGAAGGTTGGTACCATTCCAAGTCCTATCCATGATCTCACCATTAAGCGTTGCGAGCTTGTAGGCTCCATTGCCGTAGGCTTCAGATATGACGTAGGGTCCTTCCCATGTGGGCCCTAGCTTGCCTTCGAACTCGGCCTTGCTAGCGCTGTTTAACCGAAGGACATATTCACCTGGCTTGAAAGTGGAAGTTCGAACTCGGTTGTTGTAGTACTTTTCAAACTTCTGTTTGTAGATAGCCTCCCTGATTGAGGCTATTTCTCTTCTTTCTTCAAGAAGATCAAGGTTTTCCCAAAGCCTTTCCTCATTCGTCTTTTCTTCAAAGGTCTGAATGCGCTCTGTTTCAATGCTTATTTCGGAAGGTATGACCGCCTCCGTTCCATAAGTGAGGCTAAAAGGAGTCTCCCCATGGCTTGACTTGGGGTGCGTCCTATGCGCCCACAGAACCTAGGGTAGTTCGTCTACCCACCCATGATGGCTTCGTCCTACCCTCTTCTCAATTCCGTTAATAATGTCCCTAATGGTGACTTCAACTTGCCCATTACCCAGAGGATGGTAGACGGAAGTGAATGATTGTTTGATCTTTAAGCCATCGCAAAAGACCGGGAACACCCCTTCGGCGAACTGCTTTCCATTGTCAGATATGATGATTTGAGGAACCCCGAATCGACAGATTATGTGTTCCCACACAAACTTTTCCATCTGCCTTCCTGTTACTGATGCCAAAGGCTTGGCTTCAACCCATTTGGTGAAATAGTCTATAACTACGACCAAGAATTTGACTCCTCCTGGAGCCATCGGTAAGGGCCCGACTATATCAATTCCCCACTGACAGAAGGGCCATGCCGAAGTAACGGAGGTCATGTCTTGCTTAGGCATTCTTGGAACTTTCGAGTGGATCTGGCATGCTTCGCACTTTTGTATTATTTCTATTGCGTCCCTGTGCATAGACGGCCAATAATATCCGAGCTTCATTATCTTCGAGACAACGGAACGAGAGCCTGCGTGTAGACCGCAAGATCCTTCATGTACTTCATAGATGATGTTCGAAGCCTGTTTCGGTCCCACACAATGAAGCCATGGAGATAAGAAAGATCTCCTGTAGAGATTGTCCCCGATAAGTCTATATTGGGGAGCTTTGACCCTGACCTTTCGAGCAAGCTTAGGATCTTCTGGTAAGATACCACTGATCAAATACTCCCTAATTGGGGTCATCCAATTGGTGCCTTCTTCGGGTACGATGTCAGACACTTCACCTCGTTTGATTGACCTATCAGCCAATACTTCAACTAAAACCTCCTTTGTTAGATGAGCAAATGTCATCGAAGCTAGCTTGCTCAAAGCATCCGCTTTCTTGTTTTGGTTTCTGCGAACATGTGCTATCTCATAGGATGCGAAACCCTGAAGCAGTTCTTTGGCTTTATCCAAATATTGTTTGATGGTGGGCTGCCTTGCTTCATAAGAGCCCTTGATTTGGTTAGCGACTAGCTGCGAGTCCACAAAAATGGAGAGGTTTCGAACCTCCATATCCTTTGCGAGTCGAAGACCGGCTAACAAAGCTTCGTACTCAGCTTCATTGTTGGTAGCTTCAAACTCAAAACATAATGCATAAGTATACCCCTTTCCTTCCGAACCATCGGAGCTTGAGGCTCCGTCTGTGTATAGTTTCCACCCCTCCTTCGTCTTTGGGGGCTTTTCTTTTGGGATTTCCTTGTCTTGGCTAGGTCCGGAGGGTGTTTCAGCAAGAAAGTCTGCAAGTATCTGGCCTTTGACGGAGTTTCGACCTTTGTACTCTATGTCATGCTCCTCCAGTTCGATGGCCCATTTAGCCACTCTACCCGATTTCTCAGGCTTTGACAATATCTGTTTAATTGGCTTTTCGGACATACTGTGATGGGATGAGCTTGGAAGTACCTTCGAAGACGCCTTGCGGCATAAACCAAAGCTAGGATAAGCTTTTCCAACTCCGGATAGTCCAACTCGGCCCCTTGCAGGACCCTTCTAACAAATTAAATCGGGACTTGCTTCTTATCCCTTTCTGCCAAAAGAACAACACTAATGCTTTCGAAGGATGCCGCAATGTACATGAATAACACTTCGCCTTTGATTGGGGCTGTGAGTGTTGGTAAGATTTCCATGAATTCCTTCAGCTTTTGGAAAGCGGCTTCTGCATCACAACTCCATTGGAAAGTCTTTTTATCCGTACACCCCTTGAGTGTTTTGAAAAATGGTAAAGAACGATCTGCCCCTTTCGACAGGAATCTGCTGAGTGCTGCGAGCTTCCCATTCAGGCTTTGCACCTCTTTCAATGAATTTGGAGCTTGTAGATCAGTGATGGCTTTGACTTTCGAAGGGTTAGATTTGATCCCTTGCTTTGTAATCAGGTGCCCCAAGAATTGTCCTTCTTCCACGCCAAAGGAACACTTCTTTGGGTTAAGCTTCATGTTGATTGCCGTCAATTGATCGAAGGTTTCTTGAATGTCGGAGAGTAGGTCTTCCTCAGTCCTACTTTTTATTACCATGTCATCAACGTAGGCTTCCAGGTTCCTTCCTATTTGCTTGTAGAAGGCTTTGTCTACCAAACGTTGATAAGTTGCCCCTGCGTTCTTTAGACCGAAGGGCATTTTCTTGTAACAATAGACACCCTTTCCTGTGTAGAAGGCTGTCTTCTCCTCATCTTCCTCCGCCATTTGTATTTGGTGATACCCTTTGTAGGCATCAAGAAAACATTTCAAACGGAAACCCGAGAGGGATTCGACCTTCCAATCAATTTTTGGCAGAGGGTAGTAGTCCTTCGGGCAAGCTTTGTTGATGTCGGTGAAGTCAACACACATTCGCCACCCTCCGTCACTCTTCTTTACCATAACTGGATTAGCTACCCAGGTTTGGTATTTCACTTCTCTTAGAATTCCTGCTCGTACTAGTTCATCCACCTCTTTGCAAGCGGCTGCGTTCCTTTCAGGTGCCAGGCTTCGTCACTTCTGCTTAATTGGTTCTAAGTGCTTGAACTCATTAAGCTTATGCTCTGTGCCGAAGGGCTTGCCATCGATCATAAGAGTCCGAGGAACCCCTGTCTTGTCTGAATATTTGATGAGTGTCTAAATACTCATCATTTTTACCTAATCTGAGCTGCCAAAACATCCAAAAACACTCAGAAATGCATCATAATACTGAAATTATCCCAGAATTGTGTTTTATATGTTTCAGATGCAAAATGTTTAAAAACAATTGAAAAACGAACAAAGTTTGCATAATTGGCAGTTTCAGTCCCTCAACTTTCAAAAGTTGTCTAAACCAGTCCCTGGTTATTCTAAAAACAGGAAAAGTCATCAAAGGTCCTTTAGGAATCATAAAATAAACATATATAGTCCTTTGGTGCAAAGTTTCATAAAATTACAACTTTGGTCCCCCAAGTTTGAAAAATGTCAAAATTAGTCCCCGGGTATTTTAAAAATGGAAAATTATGTTTTATACCCTTGTACTATTCAAACTTGGCAAGATATATCCTTGTGATAACTTATGAAATGTTGCAGGTTTAGTCCTTCAAGAATGCAGAAATTACAAGTTTGGTCCTTGTGATTTATTATACAAACCAAAATCCGGATCCAACACTAAAATAAAACCCAACCTACCCAACCCAACCATACCAGCCCAACCTCTTTTATTAAACTAACCCAACCCAAGCCCAATTAATAAAACCCGACCCATCCTTTTTATTTAACACAGAGTTTGACTTCGGTCAAACTCTTATCCCTTACCTTCGAACCGCCAAAACGATATCACCACCACCTCATCACCAGCTGGCTTCACCACCTCATTCCCCCTCCAAACACACTACCTAACATTGCCAAATGCAATTAATGCATCTCTCCCACTCCCACTAACTAAAACAGACAAATTCCACATGTCCTGTTTTCCCGCCAAAAGTGGATTGGACGATTGAGATGATGTCAGGAGCAATCAAGGGTGCAGAAAGATGAAGGGATGTCGACTAGGGTTTTCCCATTTCAATTTTGTATATATAGAAGCTTTTGTAGCCTTAATTGGCAAGTAGGTAAAAATTAGCATAATTCGTATTTCACTTTCCAGTAGTTGTAATTTGTAATATCAAGCTTCATCAATCAATACAAAGTAAAATTAGTGTGTTTATTGTTGTTCTTGGTTCAATTGTCAGTAGTTAATGTTTATGCCAAATTTTCTGATTTTCACATGTCTGAGAATTTGATACTTAAATAAGTAGTATTGAAATAGCTTCTCAGTATTTCTATAAGCTTATATAAGCTTTATATAGCTTTTTATAAGTTTATTTTAGATTAGATTATTAATATTCAAGAATTTGAAGAATGGTCAACAAAAGTCAAATATGGAGCTCAATAAGCTGATTCTGGTGTTAAAAGCTATTCAGGAAGGCTTGTGTTGGTTTTCTAGCTTGTTTCTGACAAGCTAGATTGGTCCTTGGTCCTTGATCTTGTTCTCAGTTGAAGTTCAGTTGTAAGCAATTTTTAGAAATTTTTGCATTTCACTGTTTTATTTGTTTGTATGCTTTGATCTTCATGTTTCTGTGTTTCTTAGTTGTTGTTGAGTAGAATCATGCATTAAAACAGGTAGCTTGTTCATTAGAATCCATAGTTGCTAAAATTCCATTTTGGACAGTCAAACTTGCATATTTGTTGTTACTGAGTATTATGCTTGCATTGTTGTTGGTTTATGCTTAATTAGTCCTACTTAATGATAAAATAAAGCTTTGAATCAGTATTGTGGTCTAAATCCCAGAAATCCTTTGAAAATCCAAAAATCTCAGGTTTTAAGGGCTGTTTGGATAATTTGTTGTGAATCTGTGTTAGAGGGTGTATGTGCCATTGTTCTTGTCTGATGTATGCCACATTAGGTCCTAATAACTCAGTGAAAACATAAAAACTAGACCTCATTTGGTGAAAAGTCAAAATAGCCTTTGATCCCTCTCATTTTGATGACTGTTGTGGTTTTAGGATCCAAGATCTTGATTTTGTGTTCATAAGTTGTTAACTTTGCTCAATCTAGTCTTAATACACCCTAATACATCATAATCAGTCAATAGGATTGATCCAAAGTTCATATAAGTCAACCTAGTTCATAATCAAAAAGTCAAAAACATCAGGTTCAACCCAGTTCTGAGTTGCTGATCTTGGGCAAAATTGGACTTCAATTGGGTGTTTTGTGATAGGGCTTTTTGTGTTTTAGTATACCCAGCAATATAGCCTAGGTTTTGCCCCACTTAAGTTTCACTTTCCTGCTTATTTATAAAATCTAAATCAGTCTGCAAGTTGGGGCATTCAGCTGAGTTTTCTACATAAGTTCCACAGCTGTCCACTTGCTTATCTAGCTTATTCCCTATAGCTTATTTGTGTTTTATAGTCATTTTATGCTTATAGTAGTGTATTGAGCTTGTCCTGATCATTTGGTAAATTTTCCTAGCATATTAGCTTATTTTGGGCTTATAAGCAAACTGCTTATTAGCCCAAAATTGCTTATCAGGCTTAGCTAACCTCTTATTTTATTTTTCTTATCTTTCTAATATTATTTTAGATTTACTCAGAATTTTTCATAATTTTTGATGCGTAGCGTGTGTCTATGCGGTTTAGCAGTTTTATTGCCTACTCAAGTTTTAAATTTATATTTAGCCGACTTATCAATAACACACACACTTAACGAGCAGTGTACCCGGTCAGTATGAATATAATGGTAAGTAGAGTGTCGATCACTAAGAGTGGAACGTATTATCTAGTTATTCTAATCAGTATTTTAATATATTAAGTTAGCTGTACAATCTAATCTAACGCAAGGGGGTTCAGCCTGAGAGACTGGCACGATTTGGTTGCAATTAAATAATAAAATAAACCAATAGGCACGAATCAGCAAGTAGCACACACGTACACAGATAAATACTCGAGACAATAAGAGGGCTGTCCTTATGATAAGTAGTTTGTCACTTGTTTTATTGCTAGTGTTATATGAAGTGTATAGTTCGATGCAACGCACCGAGATTAAGTCCTTTCTCGTTGGTTCTAATCTTATCGGCGAGTAAACCCTTAATGATTACTTATGACTATCCTATTTATCTTTCTCCTACTTTTCTACAGACCATAGAATGCATAGGCGATCTAATAAACAGGCGAGGGCAGAGGCATGGCGACCCGATCAACGCTCAGCTAGCCACAGAGGTTATCAATGCACTAATAAAAGTCACCAATGACATCAACATATAAACTTTAATTAATGAGAAAGCAGTTTTAAGGGAGTGCAATCTTTCCGTTGTCAGTTGTCACATTACACAAGCCACCAATCTTGATGAATTAAAGTTTACTAACACAATAAAACAAAACTACTTAATGAATTAAACACATGCAACACCTTCTTACAGCTCTTGTATCTTTGATTTGAGTGTGTCTTGTGCTGCTGACTTGACTGAATTCGTCCTTGGTTTATTTACTTCGGTCTTCGTATAATATATGTCACACGAAATTCGTCTGGTCTTGAGGTATTTATAGTTTCTGTCTGAGGGTAAGATGCGGCGCATCTAGAAAGTAGATGCGGCGCATGTACTTAACTTCGCGTGGGGTCCAAGATTATAATATTCAGGAATATTCGTACACCTCCAGAAGATGCGGCGTATCTTCATCCTGGGATGCGGCGTATGTCCTCTTGTATCTTGGATCGTATCTGGTGAAATATTGATAGTGATGCGGCGCATGTGATAAGTGAGATGCGGCGCATCTGGAGCAGATTAGTCTTGATCTTGTCCTTTTCAGTAGACTCTTAACTTCTTGCATGTTTTGCTCCATAATTAGTCCAAAATCGCCAAGTTTCACCAAATGCTTGTTTTCAACTGAGAATTACAAAAGTAAACGATTAAGTATCAATCCTCATATATAATATAGTAAAACAAGTCAAATTAATAGGATAAATGATAGTAATAAAATGTACTTATTTGAGTTCATCAAATATCCCCCCACTTGAACTTTACTTGTCCCCAAGTAAACCTTAGAATTAATCTTATGAAAATGTATCCTAAAAATGTTAGGATTTATTTTTATATTTAAGCATGTATTCGTTTTTGTCATAATCACACAACTAAACACTTAATGAATTAGAAGTAAAATAAAATATTTTGATAAAAGCAAATCTAATCGTTTAACTGTCCAGTCGCGACGAATATTCTATCATAAGCTTGGCAAGTATACACATCTCCACCACTAAAGCTAAGGAATAACAAGTCTAAAGCGGTAAAAAGGGTTTTTAGGCTTAAGGGTTAATTATTCTTAATCTCTATCGATCTCAAATTCCAGAAAAGGCGACAAAATCACATATACATGATCGAATCCACGAACACGATACTTGCAATTGCTCAAATCCTTAACTCGAATAGGCTAAAGATAGGTCCAAACTTCACCAATAATAATATATCAAAAAGGGCGACAAAATCATAAATACATAGCCGAATCCACGACTACGATACTTAAGATTGCTCAAATCCCTAATCTCAATAAATCAAAGGTTTGGTTGGATAAAGAATAATAAAGGGTATGGATAATTTTTGGAATATAAATTGGTGTAAAAATAAAAAACAAACAAAACAAATAAATTAAAATCCTAAGTGTGGTTAATCACTATCCCAACCATCCCATGAATAAGACTCATATCATTGAATAACTCACGCCTTAACACTTGAAACACATGCTTTAGGTAGACACGAATTATACTCAACAAGATCTTAATCAAAGAATAAACCTTAGTTGACGTTCCCATAACTGCCAACTCCCATTCAATCCATAGATATAACATAACAACTAGTGGTGATATCGACCACTTACATAACTTTACATCGTTGGTTTAATCAAACATCCAACTCTTCTTTTTCTTTTTCTTTTCTATTTTTTCAATTTTTTTTTTTTTTTTTTTTTTTTTTTTTTTTTTTTTTTTTTTAAATGAAACATAAACATAGATGTGTAAAATTCTACCACATCACTATAATGATAATTCTGGATAATTTTCCATATTTTTCATAACTTCAGAAATAACGGTAGTAGTGAAAGTAGTAAACAAACGAAAAATAAACTCAAAGATATACAATATTTACTTTCACTCCAATTGCATTGTGCAATTTCCCGACCTAACCATAGATAATGAATTACGCACGCAAACACAGGTAATGTAAGGAAACACACTTTGCCTATAGCAATTAACCAACCACGGATTCTAATCTACAGGGTAGGCTAAGGTGTAAGGGTGTAACGAAACATTTTAACAAAGGTGTAAGAAATGAAAGGAATGGCTCTGAGGGTTTTTCTAGGGGTATCTTACTCTAAAAATGAGAGTAACAAAAGGGTTTATACGGGGGTTAACTAACCAGTGTAGTTAGCTAATAACACATAACATATAAAGGCTATTTGGGTGTAATCCTAGAAATTTACCAATTTAGACAAGTCATTCCAATTATATAAAATAATACTTATTATGGTGGTCTCGAATAGTATACTAGCCAAGTTCTAAAGTTTACAAGTCACCGGCACACTCATAGATTTGTGAACTTTTGAAAAATCGCAATTTTTGAAAATAACGTCATGTGTGCAGCTATGCAACTTAGACTTTAAACAAAAACATGCTAAAAATTTTAAATTTTGATATATTAAGCACATTTTAAGCATATTTTGAAAAGTTTAGGACAAGTAAGTGTTAAGTGTTCTAATTCTCCAATCCCCCCACTTAAGTTAAACAACGTCCTCGTTGTTTGTATGAAAGGTTAAAAACTGGAAAATAAAAGAATTAGAACAGAAAAACTCCCCTGAGATTTGCTCGGTATGATCCTCCTTTTGTATAAGAGCAAAAATCATCTTTCTTGTGGATTAGAACGTTTAAGATTCATATTAGATGTATCCACAGGAAATGCAGGAATCTATAATACCACCAAGGCTTCAAAACACACCTAAGGTAAGAAAGGTTCAAACTTGCATAATACATTAGTAGTTAGGTAAAAATAAAACATAAAAATTAAAAATGAAAATCATCAGGTCAGTCGATGCGCCGTATCTTATGGAACAAGATACGCCGTATCGAGCCTGGAATAAATACGGATCAGAATAAAAGATGCGCCGCATCCTTAACCAGGGATGCGCCGCATTTAAAATAAACTGATAAAAAGTTTTAAATTCGAAAATAAAAAATGCAGAAAAATAAAATAAGATATGACCATCTGCAGGAGATGCGTCGCATCTCAGGATTGAGATGCGCCGTATCTTCGGCAGCCTGAAACAAAAATAAAACAAATAAAAGGATAGGATGCGTCGCATCTGTTTACCAGATGCGGCGCATGTAGTTACCAAACAGACTGCTAACAGTCTGTTGTAATATGACTCGTTCCACGGTTTTCTCTCACGTTCTCTCGTACTCTCATGCTGAACTTAATGCCAGTCTTCATTAGATAGAACAGGAAACATAAACTGAAACATTAAATATATACACGATAATAGTGATGAGTACAATCAAAAATGAATATATGTAATATACGAAGAAACGTGTCCATAATGAAAATGCAAAGAGTGGTCAAGCCATGGGCTGGTCGGGAGTCACGTCATCTGATTGGGCTCCTGAAGTGCTAGCTCCGTCTGTCCTGCGGCGAACCCGGCGCTCGTATGTGGTCATCCCCCTGACATAAGCACCATCCGGGAGGTTGTGGCTAACCCCATTAAGAGCCATCAACCTACTGACACCGTCGACCAACCAGCTCGTATCTCTCCTCACTCCAGCGAGCTCAACTCTCTGTGCCTCGAGAGCCTCCCTCAATGACCTAACCTCTAGCTCCACTCTCTCGACTCTCTGTCCAATGGTGCGGGGAGCTGGTGCTGGTACATGTATTTCCTCCTGAGCAGGAGCAGCAGCCGGGGCTGCCTGAGCATCCCCCTGCTCTTGCTCAGCAGGCCTAGGTGGTCCTAATGGTGCCCAGAAGTACCCGTCTATCATCTCTTCACATATCCCAAGCCTAGTCGTGTAATCATCAACAGCACCCTGTGCTAGTCCCATCGTTTCAAAACGAAGCCACGGGTGTCTACGTGCAGGCTCAGGTAACGCCATCTGAAATAAATTTTCACAGTCAGTAAACAGTCTGCAAGTTAGGTAGATATGGCGCATCTGACTTAATCAGTGCGGCGTATCTGCACAAAGTATAAGAGATGCGGAGCAAGAAAATAGATACGGCGTATGGAGATGCGTCGTATCTAGATTAATCAATACGGCGTATCTAGAATTTTATTAATTTGGAAAAGGTCGTTACGCCGCATCAATCAACATAGATGCGCCGCATCTAAAAGCATATCAGTATAAATAGAGGGGATCAGGCAGGCTTATCAAGAATCCGTATCCGTGACGTAAACTCCCACTAAATATCACAGTATCATATACTCCTTATATCAGTTCTAATAGCTCATTACATTTTACTAATCCACCTTCCCGCTAAATATTCAAAACCGAATTCATTTTCTCAAATTTTCGTTCAAATCAAATTAGCCTAGAAATTCGATTATTTACGCAAGTTAAGTACGGGGAAGATCATCTATTACAAGTCCTAATCATATCTCTATATCATTTAAGCACAAATCGAATTAATCATATAAACCCTAATTTTCGTATTAACCAGGATTAAATCGAAATGGAATAATTACCTTAATTTGATGATTAGGAGAAAGATTATAGATCGGATTAAAGGTCGGTTTAAGAAAAATGATCGGAATTGGAGTATAATATCAGTGTGTGTAAGTTCTTAACTGTGTGTGTTTATGCGGTAAAGATTTTAGATCCGGCGCATTCCCGTCGTATTTATAGGGCAAAACGATGCGCCGTATTGGAAATTGGGATGCGCCGTATCTATTTAATTTCGTTGACTAGTCAATGGGTCCTAGATGGTCAGAGATACGGCGCTTTGGATATTTAGATCCGCCGTATCGCAATATTAGTGAACGAAATTTAAATGAGGAACGTACCTTGGCCTCCGCAACACGATTCTTTATACATCAAATTGGGGTTAAACGGTCATACCATATGATATAATTGAATTCAAAATAAGAGAAATAGGCATAAACGTTTTATTAATAATTGTAATCTTATTGTTTAGAGGATAAGAATTTATTCCGAGGTTAGGAACAAATATCGTTTTAAAGCGTACAAAATTAAAATTACAATTTGAATTAGATGTATAATATGGATAATAAAATTGGGATTATAATGTAGAGAACTTCCCTTTGGGCAGGTTGAATAATCGAAGAGGTTACGTTTTGATCACTCCAGCTAGTTTCTCTTGGTATGGTTCAGAATGTAATCCTTCATGGTGATGCTCGAGTCATCATTTATCCTGAAAATAAACAACTTGCACACGAGAGTAGCGGACCGATCAAAGTAAATATCAAAAATCAACTATATTTATCAAATTATAATCGTCGTATTAACAAAGGTTAATGCGCCGTATTTTCGTTACGTTTCAAAATATAAGATTTTTGATTCAGAAGATGCGCCGTATCGATAAAAATCGATACGCCGTATCTGTTTAATAATTCGAAAACTGTTTTTAATTAAAATAATAGATACGCCGTATCTGCTGCAGCAGATGCGTCGTATGGCGTTAACGTTTAGAAAATTTTTTTTATCAAAAACAGATACGCCGTATCTTGGGGAAAAGATGCGTCGTATCGAATTAATTAAACGCGTTGTATTTTATAAAAATTGAACGCAATACGCCGTATCTGATAAATCAGATGCGCCGTATCGTTCGATTTAGCTCAGTACAACGATAGCAGTATGCAGAAAAATACGAAAAATAAAACAAATAAAAACACACAAACGAAAATAAACACAAATAAAAGCAAATAAATAACACACAAAAACAGAAAATATGCAAAATAGTACAATGAATGCAAATTAAACTAATACACAACAAAATTAGCGGTTAGATAAAAATTAAAAACCTAATTAAAATACTAATCAAATTAACAGATAATAACAATTCACTCCCCGGCAGCGGCGCCAAAAACTTGATGCGTAGCGTGTGTCGTTGCGGTTTAGCAGTTTTAATGCCTACTCAAGTTTTAAATTTATATTTAGCCGACTTATCAATAACACACACACTTAACGAGCAGTGTACCCGGTCAGTATGAATATAATGGTAAGTAGAGTGTCGATCACTAAGAGTGGAACGTATTATCTAGTTATTCTAATCAGTATTTTAATATATTAAGTTAGCTGTACAATCTAATCTAACGCAAGGGGGTTCAGCCTGAGAGACTGGCACGATTTAGTTGCAATTAAATAATAAAATAAACCAATAGGCACGAATCAGCAAGTAGCACACACGTACACAGATAAATACTCGAGACAATAAGAGGGCTGTCCTTATGATAAGTAGTTTGTCACTTGTTTTATTGCTAGTGTTATATGAAGTGTATAGTTCGATGCAACGCACCGAGATTAAGTCCTTTCTCGTTGGTTCTAATCTTATCGGCGAGTAAACCCTTAATGATTACTTATGACTATCCTATTTATCTTTCTCCTACTTTTCTACAGACCATAGAATGCATAGGCGATCTAATAAACAGGCGAGGGCAGAGGCATGGCGACCCGATCAACGCTCAGCTAGCCACAGAGGTTATAAATGCACTAATAAAAGTCACCAATGACATCAACATATAAACTTTAATTAATGAGAAAGCAGTTTTAAGGGAGTGCAATCTTTCCGTTGTCACATTACACAAGCCACCAATCTTGATGAATTAAAGTTTACTAACACAATAAAACAAAACTACTTAATGAATTAAACACATGCAGCACCTTCTTACAGCTCTTGTATCTTTGATTTGAGTGTGTCTTGTGCTGCTGACTTGACTGAATTCGTCCTTGGTTTATTTACTTCGGTCTTCGTATAATATATGTCACACGAAATTCGTCTGGTCTTGGGGTATTTATAGTTTCTGTCTGAGGGTAGGATGCGGCGCATCTAGAAAGTAGATGCGGCGCATGTACTTAACTTCGCGTGGGGTCCAAGATTATAATATTCAGGAATATTCGTACACCGCCAGAAGATGCGGCGTATCTTCATCCTGGGATGCGGCGCATGTCCTCTTGTATCTTGGATCGTATCTGGTGAAATATTGATAGTGATGCGGCGCATGTGATAAGTGAGATGCGGCGCATCTGGAGCAGATTAGTCTTGATCTTGTCCTTTTCAGTAGACTCTTAACTTCTTGCATGTTTTGCTCCATAATTAGTCCAAAATCGCCAAGTTTCACCAAATGCTTGTTTTCAACTGAGAATTACAAAAGTAAACGATTAAGTATCAATCCTCATACATAATATAGTAAAACAAGTCAAATTAATAGGATAAATGATAGTAATAAAATGTACTTATTTGAGTTCATCAATTTTCCTAAGTCATTTAATATTTTTAATCATTTTAATTAGTTTCTAATAGTAATAAAATCATAATAAATAGAAAAATAATCAGAAAAATATAAATCTAATTTTCATAATTTTCTTTTGTCATTTTTAATCTAGGAAAAATATAATTACATTTTTAGTCCTTAAGAAAATCAAAAATAGAAATATAGTGATAGCTTCTATTTAATAGAATTTATCTTTTTAAATTTTAATTAAGTAATTTTCATTTTTATAATTTTCCTAGCTTTTTCTCATCTTATAATATTTTTAGAAAAAGTTTTAGATTTTTCTTTGTTCATTTAGTATTTTTTATAAATTTAAATAGTTTAATAAGCAATTAAATAAATAAATAATTAATAATAATTAAATAAAAAGTGTAAAAAAATATAATTTAAGTTTTTAAATAAGTTTTAAATCATTTTACATTTTTAGGTTTTAAATTTTATAATATTTCAGTTTTTGTCCCATTTTAGCTTTCTCGTTACGCGTTTTCTTAATTTAAATTCGCGTTTAATTTTATTGTGCATATTTGTTTTAATTTGTTATTTAGAATTATTAGAAAAGCAAAATCAAAAATATCTGATTCATCAGTCACTCTAATCCTAGCTTTTCACAGTTGCCCATTCACACCTCGTTGGGAAACGACCCAGGTGATCACTTGCCTGGTTTCACACTACACACGAGTATTCGTTCTGAGACTGTTTATATTTATATATATGTTTTCAGACGGATCAAATTTTGGCGCCGTTGCCGGGGAGGTTGTGCTGCGACTATTGTGAAGAATTTTAGCGATTAGTGATTCGAGATCCTTCTATCAGAAGTTCCTATTTCCCAAAAACCATATAAAATACAAAAATATTTTTCTTTTCTTTTCTATATATATTATTATTATTATTATTATCATATAAAAAATAAAAACACCAAAAATAATTTCCGTTTTCTTTGTTAATAATAAATAACAATAAAAAATTACCATCGAGAACCAAGACAGAGTACTACCTAACTGGGGGTACGACCATAATAAGTTCCCAAACCAAAGATTTAAAGC
Organism: Artemisia tridentata subsp. tridentata; assembly: GCA_021014915.2. Classification (NCBI taxonomy): domain Eukaryota; kingdom Viridiplantae; phylum Streptophyta; class Magnoliopsida; order Asterales; family Asteraceae; genus Artemisia; species Artemisia tridentata. Next base: position 320,248,718 of record CP139506.1, on the reverse strand, counting down.
TTTACCTCTGTATCACTTGCGAATATCGGCTCACCTTTGATTGATAAACAAACTCTAACGGAGGTTCTAGGATAGTCTGACATTAAATTGTCGGACTGAAAGAAGCGGGTTTTTAAGGAGCTTAATTGCCCACCTTTGCTTCTCCGCCACTCTGTGCGTTTATCTTTTAGAGAGCTACCGTACGCTTGTTGATTGTTGGTTTAAGTTAACTTGTGTTTTGCTTCTGTCTTGTTTTAATTGGAATATTTTACTTAGTGCATGCGCACTCGTTCTTCCACGTCATCAAGCCCTTTACGTGAACTCGTAGATATTCCGAGAAGACGTAATCGTAGACGTGCTGCCCAAGTAATCGAACCCGAGATTCGTACTGTTCTCACTGATAATATGGCAGACGAACGCACAATGGCTGAAATGCTCCAGGCACCCACCGAGGGTTATGGAGATGCCATCGTTTTACCAGTCATCGATTCTGATCATTTTGAACTGAAAACACATTTGATTCAGCTCGTGTCCACAAACCAATTCCACGGGTTTGAACGAGAGGATCCTTATGCACACATTCGTTGGTTCAACAAACTGACCTCTACAATCAATTACAAAAATGTGCCGCAAACAGTTATCAAATTGATGCTATTTCCATTTTCACTTGAGGGGGCAACCCGGATTTGGCTGGATAAAGAACCCCCTCGATCCATTGAAACCTGGGAAGATCTCGTTAAGAAATTTGTAAATTATTTCTTCCCTCCATCAAAGACGACTAATCTAAAAAATGAAATTGCTGGATTTCGTCAAGGTTTTGATGAAAATTTCGGAGAGGCATGGGACAGATTTAAAGATCTCCTAAGAAAATGCCCACATCACGAATTCACGGAGTTACAACAGATAAATACGTTCTATAATGGGTTGACCCAAAACGATCAAGATGCACTTAACGCAGCCGCCGGTGGCAATATCTTGAATCGTAAACCTAAAGAGGTGGTTGCAATTTGTGAAAATAAATCAAAAGTTCCTTTTTCGCGAAACAAAGTGAATGTTCCTGTCACTCCTGCTGCTTCTTCATCCGGTAACTCCTCAGAGTTGGCCTTTTTAACGGACTCAATGCGTTGTATGATGAAGGAAATTAAAGAATTGAAGAGTGAAATTCATAAACCGGAACAAATCAAAGCAATAAACAAAGTGTGTGAAACTTGTGGTGGCCCACATGCGTATTATGATTGTCAAGCAACCGATGCTTCTCTTTACCCAGCTTCCGTAGCTGCAGTAAACCAAAATCAATACCGTCCGCATGCTGAGACTCAGTACCGAGCACCGAATGCTATGGTCCCACCTGGTTTTCCACCCGTGCCAAATCAAAATAATCAAAATCGCTTTGTTCAAAATCAGGGACAAAATTTTAACAATTCTCAAAATTTCAATGAAAACCGAGGTCAGAATCAGGGTAATTTTAACCAAAACCGTGGTCAAAATTTTAATCAAAACCAAGGTTCAAACCGAAATCAGACGTCCTCAGATGAGTTGCTTAAGCAATTCATGAAAACTCAAGAGGAAACAAATAAGACACAATATGAGACAAACCAGTTATTGATTGCTCAATTAAACCAGATCAAAAAGTCTTTAACTGATATACCTTCTACCTCGGGAGGTCTCCCAAGTAACACTGTTGTCAACCCTAGGGGTGAACTCAAAGCTGTCAGTACACGTAGTGGTAAATCTCATGTTGGATTCAAGGTGATAAAGGACCCGGTACTTCCCACTAACAATGGAAGTGCTAAATACGTCCAACCTTCGGTCATCCAACCTTCTGTCATCCAAAAATATACACCCACAATTGCTCCTCAACCGTCAAGAATCGATCCTACTCTTTCACGATTTACGGTTAAAAGTTTGTCAACCAAACTTAGTGAGCAAAGATCAGCCAGATATTATTCCGAAATGCTCAATGTTGTTCCTGTCAGTGTACTTGATGACAGTGTTGATGATGAAGATACCACTTTCGTCAAAGCTATCACCACTCGGAGTGGTGCTTCTTATAAGGGGCCAGCTGGCCCTATTCCTCCTCCGTTGTTTGAAATGGAAAAAGAGATAGAGGATACAACGGACAAAGTGCCAATTCCAAGCCCACAAAGTATAACACATGTCCATCCTCCGATTGTCCAGAAAAAGAAATCCAAACCAGGAGTTGTCTTTGAATCTGTAGAGACTCCTGAAGTTATTGCTCCTAAATCCAAACCTTACATTCCTTACCCATCGCGCTTAAATGAGCAAAAGCTCCGTGAGAAGGCTAGTCAACAAATGGACAAATTCTTTCAAATTTTTAAAGAATTACATTTTGACATAAGTTTTGCGGATGCTATCATTTTGATGCCCAAGTTTGCATCAACATTCAAACACTTGTTAAGCAATAAGGAAAAGCTGATTGAAATGGCTAAAACTCCATTAAATGAGAACTGCTCAGCGGTTATCTTGAAAAAGCTTCCGGAGAAGCTTGGAGATCCTGGAAAGTTTCTACTACCTTGTGTATTTCCGGGAATGGTTGAATGCTATGCCTTAGCAGATCTAGGTGCAAGTATCAACCTGATGCCTCATTCAGTATGGAAGAAACTTTTTCTTCCGGCTCTTACTCCTACCTGCATGACTCTTGAGCTTGCAGATCGAACCATATCTCATCCTCGCGGCATTGCCGAAGATGTATTTGTGAAAATAGGAAAGTTCCATTTTCCAGCTGACTTTGTGGTTGTTGACTTCGACGCAGATCAAAAGGTTCCTCTCATTCTTGGAAGAGGATTCCTAAAAACGGGCCATGCTCTGATTGATGTATTTAAGCATGAGATCACCTTGCGTGTGGATAATGAAGCTGTTACCTTTAACCATGATCAAACTTCGAGGTACTCCTCAAATTTTGATTCTGCTTCGGTTAACCGAATCGATGTCATTGACATTACTTCAAAGGAATACTCTCAAGAAAATCTTGGTTATTTTCATAATTCTGTGAGTGGGGATCCCACCACATCTTCTCAACATATCATAGCCGACTCTTCCCCTTCTCTCACTTCGGTTGAGGGAAGTGATCCCTTTTGGGATGAGGTCGATGCTTTTCTTGCTCCAGATAGTTCACTTCCGCATGAGGTAGATGATAACTATCTTGATCCTGAGGGGGATATTCTTTTTCTAGAAAATTTGTTAAACGAAGATTCATCTTCCCCTCTTCCACCAAAACAACTTCATAATGAGGAAACCAAGTCAGTTGAAAAAACTGATAAATTTCCTGAGATCAAGTTTAAGGACTTGCCTCCTCCACTTGCAATTCTTGAGGAGGAAGTTCTTGTCTTAATTGCTATTCAGATCTCTCTTCTTCCCTTCACCTACCCGGTGATTTCTCCTATCCTTCACTCATTCGGGAGTGAGGATGTTACTTTTGACCCTGGCATTGTCCATATAACATTGGTTTAAATGCCGGATTTATCTCATCGGTGTGGAACTTTCTTATGTTCAATTGGTCATCCAAACAATTTGAATGAAAGTCCGATGGAGATGGTTTCTTCCACTTACTTCCCCATAGACTTTTAAATTGCTTTTTCTCCCGGGCTGTTCAGGAACCCTTTGTTACGGTTGACCGTTCACAAGCGGTTAGCTTGCGTGATAAACCTGACTGTTCGGGTGGAATCAACTCAATTCGGGGTCGAGTCAAGCTAGCGACTCGGTTAATAAAAACAGTAGCAAAATATGGGTTTTCACCCATATCTCACCCTAGTGTGGGGGGAATGCCCCACATGTTGTATATATGTAAGTAAAAAAAAAAAAAAAAAAAAAAAAAAAAAAAAAAAAGTGTGTGTATATAAAATAATGGCTATAAGTATTTCCCTTTTACGTTCTAAGTATTGGTTTTACAGCCGGTTCTTTGAATATTGAGGGCAATATTCAGTTCTAAGTGTGGGGGGGAATTCTTGCGAATTTAATCAAATGTACCATCTAGTACCCCCATTTTAGCCAAAATTTTAAAATTTTTTCTCACTTAGAACTCAATAAATGGTTATCAGTCCGCCATGTCTAACCCACATAAGGATTGGCTAATCCGAGAGCAAACGGCTCTTGGTAAAGATATATCAAATCCGTTTATGGCTGACAATTTGCCAAAAATTGTATGGTATTTGACTCACCATATCTTTATAAGTGAAGAGTTGGCTAGCCCGCAAGATTATGGCTTGTGGTTAAGGCAGTGAAAATCCATAATTGGTAATCAGCTCACCAAAGATAATAGTAATAATTTATCTAAGAGTTGGCTAGTCCAGAAGCAAACGGCTTCTGGTAAAGACAAATCAAACCCGTTTACAGCTGATGGTTTGCTCAAAATCATTTGGTTATCATTGTACCAAAGTATCACATACTAAAACATTGGCTACTCCAGAAGTAATGGCTTTTGGTAAAGAGAAAAATCCATTAAAAACTTCATAAAAGATTGCTAGGGACTAGCAATAGTTTAGTGTGGGGGATTGATGAGTGTCTAAATACTCATCATTTTTACCTAATCTGAGCTGCCAAAACATCCAAAAACACTCAGAAATGCATCATAATACTGAAATTATCCCAGAATTGTGTTTTATATGTTTCAGATGCAAAATATTTAAAAACAATTGAAAAAAGAACAAAGTTTGCATAATTGGCAGTTTCAGTCCCTCAACTTTCAAAAGTTGTCAAAACTAGTCCCTGGTTATTCTAAAAACAGGAAAAGTCATCAAAGGTCCTTTAAGAATCATAAAATAAACATATATAGTCCTTTGGTGTGAAGTTTCATAAAATTACAACTTTGGTCCCCCAAGTTTGAAAAATGTCAAAATTAGTCCTCGGGTATTTTAAAAATGGAAAATTATGTTTTATACCCTTGTACTATTCAAACTTGGCAAGATATATCCTTGTGATAACTTATGAAATGTTGCAGGTTTAGTCCTTCAAGAATGCAGAAATAACAAGTTTGGTCCTTGTGATTTATTATACAAACCAAAATCCGGATCCAACACTAAAATAAAACCCACTACCCAACCCAACCATACCAGCCCAACCTCTTTTATTAAACTAACCCAACCCAAGCCCATTCAATAAAACCCGACCCATCCTTTTTATTTAACACAGAGTTTGACTTCGGTCAAACTCTTATCCCTTACCTTCGAACCGCCAAAACAATATCACCACCACCTCATCACCAGCTGGCTTCACCACCTCATTCCCCCTCCAAACACACTACCTAACATTGCCAAATGCAATTAATGCATCTCTCCCACTCCCACTAACTAAAACAGACAAATTCCACATGTCCTGTTTTCCCGCCAAAAGTGGATTGGACGATTGAGATGATGTCAGGAGCAATCAAGGGTGCTAAAAGATTCAGGGATGTCGGCTAGGGTTTTCCCATTTCAATTTTGTATATATAGAAGCTTTTGTAGCCTTAATTGGCAAGTAGGTAAAAATTAGCATAATTCGTATTTCACTTTCCAGTAGTTGTAATTTGTAATATCAAGCTTCATCAATCAATACAAAGTAAAATTAGTGTGTTTATTGTTGTTCTTGGTTCAATTGTCAGTAGTTAATGTTTATGCCAAATTTTCTGATTTTCACATGCCTGAGAATTTGATACTTAAATAAGTAGTATTGAAATAGCTTCTCAGTATTTCTATAAGCTTATATAAGCTTTATATAGCTTTTTATAAGTTTATTTTAGATTAGATTATTAATATTCAAGAATTTGAAGAATGGTCAACAAAAGTCAAAGATGGAGCTCAATAAGCTGATTCTGGTGTTAAAAGCTATTCAGGAAGGCTTGTGTTGGTTTTCTAGCTTGTTTCTGACAAGCTAGATTGGTCCTTGGTCCTTGATCTTGTTCTCAGTTGAAGTTCAGTTGTAAGCAATTTTTAGAAATTTTTGCATTTCACTGTTTTATTTGTTTGTATGCTTTGATCTTCATGTTTCTGTGTTTCTTAGTTGTTGTTGAGTAGAATCATGCATTAAAACAGGTAGCTTGTTCATTAGAATCCATAGTTGCTAAAATTCCATTTTGGACAGTCAAACTTGCATATTTGTTGTTACTGAGTATTATGCTTGCATTGTTGTTGGTTTATGCTTAATTAGTCCTACTTAATGATAAAATAAAGCTTTGAATCAGTATTGTGGTCTAAATCCCAGAAATCCTTTGAAAATCCAAAAATCTCAGGTTTTAAGGGTTGTTTGGATAATTTGTTGTGAATTTGTGTTAGAGGGTGTATGGCCCATTGTTCTTGTCTGTTGTATGCCACATTAGGTCCTAATAACTCAGTGAAAACATAAAAACTAGACCTCATTTGGTGAAAAGTCAAAATAGCCTTTGATCCCTCTCATTTTGATGACTGTTGTGGTTTTAGGATCCAAGATCTTGATTTTGTGTTCATAAGTTGTTAACTTTGCTCAATCTAGTCTTAATACACCATAATACATCATAATCAGTCAATAGGATTGATCCAAAGTTCATATAAGTCAACCTAGTTCATAATCAAAAAGTCAAAAACATCAGGTTCAACCCAGTTCTGAGTTGCTGATCTTGGGCAAAATTGGACTTCAATTGGGTGTTTTGTGATAGGGCTTTTTGTGTTTTAGTATACCCAGCAATATAGCCTAGGTTTTGCCCCACTTAAGTTTCACTTTCCTGCTTATTTATAAACTCTAAATCAGTCTGCAAGTTGGGGCATTCAGCTGAGTTTTCTACATAAGTTCCACAGCTGTCCACTTGCTTATCTAGCTTATTCCCTATAGCTTATTTGTGTTTTATAGTCATTTTATGCTTATAGTAGTGTATTGAGCTTGTCCTGATCATTTGGTCAATTTTCCTAGCATATTAGCTTATTTTGGGCTTATAAGCAAACTGCTTATTAGCCCAAAACTGCTTATCAGGCTTAGCTAACCTCTTATTTTATTTTTCTTATCTTTCTAATATTATTTTAGATTTACTCAGAATTTTTCATAATTTTCCTAAGTCATTTAATATTTTTAATCATTTTAATTAGTTTCTAATAGTAATAAAATCATAATAAATAGAAAAATAATCAGAAAAATATAAATCTAATTTTCATAATTTTCTTTTGTCATTTTTAATCTAGGAAAAATATAATTACATTTTTAGTCCTTAAGAAAATCAAAAATAGAAATATAGTGATAGCTTCTATTTAATAGAATTTATCTTTTTAAATTTTAATTAAGTAATTTTCATTTTTATAATTTTCCTAGCTTTTTCTCATCTTATAATATTTTTAGAAAAAGTTTTAGATTTTTCTTTGTCCATTTAGTATTTTTTATAAATTTAAATAGTTTAAATAAGTAATTAAATAAATAAATAATTAATAATAATTAAATAAAAAGTGTAAAAAATTATAATTTAAGTTTTTAAATAAGTTTTAAATCATTTTACATTTTTAGGTTTTAAATTTTATAATATTTTAGTTTTTGTCCCATTTTAGCTTTCTCGTTACGCGTTTTCTTAATTTAAATTCGCGTTTAATTTTATTGTGCATATTTGTTTTAATTTGTTATTTAGAATTATTAGAAAAGCAAAATCAAAAATATCTGATTCATCTGTCACTCTAATCCTAGCTTTTCACAGTTGCCCATTCACACCTCGTTGGGAAACGACCCAGGTGATCACTTGCCTGGTTTCACACTACACACGAGTATTCGTTCTGAGACTGTTTATATTTATATATACGTTTTCAGATGGATCAATATGTCCATGCGAAGACATCCTTGTTGGCTTTGAGTAGCTTGTCTAATTCTGCCTTGAAGTTGGCAGGGAGTTGCTTTCCAATTACCACCATTTGCTCTGGATAGAGCTCATTTACCATAATACGTTCTTCGGCATCTGTACAACTTAGAATGGCCTTCGGAGGCTCTTCGGAACTTTCCTTGATCTTTTTGCCAATATCTCCGGTCTTCCCCTGATTGTAACTAGAGAATACGGTTCCTATCCCATAAGGTGTATGGAATTTGACCGCTGCATGTATGGTGGAGACTACGATACCCATCTTTTGCATGGCGGTCCTTCCTATCAACAGATTGTAAGGAGAATCGGACCTTACGATAGCAAATGTGAGGGTTTCTGTCCTTGCGAGCTTGCCTTCTCCTATTGTTATGTCCAATGGCACTTCTCCCAGAGGCCAAGAATGCTCCACCGGAGAACCCAACCAAAGGTATCTTCGAATCAACCCGTTGAGATCTGATCGAAGGCTTGAGCTTAAAAAAACAATGCTCGTATATGATTTCGCAGGAGCTTCCGCAGTCCATCTAGGCTCTGTTTTCTTCTCGGTTGAAGAATAGAACTTTGATGACCACTGGATCATTCGAAGGGACTTGGGCTGTAATGGGAGGAAATGTGACCTCCCCTACTTCGCTCACCTCCTGCTCTGTTACCTTTCTTTTTAAGCCGGCTTCGCCCCAACGACCCATGAGTATTGGGGCTTCGAGAGGAGTAGTATCTTTAGCCAACTGAGTGTTGGACATTTTTTCCTTCCCCTTCTTTATACCCTTCACCAGATGTGCCAATTCCCCGGACTTTACAGCCTCTTCTATCTGTTTCTTTAGCTCCCTGCAACTGTTCGTATCATGGCCATAATCTTCATGAAAATGACAATACTTGCTTGTATCCCTGTTTTTACCCTTGCTTGTCATGCGAGGGGGTGCTTCGAAGGCCTTGGCAGCCCTCTCCGTAGCAAGTATTTCTTTTGGAGACTTAGTTAAACTTCCCAGAAAACGGTGATTAGGACCTTTGTACGGAGAAAACCTGTTTCTGCCTTTGTTCTTGTTCTTTGACCCTTCCCACACAGAATGCTTCGAGAACTTGCTGTTGTTGTCTCTGTCGATCGGAGCACCATTAGTAGATACCTCTTTTGCTTCAATCCAAGTATACGTCTTTTCCATTAACCCTTTGTAAGTTGTTGGAAGGTCAGTGGATAAGAATTCCACCAAACTCTGATTTCGAAGACCATGTACAAAACCTGAAATGCGCTGATCTTCATGTAGCCCCAAGATCTGTAAAGTTTCATCGGTGTAACTAGTAACGAAGGCCCTTGTGCTTTCGTTTTCTTTTTGTTTGATGTTGTGCACCGTTAGATGTGTCCTAGTAAACTTCTTTTGCTGACTGAAGTGTGATCGAAACTTAGCCTTGAGATCATCAAGATTTACAATGCTACCAGACTTTTGACCATTCCACCAAATACGGGCATAATCCCGCAGGGTATAAGTAAACATGTGACAGGCCACGGGCATAACCCACTTTTGCATCTTAATAGCCCCTTCGAATAAATGTAGGAAGTTTTCCGGATCCCCCTTCCCATCATAAGTCCCAATATGCGAAGGCATTTTCAACCCATCAGGCAATGGGTAATCTTCTATCCACCTAACGAAGGGTGTAGCCGAACCCATAGGGTCCGAGTATAGACAATTATAAGGTGGTGCATACATAGGGACAGTATTGTAAGGATTGTTGTTTGGGGGCATTCCCATAGGAGTTTGGCTTGGGTAGGAATGATAAGGTGCGTTCATGGCGAACGGATAACCGTTTCCCATGGCATACGGAGGGTACACCATAGGATGCCCGAAGGGTATGTTCCCATAGGGTTGAGGGAGACTTGGGTTATTAGGCTGCCCATTTACTGGAGGATATAAACTTTGAGGATAAGACTGAGTTTGGAACGAGGGGTACATACCATTGGGAGGAAGATTTCCTCCCATATTAATTGTAGATGGATTGCCTTCTACGCCTAATGCGTGAGAAGGCTGCAACGGAACCCCAGTTTCAGTCCTTCCAAGATGAGCTGCTAACAACGGAGGTAGATTCACCCCCATTTCTTCCCTTCGCTGGCTCCTACCATTGGAGCCTTCCGTAACCACCCTTTCTCTTCTTGTCAGAGCCCTCTCTGGGACTCCTTCGAAACCAACGGACCTTCGGCTTAGCCTTCGACCCACTGGTGCCCCAATCCTTTTGGCTCAAAGTGATGGTCCATGGGCCGGAGGCCTAGGCTCCGTTTCCATCTCTTCATCATACTCATCACTTAGGTATTCCAATTACCTTCGCATCTCAGCATTCCTAACTTGCCTTTTGCGAGCCCTTAAGAGAGATTCCAACGCTTCGTGGTTGGCTTCGACAAAGGCTGGGCTAATAATAGGCTCCGGATTGGCTGAGGTCGAAGCATGGTGGTTAGGTGTTACTTCTGGGTGAGAACGTGTAGTGAACGTGGAAGCGGTTATTGGGGGAAGGTTGTTAGAGTCATTGATTGGTATTGGCGCCAAGGTCGAGAAACCCGGTGGGGGAGTATCTTCTCTCCCTTGATCCATGCCGGAATAATAGTGAAAGTAGTTGGTTGGTTATAAGCTTGGAAATAACGAGACCAATTGTAGCGGTCCTACGGATGGCGCCACTGATTGTACAATAAGTTGCACGACCAGGCCTTCGATGATGATCAAAGGATTTATGGGGTGTTGCGATTGCGCCAAGCTTGTCTTTAACCTGAAATAAGAAATACTAAAACACTACGTTAAGTGATTGCGCAGGGGTTGGACCCTGCGAACCACCTCCGGCGTGCGAGTAAGTATGTGTTATGGTAGGTTTGTAGTAAGTTGAGAGAGTTAAGTTGGCGTTTGTGACAACCCGTAATTTCAGGTCATTTTCCAAACATCGACAAGTTACTATTCATCTCAGGAATTTACTATTCACCGATCACTATTCATCATTTCACTATTCATCATTTTTGAAGTCGGTTTGAGACTTTGAGAAGTTTTCAAAAAATTTACTATTCGCGAAACACTATTCATTCCCAGAGGAAAATCACTATTCATGGTTATCCTTCATCCTTTCGTAAACTAGGTTTACGGGTATTCAAATTCGCGTAACCAATAAGGTTTAGCTGCGTATTCATGCATCATCAGTAAGGATACATCATATAGACTAGAGTAGTCTACATATCATCAGTAACATCATCTACATGTTAGGTTATTCGCGGGTTTGCGTAATTTCAATTAACGTATGGTTATTTATTAAATAAACGTTACCACTCAGTCATTACTACTAACATTATACCCGACACTCCCGACTATGATCCTACTATATTTTCATGCTAATTATAATGATATAAAGATTATATTATTACTTTACCTGGTGTTTTTAAATCAAAGGCTATATTTTCCGTTAGGAGCTTATAACTCCGTCGGTTTGCGATATTTTAAACCAATAATTATTCTAACACCCGATTCTTGCAAGGAATATGATTTTACAATTTTTACAACTTTGTCATAGTTTATTTTACCTCGTCACGAGTTATTTCTAGTTAACTCGGTACCCGATAACACCTAATGTTTACACTAAACACATTAATACATACAATACTTGGACAAGATCCTTAATTGCACATCAAATCTTACCCTTTTTACCACATGTGCCGCCCCCCCCCCCTAGCACAACCTAATTCTCTAAGAACTTGATGTTGAAGAATAACATTAATGCTTTGATTCCTTATGTTTGCTAATTTATTTTCATAACACTTCACTTAAAGATCAACTAGCCAAAAATCAAACACACACACTCTTTTCCTCTCTTCCTTGTTTGGCCAAACCCAATAACACCAAGAACATCCATCAACTTTTGAAGATCAAGTAATAATCAAGCTCCATTTACATTCCTAGTTAGGGTTTTGTGATAAAAAATAGAGCTGGCATATCGTGTCAGACACGACCTGTTAAGACACGAACCTGTTAAGACACGAACCTGTTAAGGTCGAACATGAACACGACACGATAACAAATCGTGTCACTTTTTTCAAACACGAACACGACACAAAAATTAACAGGTTACACGATAAGGAACCTGTTAAGGGACCTGTTAACAGGTTACACGAAACCCACAACCAAATCCGACTAATCTAATCCCAGGTTACACCTCAGGTTATAAATCCGACTAACAATTAACCATTAAGCAATATGATTAATTCCAAAGTAATTTACAGAATGGGATAATTTGAGAGTAGAGAAAGTAGTGAAATAAACAAACTGACATACAACCCCAAAGTCAACAACACATACATTTGCCTGCCAAGCCCTAATTTATTTTTATTTTTCTATCACTACTGAATCAAATCAAATCAGATTATGATACAACAACAACACCAGTAACCAGCAACGAACACGGTAAGAACATTATTGGCGTCAAAACTGAAAAAGGAGTCAAACTATAATGAAAATCAAAAGTCAACAGCCATTATCTATCTAACAATTAACCAAGAACAGCCTATAACAACCATCACTATCTCATATACAAATCACCCAACAATGTTTCGAGCAAAAATAATAATAATAATAATAATAATAATAATAATAATAATAATAATAATAATAATAATAATAATAATAATAATAATAATAATAATAATTAAAAGATCTCAGGTTGTTTGGTATCGTGCATCTCATTTTGTTTTTCAAGATCTTTCTAAGATCTAACTTCAACACCCGTATCGTGATTAATTTTAAAGAGAAAGGATGAAGGAGTTGTCTTCGACTTGATTTCTATGATGGATGGATACTGAGATTAGAGAGTAGATTACAATGGTTTGATTATTTTGATGAGAAGAGATGAGGTTTGGTGAGAGATTGGTGAAAGGGGGCGGACATATGATGCGTGTTTAGGGTTAGGTTAGATAAGGATTGATTATATGCATGTATATAATTGGGCGGGAAATTTGATTCGAGTGTTAAAATTTGGTGTTGGGCTGGTTTTTGGGCTATGATGTTGGGCTAGTGTTTGGTCATTCGTGTCTTAACAGGTCCGACCTGTTAAGACACGAAACCTGTTAATTTTATTCGTGTCTTAACAGGTCCGGACCTGTTAAGACACGAAACCTGTTAAGAACAGGTCGTGTCGTGTCGTGTTAACAGGTCCGTGTCAGAAATTGCCAGCTCTAATAAAAACCCTAGATTTCTTATACATTTTTCATCAAATCATCTCAAATATTCAAGTAAGCTTCAAGAACACTTTTTGATCTTATTATACTTTCATTTAATTCATATGTTTATGTATTTTCAAGTAATATTAGTTAAACACACAACTTGCTTATGTTATTTATACCACTTTACTCATAATCAATCTTTAACACTAGATCTATAAGTTTCACTAGTAATCTCATGAAACCCACCATGGTTGGTGATGTTTAGGACCCCATGACACCTTAAGAAGGTGTATGGTAGGATTTGAGAGGTTGTGGTGTTGATTGGAAGTAATTTGATTAAGTTTTGAACTAGTCTTGAACCTTAAACCTTGATTTTTCAACAATAGAAATAGCTACTGTCCTTAAACGTGAAATCTGGAAAACTCAGTAACTCAGGGGATACTTTGGCCTTCATATTCAGAAAATACTTTTAAAAACGAAATCGTGGCCGCAAGAATCACTAAAAACCGACTTACGACGAGAAAGTTATGATTTTTCAAAGTTTGACGACGAAATACTAAATTCTGAAAATTTAGTTGCTGATCGCCGAGATTCAAAGGACAAAACGAGGTATTAGATGTGATCTAGACGACCTGAACTGCTGAGATTATGTTAGTACATGTTAATACGAATCCGTGGATATAAAGAACGTAGTAAACGAGCTTATAACGACTGAGATATACACGTTTGAACCCGACGAACCATTATTTATTTTGACAGCCCACTAATAGAAAATGTTCTAAGTATAGAAACTAGTATTTTTACAAGTCACTAAGTTGATAGCCGATTTTCTATATGATCAAGGCGCGTTTGATCAAAAGTCAAATGAAACGACATTAAGATTATGTTGCACGGTTTTCAAAAACGCCGAGTTTAATCACAAGCACTTAACGTACAATATTTCACGACTAGTTTTGCGAAGCCATTTTGGGCGTATTTTCATAAGTTAAGGAAAATATTAATTTGCGAAGAAAACATTATATTCATCAATAAAACACCAAATGAGAATCGCGGAGTACCGTTTCAACATATTTACACGGAAAGTAGTTTATAACTTAACGAGACGTCAAAAATGTATTTTTCGACGATGAACATTATTTTCAAAATTAACGAGTGGTATCGATAACATACATATTTGCATGTGTAGCATCATTTCATTGCTTCCATTAGATCATACCATCATATTAGGTCGCGGTTGGAGACCGAGCCTCATTTCAGCATATCCACTTTTGTCATTGTAACTATCGCACCAGGTGAGTTCATGGCCCCTACTTTTACTTGTTTTGTAACTGTTTTGGGAGAGAATACATGCTCGTTTTTCATTAAACTCTATGCTCGTTTTACCTTTAAACTTCATGCTTGTTTTGCTTGAGACGTGAGTTGTCTTTCAAACATTATTGATTGGTTAAAATACTTGAGTCGTTGCTCGGAAGTATTTTGTGTTTACATTTTTCACCCTTGATCATTTTCTTATGGACACTAGTACATTAAGCTATTTCATATTGCCTATGTGTTGACCCGGTTAGGGCAAACAAGCGTTCCACCATTTGTGTTGACCCAGGTAGGGCAAACAAGCGTTACATTATTTGTTATAACCCATTAAGCGCGAATATTGTGATTAGAAACTTTGGTTGTCCGGGTGGTTTCCCCACTGACTGATATGCCAACGTATTGTGGTTTCCCCACTGGCTGATATGCCAAACGTATTGTGGTTTCCCCACTGGCTGATATGTCAAATGTATTGTGGTTTCCCCACCGGCTGATATGTCGAACGTAGTATTGTGGTTTCCCCACTGGCTGATATGCCAACGTATTGTGGTTTCCCCGCCTGACTGATATGTCAAACGGACTGTAGTTTCTCCCCCCCCCCTTGACTGTTATGTCAAAAGTATGCCCAAGCTAGAATCATAAGGCTTCAGTGTCATGAAATTTAGTTGTCAATAACTCTATATATATTGGGAATATATTGTTCATTTAACATTTGTGGTCCATAAATCATTTGACGTTCATTCAAACCAGATCACATTTAGCAGTGGGTTATAAACACACAGGTTGCAAGTCTTGTATGGGCGGGGTTTGGAACTGGGTGGATTTACAATGGCTTTTATGGGAAATCTTCATTCAAACGCTTTACTTTATTCAATAAACTCTATGAACTCACCAACCTCGTGTTGACACTTTTAGCATGTATTTTCAGGTATAAGCAATAGCACGCTACTGGAGGCTTTTGGCAGGGCATGGCATGGTCATAGAAGACTCTGATAAACATTTGGGACCGTTTAACTTATTTAAAGACCTATTTCCGCATTACTTTTAACAATGTAAATTCAACACTTTTGTTAAACAATTTTATTCTAAACGATTGTGGTGAAAACCGTTCTTTGTACTTGTGTTGTGATACCAATTGAGTTACACCCCAGCAACATGTATGCTTCCGCTGGACTCGAATTTGGGGGTGTGACAGATTGGTATCCGAGCCTTGGCTATAGAGAACTGGGTGATTTTAAAACCTAGACTATAGCTACTTTCACGAAAACTTAACCTTATGACCGCCACGTGCCTGCCTGCGAAGCTAATGCCTCATTTGTGGTTTGTTGCTGACATATGTGATGAGATTTGTATCTTATTATCAGATAGATTATACTCACTAATTCTCATTGATTACTATAATTTCCTTCCATATAGGCATGCTCACATATCATACACGTCACCGCGTTACGCCTTTCCCTTGTGTAGTTTCATCATTCGACCTCGAGTTTGGTCACTTGCCTTAGTCTTTCAGAACGTCTTTTCAAATGTGAAGGACATAGTATTAGTATAACTGAGCTGAGTATTTCAGAATTCATTGAACCTCGGTGGAATATAGACTGGTCATCTATAATCGACCCGGGACAGTGGGACATAGGCTGACCACCTATGTCCGACTCAGGGATGAATTTTGCAATACTGGGAATAGTTATAATAGAATTGTGTCCAGATTGATTATCTACCCAATTTCTAAAGGTTTCATTCATGTGTGTACTCAATCGTTGCATGAACATTCACATCTGCATCCAACACATTAACACCACAATACTTTCTCGTCACAGTACTTCTCTTTTAAATGAACCCTCGTACCTTTTGAAGGTCCTTTAAACGTTCCCAAGATATCGTGATTAATACAAATGATCTATGAAGATTTTCACAATCATATGCAATATCGTTTTATGTGATAGTCTGCCAAATTCCCGATTACCTTACTCACCATTTCTGGCGACTAGTCTGAACACTCGTCCCATAATTTAGAACATCTACATCACCTCATGAACCGCCGCCTAGAAGCAAGCCAGCAAATCATAACGCAACTTCCAATTTTCATTGTATGACAAGCCACTTCAGAGCACCTACATTTAGGAAACGTCTTATTTACGTTTCGCTCTACTTTTATTGTTTTGAAGAGTTATGCCGCCAAAGAGATCTACTTCAGCGATGACACCGACTGAGATCAGAAAGCTAGTTGCTGACAGTATAGAGGCAGCACTAGTAGTTGAAAGAAAGGCCATAGCTGCACGGGCTGCTGAAGCCGTTTCTCGGGCAGAAACAGCAGAAGCTGCAGGACTAGCTGCTAATGGTACCAATGGTCGTAAATGTACATACAAGGACTTTAAGAGTGGAGATCCCCCAAATTTCAAAGGTACTGAAGGAGCCACTGCTATGATCCGTTGGTTTGAGAAGATAGAATCTATATTTCTTTTATGCAATTGTCCAGAGGAGGACAAGGTAAAGTTTGCTACCAGTATACTTGTTGAGGAAGCGATGTCATGGTGGAATTCATATGCAAAGCCCATGGGAATGGAAAATGCTCACAAACATACGTTGGATGAAATCAAGAAATTGCTAACTAAGAAGTTCTGTCCACGCACTGAGATAAAGAAGTTGGAAACAGAGTTTTATGAGCTAGTGACAGCAGGTAATGATATCGAGGCATATATCAGGAGGTTTCAAGAGTTGGCTGTGCTATGACCAACTATGGTTCCAGATAACGAAAAGTTGTTGGAAAACTTTATTGGTGGGCTACCACACAGCATCCAAGGAGACGTAATTTCTTTTGATCCACACACACTAGAAGAAGCTATTAGGATATCTCAAAAGCTTATGGCTCAGGTGATAAAGTATGGAACTATTGTCAACAACAATGACCATAACAACAACAACAATAGCAACGACGACAACAAGAGGAAAAGGGATGACGACCAAGGAAACGATCATGTACGACAGCCAAATAAGGGACAAAAAGTGGTTAGAGTCTATACCGCAGGACCACGCACCAAGAAAAGATATACTTGAAATTCACCCTACTGCAACACATGTAATCTCCATCACTTAGGTCACTGCAGCGAACCGTGTGGGTTGTGCAAGAAACATGGTCACCAGACCAAGGACTCTCGGAAGTCCGCAAATCAGAGGATCCCAGGGAGTTGCTTCAAATGTGGAAACTTAGGACACCTCAGAAAGGACTGCCCGGAGCTAAGGAACAAGAAAACCAAAGCCTAAACTCTCTGGTGTTGTATTTCTTTTGTGTTTCACTTTAAGTTCTAGCGTATGAACTTCATGTACTATTACGATTTCCGATCTAATGAATGTTTTATCTTTTATCACCGCAATGCAACTCAAATATCCACATCTTTCACCAACTCCACCCCGGAGACCAACATTAACTGAATTCAGGGACTGAATTCCTTTAATGGGTGGAGACTGTGACAACCCGTAATTTCGGGTTATTTTCCAAACATCAAAAGTTACTATTCATCTCAGGAATTTACTATTCACCAATCACTATTTATCATTTTTGAAGTCGGTTTGAGACTTTGAGAAGTTTTCAAAAATTTTACTATTCATGAAACACTATTCATTCCCGGAGGAAAATCACTATTCATGGTTATCGTTCATCCTTTCGTAAACTAGGTTTACGGGTATTCAAATTCGCGTAACCAGTATGGTTTAGCTGCGTATTCATGCATCATCAGTAAGGATATATCATATAGACTAGAGCAGTCTACATATCATCAGTAACATCATCTGCATGTCAGGTTATTCGTGGGTTTGCGTAATTTCAATTAACGTATGGTTATTTATTAAATAATCGTGACCACTCAGTCATTACTACTAACATTATACCCGACACTCCCGACTATGATCCTAATATATTTTCATGCTAATTATAATGATATAAAGATTATATTATTACTTTACCCGATGCTTTTAAATCAAAGGCTATATTTTCTGTTAGGAGCTTATAACTCCGTCGGTTTGCGATATTTTAAACCAATAATTATTCTAACACTCGATTCTTGCAAGGAATATGATTTTACAATTTTTACAACTTCTTCATAGTTTATTTTACTTCGTCACGAGTTATGTCTAGTTAACTCGGTACCCGATAACACCTAATGTTTACACTAAACACATTAATACATACACTACCTGGACAAGATCCTTAATTGCACATCAAATCTTACCCTTTTTACCACATGTGCCCCCCCCCCAGCACACCCTAATTCTCTAAGCACTTGATGTTGAAGACTAACATTAATGCTTTGATTCCTTATGTTTGCTAATTTATTTTCATAACACTTCACTTAAAGATCAACTAGCCAAAAATCAAACACACACTCTCTTTTCCTTTCTTCCTTGTTCGGCCAAACCCAAGAACACCAAGAACATCCATCAACTTTTGAATATCAAGTAATAATCAAGCTCCATTTACATTCCTAGTTAGGGTTTTGTGATAAAAACCCTAGATTTCTTATACATTTTTCATCAAATCATCTCAAATATTCAAGTAAGCTTCAAGAACACTTTTTGATCTTATTATACTTTCATTTAATTCATATGTTTATGTATTTTCAAGTAATATTAGTTAAACACGCAACTTGCTTATGTTATTTATACCACTTTACTCATAATCAATCTTTAACCCTAGATCTATAAGTTTCACTAGTAATCTCAGGAAACCCACCTTGGTTGGTGATGTTTAGGACCCCATGACACCTTAAGAAGGTGTATGGTAGGATTTGAGAGGTTGTGGTGTTGATTGGAAGTAATTTGATTAAGTTTTGAACTAGTCTTGAACCTTAAACCTTGATTTTTCAACAATAGAAATAGCTACTGTCCTTAAACGTGAAATCTGGAAAACTCGATAACTCAGGGGATATTTTGGCCTTCATATTCAGAAAATACTTTCAAAAACGAAATCGTGGCCGCAAGAATCACTAAAAACCGACTTACGACGAGAAAGTTATGATTTTTCAAAGTTTGACGACGAAATACTAAATTCTGAAAATTAAGTTGCTGATCGCCGAGATTCAAAGGACAAAACGAGGCGTTAGACGTGATCTAGATGACCCGAACTACTGAGATTATGTTAGTACACGTTAATACGAATCCGTGGATATAAAGAACGTAGTAAACGAGCTTATAACGACCGAGATAAACACGTTTGAACCCGACGAACCATTATTTATTTTGACAGCCCACTAATAGAAAATGTTCTAAGTATAGAAACTAGTATTTTTACAAGTCACTAAGTTGATAGCCGATTTTCTATATGATCGAGGCGCGTTTGATCAAAAGTTAAATGAAACGACATTAAGATTATGTTGCACGGTTTTCAAAAACGTCGAGTTTAATCACAAGCACTTAACGTACAATATTTCACGACTAGTTTTGTGAAGCCATTTTGGGCGTATTTTCACAAGTTAAGGAAAATATTAATTTGCGACGAAAACATTATATTCATCAATAAAACACCAAATGAGGATCGTGGAGTACCGTTTCAACATATTTACACGAAAAGTAGTTTATAACTTAACGAGACGTCAAAAATGTATTTTTCGACGATGAACATTATTTTCAAAATTAACGAGTGGTATCGATAACATACGTATTTGCATGTGTAGCATCATTTCATTGCTTACATTAGATCATACCATCATATTAGGTCGCGGTTAGAGACCGAGCCTCATTTCAGCATATCCACTTTTGTCATTGTAGCTATCGCACCAGGTGAGTTCATGGCCCCTACTTTTACTTGTTTTGTAACTGTTTTGGGGGAGAATACATGCTTGTTTTTCATTAAACTCTATGCTCGTTTTACCTTTAAACTTCATGCTTGTTTTGCTTGAGACGTGAGTTGTCTTTCAAACATTATTGATTGGTTAAAATACTTGAGTCGTTGCTCGAAAGTATTTTGTGTTTACATTTTTCACCCTTGATCATTTTCTTATGGACACTAGTACATTAAGCTATTTCATATTGCCTATGTGTTGACCCGGTTAGGGCAAACAAGCGTTCCACCATTTGTGTTGACCCAGGTAGGGCAAACAAGCGTTACATTATTTGTTATAACCCATTAAGCGCGAATACTGTGATTAGAAACTTTGGTTGTCCGGGTGGTTTCCCCACTGGCTGATATGCCAAACGTAGTACTGTGGTTTCCCCACTGACTGATATGCCAACGTATTGTGGTTTCCCCACTGGCTGATATGCTAAACGTATTGTGGTTTCCCCACTGGCTGATATGTCAAACGTATTGTGGTTTCCCCACCAGCAGATATGTCGAACGTAGTATTGTGGTTTCCCCACTGGCTGATATGCCAACGTATTGTGGTTTCCCCGCCTGACTGATATGTCAAACGGACTGTAGTTTCCCCCCTTGACTTTTATGTGAAAAGTATGCCCAAGCTAGAATCATAAGGCTTCAATGTCATGAAATTTAGTTGTCAATAACTCTATATATATTGGGAATATATTGTTCATTTAACGTTTGTGGTCCATAAATCATCTGACATTCAATCAATCCAGATCACATTTAGCAGTGGGTTGTAAACACACAGGTTGCAAGTCTTGTATGGGCGGGGTTTGGAACTGGGTGGATTTACAATGCCTTTTCTGGGAAATCTTCATTCAAAGCTTTACTTTATTCAATAAACTCTATGAACTCACCAACCTCGTGTTGACACTTTTAGCATGTATTTTCAGGTATAATCAATAGCACGCTACTGGAGGCTTTTGGCAGGGCATGGCATGGTCATAGAAGACTCTGATAAACATTTGGGACCGTTTAACTTATTTAAAGACCTATTTCCGCATTACTTTTAACAATGTAAATTCAACACTTTTGTTAAACAATTTTATTCTAAACGATTGTGGTGAAAACCGTTCTTTGTACTTGTGTTGTGATACCAATTGAGTTACACCCCAGCGACATGTATGCTTCCGCTGGACCCGAATTTGGGGGTGTGACAGCGTTCAGTTAACATACCATGGTTATGGCCCGTCTAATGCTATTTATAGGGAGAAATAGACCTTAGAGGGCGGTTGCACTTTGTTCGGAGATCATGGGGGTGTCCCATGATTTGTGGAAACCGCTAGGGCTTTGTAGCCCACGATCTCTACTTTGGCGGGAAAGCCAAAAGGAAGAGGAGACGTGGGTATGACCAGGTCAAGGTAGCTCTCCGTTGTAGTTCCTTCGTAGGAGATACCCCGAAGGGCTTAAGGCTTCGATTGGCGGATTCCCACATGGTAACCACTTCATAGATGAATGGTTTTACGCCAATGAAACGTGTTAGGAGATTAACCTGGGCCTCTGAAGAGAGGGCTTCGCACAGGCTCGAAGGGGAGTCCTTCGACCCGTTCGGAGGGTACATCATCACCCTTATAAGTTGCCGAAAGGTCAGTGGATAAGAATTCCACCAAGCTACGATTTCGTAGGTCATGTACAAAACCAGAGATACGCTGATCTTCATGTAGACCCAAGATCTGTAGAGTGTCATCGGTGTACCTTGTTACGAAAGCCCTTGTGCTTTCATTCTCCCTTTGTTTAATATTGTACACCGTTAGATGGGTCCTTGTGAACTTCTTTTGCTGGCGAAAATGTGATCGGAACTTAGCCTTTATGTCATCAAGGTTGACAATACTACAAGGCTTTTGTCCATTCCACCAGATGCGAGCAGAATCTCGTAGGGTCTATGTAAACATTTGACAGGCTACAGGCATGACCCAAGTTTGCATCCTAATAGCTGATGCGTGGTTTTGCGACCTTACAACAGGTTTTACCTCTCGAGGGATCTCAAGAGGCTTGCAATCCCCACCTGGCAGTGTACCTGACCGATGTAGTATAGTGAAGTGGCAAGTACCGGGGGATTGATCGTTCTCTAGGGGAATAGTGTCGTTAGGATTGAAAAACTACTCTAATAGGTCTAAGGGTGAGGGAAGATTCTTTTTGTATTTTTATATTTTATGGAAAGCAAGTAAAATCTCGGGTTTGAAAGAGTAGGCGGAATTAGTTGCTAGTCAACTAACCCAAATAACTACAATTGCAAATAAAATAAAATAACTAAAAATGAAAAGGTTGTGAAACTTATATGGAGAGAAATGTGTTTACTTAGATTTCCTTACTCCCTAACTATCTTTTACCGGTTGATTAGTGTGTATTAATTGCGTGGATGACGGGTGTATTCCTTAATACCAATCGTGGGGTGGCGTACGTACTTCCCCAACTCTATAAGCTCCTACTTCACTCCTATGTCGAGCCGGCTAAGAAGCTCCTAACATGGGATCACTAGAATTCGCTCACGCATTAAATACAACCATAAAAACCTTAGTACGCATTGGTTCATGTTTCTTAAGACGTTCAAGCAAGTTACCGTATAGGAAGTTAGCCAGTTTTCTTAAGCCTAACATCGATAAACAATCATCCAATACAATTGATAACACACCAACAACCAATAATCAATAGTTAGGTTTCATTAGATCTAAGCAAACACAAGATAAATCTAGCCTAGCATGTTAATTAAAAGACAAGAACAAGATATAATCAAACAACACATAGACATATTGAATGATTAAGTGATTACTTATCTTCAATTAAACATGGGAGATCCAAGGGTATAAAACCCTTAAAAATGGCAGAAAATTCGTCTTAGGGTTTCTCCTCACAAAGTTGCACACTAATGACTAAAAATTGCAAAACTATATATAGAGTTTAGGGTCTGACGGCGTCACGTTGTAGGAGGTGACGCCGTCACCTCGCCGCGGCTAGGGTTCCCGGATGGTCTTCCTGACGCCGTCCCTCTTTAGTCCTCCAAAATCCACTCTGGCGCGTCAAGTTTTGACGCCGTCAAAATTGTGCTTGACGCCGTCTCTCTTTAACTTAAACCGTGACGACCTTGATCACCTTAAAGGGTGACGCCGTCAGATTTCCATTGTAAAACTCTCTGGCGCGTCACGTGTATTTTGTCATATCCACCTCTTTTGCCAAGCCGTGACGCCGTCAGGAGCAATCCTTGACGCCGTCACGTGTACTTTTCCAGCAGCTTTGGAGACTTTGTCGTTTTCTTCACTTTTATGCTCCAAAAACGTCCAAAATGCTTCCTTTTCCAGATTTCTTCTCCAAAGTACCTAAAATGACAAAAGGAACAATTTAGGGAAATATTTGATCAAATAAATATGATTTAGGGCTTAAATGACCCCCTAAAAGCGGTACACTTTTCGCTTCATTAAATACCCTTACACTTGAGATTTGCTTGTCCTCAAGCAAATGCGCTTTTATTCTAATCAAAATACAAGCTAGGGGTCATTTAACGCTAATATAAAAGTAATTACAACAAATAGTCGTTCCACTTTAATCATAATAAGCACGGAGATTACAAACTAGCACCTCACAAGTAGTGTTTAGATACTCACATCTCTCAGGTGTCATAAAAGTATATCTCATAAATGAAAATGGATAATATCTCTCACTACCTGTCATAGCAAATAGATTACCATAGGCTAGGGAAAGGGTCAAAAACCTCCTCCACTAGGCGTAAGCACCTAAGATAAACTATCAAAGAGGGCTTTTAAACGGTTTATAACGTTAGGTGTAGGGATATGATAAACACGGTTTTGTTGGATAAGGGATATTTTACTGGTGGCGAGTTAAAGATCTTGATTAATTACATGTACAATATGGCGTTGCTAAGCCAAGACTAGACTCGACTTAAGCTAAAAACAAAATAACAAAAACATAAAATAAACATAAAATGAAACGGGATGGTTGTCCGTATGTTTTTTTCTACTTTTCTTTTTCTCATTTTTTTGTATTTTTCTTGATTTTTTCGATTTTTTTTTCCTCATACACTCTTGCCCTACCATCCAAAATAATACATCATAGGGGCGTTGCATTCCCCTTACACTTGAACTTTTACATAACTTTACAAATAACTATTCTAATGACTCGAATTAAGATAATCGAAACACTTGGAGTACTTTTTAAAATATTTAGCACATATGGGGGTAATAATGTTGTTCTTCCCCATTACTCCATTACACTAGTACTTTACCCATGAGTCCCAATCGTCCCAAAACAATACGTACAAGGATATGACTCGACTTAGCAACCATGTAATCAATTAGATAATTAACTAAGGGTTTAAACAAATGTTATCACAATAATGCACTAAAAATGAGTGCATACAAGGTAGGCTAAGGCGATTTGGGTGTACATTTAAGTGGGGTGTAAACAAATTCTTCCTTTAAGTAAAATGCTTAAAGGTCGAAACGAAAAGATAGGCTCTGAGGGGTGTACTAGGGGTATCGTGTACTAAAAATGAGTACAACGCAAAGGGTGTGGGAGAATTACTTGACCAATGTAGCCAATGTAATTATAACAAAATCACAGGTGTAAAACAATGGGTTAATCCTAATGCCTCTTATCATGTAGTAAATCTAACTACACGAATGTAGTCTCACTTGTGGCCTCGGAATGGTCCTAACGCAAGTTCTAGAATCTAAGTGCTACCGGTACACACATCATAGCATAAATGCTTTTCCTACCAATTCTAGGGGCGAACCTCACATATTTGGGGGTGGAAAATTTTTTAGTGGTACGGTTTTTTGTGCTAGTCATATAACTCCTATCCATGAGACGCTCATTAAGATCAAAGTTTCACTCCTATATGTTGTAAAAAAATTTAAATTTGGCACTAAAATTTCCTTAACAGGTATTTCTCTAAGTTTTATTACACATCTACCATTAAACAAACAAAAATCAAGTGCAATTATATTCTCTGAAGTATCGTACTTTTACCCCCCTTACACTTAAGATGAACATTGTCCCCAATGTTCAAATAACAAGATGTAAAAGTAAATATGGTAAAAGAATGAAATCAAATACTCCCTGATTCGTTTGGTGGATAAAGAGGTAACATGGTTAGATCTTCTTCCAAGAGAAAGTAGAAGCTCCAAGACTAATGCATCGCCAAAAGCTAGATTCCACATACATCTCCTTGTCCAAAATAACCTGTTAATCCTGAGAAAACAAACAAGAAAACCTGCGTAACATCGGCGGGATAAATCTATATAAGGATATAATGCTTGTGGAATGATTATTTTGTAGATTCCTGGAGTTTATAAGTTAGAGATTTAATAAAAACCTTTTATGATTCCGGAAGAAAAACAAAACTTTCAAAAAAAATTCAGAAAATTAAAACCTGACACCGTCAGGTTGTAATGCCTGACGCCGTCAGAAATGATCTGACAGAATTCTCATGTTAAGTTTTTGGAAAATTTCTGGAAAAACCTATACCCTACTTCCTGGAATTCCTGCAAAACATCATTATGACTCGATACAAGCATTTGACTCAAACAATTACTAATATGTATGTTAATTTATTATTGTTACGATTCATGTTCATTTGTTCTAATAAACCGATTTGGATTTCCCTTACACTTATCTTTTGCAAAATACCTTTACATGTAGTTAAGACGAAGTTAAAAACAAGATAAAGCATTTTCACAATTTAGTTTTGAACATGAATAAATAATAATAAAAATTAAACATACATACGGAAGCAAATAAAATCAAACAAACAAATAAATAAACACACAAAGCAAATAAAGCTTGGGTTGCCTCCCAAGAAGCGCTTTTCTTTATTAATGAGTCTTGTAGCTAGACTCAAAGTCCTTCTACCCTATGTAAGTGAGTTCGTCATCGAGGACGTCTTTAGGGTTAAGCTTGGATTGAAGTTTCCTATTGGTCCGCTTAGTACAATATATCTTTTCAAACTTCTCTCCATCCGGGTCATACAATGTCATCTTAATATGCCATGACCCATCTCCATCTTTGGGTGGTTTGTCCCAATCCCACTTATGATCATCGTCCTCACAAGTCCACTTATTCATCCCTAGGTTAATTGGCAAAACTCCTAGGAAATCAATCATCTTCCTAAAAACTAGAGGGTCTTCAAATGGATCCAATTCGGTGTCCCTAGCCAAGAGTTGCTCTACCGTATGTGTTCGGTTCACAAAGTCCTCTTCTAGGTAAAATGGACGTTGGGGTCCTATGAAGTCTCTATCGATCCAAGGTCCATATCTAGATGGTCTCCTATTTAATTCTAACCAATGGGGTGTTGGTTCATCACTAGTGTCATAAGCATGTTTCTTCACATCATAGACTGACCAAGTATCACCTTCTCCTACCGCTATCTTAGATTCCTTACAATCAATCATAGCACTAGCGGTCGCCAAAAATCCTCTACCTATCAACAAGGGGCATGTAGGGTCGCTAACCATATCAAGGACGTGGAAATCGGCTAAAATGGTTAGTTTTCCTATGTGTACTAACACGTCCTTGACTACTCCAACTGGGTAAGCAACACTCCCATCCGCTAAGCCTATTATCACCTCAGTTTCTTCAAGTTTTCCTAGTTTTAGAGAGGTGTAGAGAGGTAACGGAAGTAGGTTAAGGCTTGATCCAAGATCGGCTAATGTGTCATAAGCCTCCGAATTACCGATCTTGCAAGGTAGAACAAATAAGCCCGGATCATCTAACTTCTTAGGTAGCTTGTTTTGAACAAAGGCTGTCCCTTTTTCGCCTAACTTGAGCTTCTTCTCATCCAACACATCAATAACCGGACTTTCAAGGTGGAGCTCCTTGAATTCTTCGTCAAGGTTTTGAGTGGGAGGTGTTTCAACTATGTTGTTGACCAATTTAGTGTTGGATATCATAACTTCTTGGTCATTTTGAACGACTTGGGTTTGTTTGAAACACGTGCTCATGGAATTGACCGAATAATATTATGGACAAGAACTAGGAGACGAAACCGATGAAATGGCGCTGACGTTTAGTTTCGGGTTCTTGACTGTGTTGCTAGGGAGTGCTCCCATTTCTCGGTCATTGAGGGCTTTCAACAAAGTGTCAATCTTATTGGTCATCTCGCTTTGTTTTTGTTTGAAATCGGCTTCAAACTTGGCCAAACGAGCTTCTTGAGATGCCATAAATTGGGACATCAATCCTTCAAAGTTATTGGTACTACCATAGTTGGAAGGATTGTTGTTGAAAGTACGGTTCGAAGATGAACCGCTTGACTGAAAACGATTAGGTGGGTTGGAAGAATTGGTTTGTTGTGCGTTTTGGTTTTGTTTCCACCTAAGGTTTGGGTGATTTTTCCATGAGGGGTTGTATGAATCACCGTAGGGGTTTGGCTCGGGTTTGAAAGTGTACCACTTGTCTCCCGCTTCGTCGGTACGCGAGGATGCGTAGTCCGCAAAAGCTTGTTCGGGGAGTTCCACGCAATCACGAGTGTCGTGGGGACCACTACATAATTCACATGAAGAAGTGATTTTGTTCACTTGGCTTGAAGGTTTAGAAGCCTCGTAGGATTTCATAAGAAACTTGACTTGGTCTTCAAGTTCTATGATCCTACGGTCGGAAGTTCTTGAATTGTTCGAAGGCAAAGATATTGCCTTGACCGTTTTATTCAAATCACGGGGATCACTCCAACTTTCGTTGTCATAAAGAGCAAGATCTTCCAGGAGAGCCCATGATTGTTCCGCACTTAGATCACGTAGCTTACCACCGGCCGATTGGTCAATGGTTTGCCTCGTGGAGAGATTGATGTGGTCATAGAAGATTTGGACTTGGAGCCAAAGTTCTATGCCATGGTGAGGGACGTTTTGGAGTAAGTCCTTGAATCGAGTCCATGCCTCGTAGAGGGTTTCGCCTTGACGTTGTTGGAACATCAAGATATCATTCCTTAGCTTGGTAGTTCTTCCTGGTGGGAAAAACTGAGCGAGGAAACGAGTGGTGAGATCATCCCAAGAGGTGATGGATCCTGCGGGTAGACGCTCTAGCCATTGACTAGCTTGGTCCCGCAGAGAGAATTGAAAGAGACGCAGTCGGGTCGTCTCTCGAGTGGCAACATCAAGGTCTATGGAATCAATAATTTTGAGAAAGTCCTTGAGATGTTGATTAGGATCTTCGGAACGAAGTCCATGGAATGCGCATCCGCTTTGCACCAACCGGATGGTGTCGGATCGCAAGGGAGTGACATTGGCTCCTTGAGTGAGCTCAATGGTGTTTCGATAGCCATGGTGGCTAGGACGGGAGTAGTCTCCTAAGGTACGGGCTCTAGGAGGTGGGTGTTGTTGTGGTGGTGGGTTGTTGGGATCGAGGATATTACCACCTTCCATGATGTCGGATGGTAATTGATGAACTCAAATAAGTACATTTTATTACTATCATTTATCCTATTAATTTGACTTGTTTTACTATATTATGTATGAGGATTGATACTTAATCGTTTACTTTTGTAATTCTCAGGTAAAAACAAGCATTTGGTGAAACTTGGCGATTTTGGACTAATTATGGAGCAAAACGTGCATAAAGTGAAAGTCTACTGACATGGACAAGATCAAGTCAATTCTGCTCCAGATGCGCCGCATCTCACTCTCGACATGCGCCGCATCTCTATCAAGATATCACCAGATACGATCCAAGATACAAGAGGACATGCGCCGCATCTAATCAAGGGTTACGCCGCATCTTCTGGCGGTGTACGAATATTCCTGAATATTATAATCTTGGACCCCACGCGAAGTTAAGTACATACGCCGCATCTACTTAGTAGATGCGCCGCATCTTCCCTCAGACAGAAACTATAAATACCCGTAGACCAGACGAATTTAAGAGTTCGAAACCCTAAAACCGAAGTTCGGATAGCAGAGCAAAAGGACGAATTCAGTCAAGGAGGCAGCACAAGACACACCCAAATCGAAGATACAAGAGCTGTAAGAAGGTGCTGCATGTATTTAATTCATTAAGTAGTTTTGTTTTATTGTGTTAGCAAACTTTAATTCATCAGGATTGGTGGCTTGTGTAATGTGACAACGGAAAGATTGCACTCCCTTTAATACTTGCTTTCCCATCAATTAAAGTTTATATGTTGATGTCTTTGGTTACTACTTATTAGTGCATTGATAACCTATGTGTTTATTAGTGGCTTGCGGGCATTTGACTGCGGGACATAATGTGGCTCCCACGGTTGTTTCTAAATTGATCACTTAGGAATAACTTTTAGACATAAGTAATCATTAAGGGTTTACTCGCCGATAAGAATAGGACCAACGAGAAAGGATTAACTACATACACTTCATATAAAGCTATCAATAAAACAAGTGACAAACTACTTAATCATAAGGACAGCCCTCTTATTGTCTCTAGTATCTATCTGTGTACGTGTGTGCTACTTGCTGATTCGTGCCTGTTGGTTTATTTTATTATTTAATTGCAACAAATTGTGCCAGTCTCTCAGGCTGAAACCCCTTGCGTTAGGATATTAAAATACTGATTAGATTAACGAGATTATACGTTCCACTCTTAGTGATCGACACTCTACTTACCATTATCTTCATACTGACCGGGTACACTGCTCGTTAAGTGTGTGTGTTATTGATAAGTCGGCTAAATATAAATTTAAAACTTGAGTAGGCATTAAAACTGCTAAACCGCAACGACACATCACGCGCATCAAGTTTTTGGCGCCGTTGCCGGGGAGTGAATTGTTATTATCTGTTAATTTGATTAGTATTTTAATTAGGTTTTTCTTTTTATTAGATTAATTGCATCATTGTACTATTTTGCATATTTGTTGTATTGTGTGTTAATTGTTTTCTTTTTATTTTTGTGTGTTTATTTTCGTTTGTGTGTTTAAATTTTTGTTTTTATTTTTCGTATTTTTCTGTTCTGCAATCGTTGTACTGTGCTAAATCAAACGATACGGCGCATCTGATCTCTCAGATACGGCGTATTGCGTTTAATTTTTTTTAAATACAACGCGTTTAATTAATTCGATACGACGCATCTTTTCCCCAAGATACAGCGTATCTGTTTTTAATAAGAAAATTTTTCTAAGCGATAAAGTAATACGACGCATCTGCTTTCGCAGATACGGCGTATCTGTTTTTGATAAAAAAAATTTTTCTAAACATTAACGCCATACGACGCATCTTCTTTTGAAGATACGGCGTATCTATTATTTTAATTAAAAACAGTTTGCGAATTATTAAACAGATACGGCGTATCGATCTCTGTCGATACGGCGCATCCTACTGAATCAAAAATCTTTTTCATTAAACGTAACGAAAATACGGCGCATTAACTTTCGTTAATACGACGCATTTAATTTTAATTAGATAAGTTGATTTTTGATTAATTAATTCGATACGGTGCATTCTTAAATTTTAAAGCGGCGTATCTATTTTCTGAATAAAGTCTGATTAAATTTTAACGATTATAAGATACGGCGTATCCAACTTTTTGGATACGGCGCATCGTCTGCAGATATCAGCTATTTTTATTCTTATATCCGTTTCTATATTCATTAATTTCTCTTCTAGCGAACAAATCCTACTGATGATTTTACCTTGGATGACAGATTTTGCTATGGAAGACATGTCAGTTAACGGATATCTTGCTAAGGAATGCTTGTTTTCGGATTCATTCAATGTACTCATGATCGATGCAGACTTATTCTCTTGGGAGACTCCTCTTGAAGCTGCTTTTAAGGAATTCATGCGTTTATGCAACATTGACAAAGAGGTATTCTCTTATGATGTATTTGTGAGGTATACTGGAGAAGAATTGTCGCTCTTATGGCCTAGCATTGAAGCCGAAGGATTGAACTGGACTACTATCGAAGAAGATGATGGGAAATTCTATCTTGCATACATGGACTCAAGCAACAACAGCTGTGGTGGAGGCAACGACCAAATCTCTTACATGCCTTATTCCGAACAGTACTGGGGATTGAATGAGAACTATCAGGATAATGATATGAATTATGCTTTGGCGGAGTTACTATTTCATGGCAGGTTGGTAAGATTGATAGACCTCTCCCTCAATGATTGGTTAGAACTCAAATATGGTAGTCCGGAATTTGCCCCTGCAAACGAAGTCAAGGAGATTATGACTTCATGGTTGACTCGGAGTTTTAAGAAGCAATTTAACGAGTTCATGGAGATAAAAAAGAATATGATTGGAAAAGTTTGCTTTGACGTTAACCATGACCCTAACGATGTTGATTTTTCAGAATGGTTGGCTAGTAAGTTTAATAACCATAAGAGCATGGATCGTGCTACTAAGGATGCATTATGGGTATATTGGATGAGAGGAGAAGATGAAGAAGTAGAAAGCGATTATGGGTCGTCACTTCATGATTCAACAATCAATGAGGGAATTGAAGAACTTTTCAGAATTGACATTGATGTGTTCGATTATGAGACACCCCTGTGCAAGCAGTTCAAGGAATTTAACTACCTTCTTCAAGTCGATGATGATGTGCTTACTGGAGATCTACCAGGATTTAAGACTTATGACGATTTCAAAAACACCTGGTACTATGAATGGAACGACCAAGTACCATGGGTTTGGGATAAACCATGGGAATTTGAGCACATTAATCACACCTGTACACCCTTCGTTTTCAAGGACGGGAGTAGTGTTTGGCCGACCTGCGATTATAAAAGTGACGGAACCTGTAATGGGGGAAGTATAATTGGGATGAAACGGGTTGGCAACGATGTAACCTTTGAAGATTATGAGTGGTACGATAATGTTGAAGACTGCCCACAAAAGGCGGAGGCTTTACAAGAAAAGGGCAAAATTGAACGCTTGAAGGGACTTAAGGGGACATCGGATACTACTTTCTGGGAATGGGTGCATAAACAGTTTGATGATTTCACGAAGCTTAGTCGACGATTACAATATGATTTGGAAAGAGAATGGGAGGCGATTCAAGACGATAAGTCATTAATTGATGAACTAGATGATTATTTGATTAAGGATCCTTATTTTAAGTTTGTTGATAAAGACGAGGAAGAATTCACAAAAAGAAAGTGTCAACTACTTGGGTTTCCTTACAATGAGCCACCCATGATTATTTCTGAAAAATTTAAAATCATCAAATATTCTTTGAGTCCTAATGAAGAATATACTGCGGTGAAGACAAAGAGTTATGCTAGACTAAGTCGAACGGAAGAAAACGTCGCAGAGATATATGGGAAAATCTTTCGGATGAAGGACGAAGGATGGACCGTGACAAGGACTTATTGCTGAGCTGAACGTGAGTCTAACTTGAAGACTCTGGAATAAAGACAAGTGCTTACCGGGAGACAACCCGGATTTATCTTTTATTATTCTGTTTTCTGTGTCGAGTCAGTCCAGGCCGCACGAAGATACGGCGCATCCCAATTCTGAGATGCGACGCATCCTCTGCAATGGTCATATCTTATTTTATTTTTCTGCATTTTTAATTTCCGAATTTAAAACTATTTATCAGTTTATTTTAATGCGGCGCATCCCTGGTTAAGGATGCGGCGCATCTTTATTCTGATCCGTATTTATTCCAGGCTCGATACGGCGTATCTTCTTCAATAAGATACGGCGCATCGACTGACCTGATGATTTTCAGTTTTGATTTTTAAGTTTTATTTTTCCTAACTACTAATGTATTATGCAAGTTTGAACCTTTCTTATCTTAGGTGTGTTTTAAAGTGTCGGTGGTATTATAGTTTCCTGGATTTCCTGTGGATACATCAAGTATGAAGCTTTAACGTTCTAATCCACAAGAAGTTGATTTTTGCTCTTATACTAATGGAGGATCATACCGAGCAAATCTCAGGGGAGTTTTTCTGTTCTAATTCTTTTATTTTCCAGTTTTTAACCTTTTATACAAACAACGAGGATGTTGTTTAACTTAAGTGGGGGGATTGGAGAATTAGAACACTTAACAATTACTTGTCCTAAACTTTTTCAAAAATTATGCTTAAAATGTGCTTAATATATCAAACTTAAAAATTTTTTAGCATGTTTTTGTTTAAGATCTAAGTTGCATAACTGCACACATGACATTATTTTCAAAAATTGTGATTTTTCAAAATTCACAAATCTATGAGTGTGCCGGTGACTTGTAAACTTTAGAACTTGGCTTGTATACTATTCGAGACCACCATAATGAGTATTATTTATATAATTGGAATGACTTGTCTAAATTGGTAAAATTCTAGGATTACACCAAATAGCCTTTATATGTTATGTGTTATTAACTAACTACACTGGTTAGTTAACCCCCGTATAAAACCTTTTGTTACTCTCATTTTTAGAGTAAGATACCCCTAGAAAAACCCTCAGAGCCATTCCTTTCGTTTCTTACACCTATGTTTAAAATGTTTCGTTACACCTTAAACCTTAGCCTACCCTGTAGATTAGAATCCGTGGTTGGTTAATTGCTATAGGCAGAGTGTGTTTCCTTACATTACCTGTGTTCGCGTGCGTAATTCATTATCTATGGTTAGGTCGGGAAATTGCACAATGCAAATTGGAGTGAAAGTAAATATTGTATATTTTTGAGTTTATTTTTCGTGTGTTTACTACTTTCACTATTACCGTTATTTCTGAAAGTATGAAAAGTATGAAAAAATTATCCGGAAAGAAAGTTGTAGTGATGTGGTGAAATTTTACACATCTATGTTTATGTTTAAAGTTTAAAAAAAAAAAAAAAAAAAAAAAAAAAAAAAATCGAAAAAATGAGAAAAGAAAAAGAAAGAAAAAAGAGTTGGATGTTTATTTTAAGCCAACGATGTAGAGTTATGTAAGTGGTCGATATCACCACTATTTGTTGTATTATATCTATGGATTGAATGGGAATTGGCAGTTATGGGAACGCCAATTAAGGTTTATTCTTTGATTAAGATTTTGTTGAGTATAATTCGTGTCTACCTAAAGCGTGTGTTTCAAGTGTTAAAGCGTGAGTTATTCAATGATATGAGTCTTATTCATGGGATGGTTGGGATAGTGATTAACCACACTTAGGATTTTAATTTATTTGTTTTGTTTTGTTTTGTTTATTTTTATTTTTACACCAATTTATATCCCAAATGTTATCCATACCCTGTATTGTTCTTTATCCAACCGAACCTTTGATTTATTGAGATTAGGGATTTGAGCAATCTTAAGTATCGTAGTCGTGGATTCGGCTATGTATTTATGATTTTGTCGCCCTTTTTGATATATTATTATTGGTGAAGTTTGGACCTATCTTTAGCCTATTCGAGTTAAGGATTTGAGCAATTGCAAGTATCGTGTTCGTGGATTCGATCATGTATTTGTGATTTTGTCGCCTTTTCTGGAATTTGAGATCGATAGTGATTAAGAATAATTAACCCTTAAGCCTAAAAACCCTTTTTACCGCTTTAGACTTATTATTCCTTAGCTTTAGTGGTGGAGATGTGTATACTTGCCAAGCTTATGATAGAATATTCGTCGCGACTGGACAGTTAAACGATTAGATTTGCTTTTATCGACTTATTTTATTTTACTTCTAATTCGTTAAGTGTTTAGTTGTGTGATTATGAAATAAATGAATACATGCTTAAATGTAAAAATAAATCCTAACATCTTTTAGGATACATTTTCATAAGAGAAATTCTAAGGTTTACTTGGGGACAAGTAAAGTTCAAGTGGGGGGATATTTGATAAACTCAAATAAGTACATTTTATTACTATCATTTATCCTATTAATTTGACTTGTTTTACTATATTATGTATGAGGATTGATACTTAATCGTTTACTTTTGTAATTCTCAGGTAAAAACAAGCATTTGGTGAAACTTAGCGATTTTGGACTAATAACGGAGCAAAACGTGCATAAAGTGGAAGTCTACTGACATGGACAAGATCAAGTCAATTCTGCTCCAGATGCGCCGCATCTCACTCTCGACATGCGCCGTATCTCTATCAAGATATCACCAGATACGATCCAAGATACAAGAGGACATGCGCCGCATCTAATCAAGGGTTACGCCGCATCTTCTGGCGGTGTACGAATATTCCTGAATATTATAATCTTGGACCCCACGCGAAGTTAAGTACATACGCCGCATCTACTTAGTAGATGCGCCGCATCTTCCCTCAGACAGAAACTATAAATACCCCGTAGACCAGACGAATTTAAGAGTTCGAAACCCTAAAACCGAAGTTCGGACAGCAGAGCAAAAGGACGAATTCAGTCAAGGAGGCAGCACAAGACACACCCAAATCGAAGATACAAGAGCTGTAAGAAGGTGCTGCATGTATTTAATTCATTAAGTAGTTTTGTTTTATTGTGTTAGCAAACTTTAATTCATCAGGATTGGTGGCTTGTGTAATGTGACAACGGAAAGATTGCACTCCCTTTAATACTTGCTTTCCCATCAATTAAAGTTTATATGTTGATGTCTTTGGTTACTACTTATTAGTGCATTGATAACCTCTGTGTTTATTAGTGGCTTGCGGGCATTTGACTGCGGGACATAATGTGGCTCCCACGGTTGTTTCTAAATTGATCACTTAGGAATAACTTTTAGACATAAGTAATCATTAAGGGTTTACTCGCCGATAAGAATAGGACCAACGAGAAAGGATTAACTACATACACTTCATATAAAGCTATCAATAAAACAAGTGACAAACTACTTAATCATAAGGACAGCCCTCTTATTGTCTCTAGTATCTATCTGTGTACGTGTGTGCTACTTGCTGATTCGTGCCTGTTGGTTTATTTTATTATTTAATTGCAACAAATTGTGCCAGTCTCTCAGGCTGAAACCCCCTTGCGTTAGGATATTAAAATACTGATTAGATTAACGAGATTATACGTTCCACTCTTAGTGATCGACACTCTACTTACCATTATCTTCATACTGACCGGGTACACTGCTCGTTAAGTGTGTGTGTTATTGATAAGTCGGCTAAATATAAATTTAAAACTTGAGTAGGCATTAAAACTGCTAAACCGCAACGACACATCACGCGCATCAGTAATGGTTACAAACAAAGAAACGAATAAAAAAGATAGACTAAAGAAAACCTAGAAAAATAAAATAAAAATCTCACAAGAAAGGAATCTAGTGAGTAGACCTAATAAAATAAAAATTCAACCTAAACAATAACTATTCCCCGGCAGCGGCGCCAAAAACTTGATGCGTGGTTTTGCGACCTTACAACAGGTTTTACCTCTCGAGGGATCTCAAGAGGCTTGCAATCCCCACCAGGCAGTGTACCTGACCGATGTAGTATAGTGAAGTGGCAAGTACCGGGGGATTGATCGTTCTCTAGGGGAATAGTGTCGTTAGGATTGAAAAACTACTCTAATAGGTCTAAGGGTGAGGGAAGATTCTTTTTGTATTTTTATATTTTTTTGAAAGCAAGTAAAATCTCGGGTTTGAAGGAGTGGGCGGAATTAGTTGCTAGTCAACTAACCCAAATAACTACAAATGCAAATAAAATAAAATAACTGAAAATGAAAAGGTTGTGAAACTTATATGGAGAGAAATGTGTTTACTTAGATTTCCTTACTCCCTAACTATCTTTTACCGGTTGATTAGTGTGTATTAATTGCGTGGATGACGGGTGTATTCCTTAATACCAATCGTGGGGTGGCGTACGTACTTCCCCAACTCTACAAGCTCCTAACATGGGATCACTAGAATTCGCTCATGCATTAAATACAACCATAAAAACCTTAGTACGCATTGGTTCATGTTTCTTAAGACGTTCAAGCAAGTTACCGTATAGGAGGTTAGCCAGTTTTCTTAAGCCTAACATCGATAAACAATCATCCAATACAATTAATAACACACTAACAACCAATAATCAATAGTTAGGTTTCATTAGATCTAAGCAAACACAAGATAAATCTAGCCTAGCATGTTAATTAAAAGACAAGAACAAGATATAATCAAACAACACATAGACATATTGAATGATTAAATGATTACTTATCTTCAATTAAACATGGGAGATCCAAGGGTATAAAACCCTTAAAAATGGCAGAAAATTCGTCTTAGGGTTTCTCCTCACAAAGTTGCACACTAATGACTAAAAATTGCAAAACTATATATAGAGTTTAGGGTCTGACGGTGTCACGTTGTAGGAGGTGACGCCGTCACCTCGCCGCGGCTAGGGTTCCCGGATGGTCTTCCTGACGCCGTCCCTCTTTAGTCCTCCAAAATCCACTCTAGCGTGTCAAGTGTTGACGCCGTCAAAATTGTGCTTGACGCCGTCTCTCTTTAACTTAAACCGTGACGACCTTGATCACCTTAAAGGGTGACGCCGTCAGATTTCCATTGTAAAACTCTCTGGCGCGTCACGTGTATTTTGTCATATCCACCTCTTTTGCCAAGCCATGACGCCGTCAGGAGCAATCCTTGACGCCGTCACGTGTACTTTTCCAGCAGCTTTGGAGACTTTGTCGTTTTCTTCACTTTTATGCTCCAAAAACGTCCAAAATGCTTCCTTTTCCAAATTTCTTCTCCAAAGTACCTAAAATGACAAAAGGAACGATTTAGGGCAATATTTGATCAAATAAATACGATTTAGGGCTTAAATGACCCCCTAAAAGCGGTACACTTTTCGCTTCATCAATAGCCCCTTCCAAGAAATGTAGAAAGTTGTCCAGATCCCCCTTACCATCATAAGTACCAATGTATGCAGGCATTTTCACCCCATCGGGTAAAAGGTAATCTTCTATCCATCTTACGAAGGGTGTAGTAGAACCCATAGGCTCCGAATACATGCAATTATAAGGTTGTGCATACATAGGGATGGCATTATATGGATTATGTTTTGGGGGTACTCCCATAGGAGTTTGGTTAGGGTAAGATGGGTTGGATGAATTCATGCCAAAAGGATAACCATTTCCTATGGTGTACGGGGGGTATACCGTAGGATGACGAAGGCTATGCTCCCATAATGTTGAGGGAGACTATGGTTGTTAGACTGTCCATTTACCGGGGGATGCAAACCCTGAGGGTAAGACTGAGTTTTGAACGAGGGGTACATACCATTGGGAGGAAGATTTCCTCCCATATTAATCGGAGGCGGATTGCCTTCTACGCCAGATGCGTGAGAAGGCTGCAACGGAACCCCTGCTTCAGTCCTTCCAAGATGAGCTGCTAACAACGGAGGTAGATTCACCTCTGTCTCTTCCCTTCATTGGCTTCTTCTATTAGAACCGTCGGCTACCGCTCCTTCTCTCCTGGTCGGAGCCCGCTCAGGGACTCCTTCGAACCCAACAGACCTTCTGCTTAGCCTTCGACCAACAGGTGACCTTATCCTCAGGGCAGAGTGTGTTGTTCCCTGTGCCGGAGGCCTAGGCTCCATTTCCATCTCTTCATCATAATCATCACTAGAATATTCCAACTCCATTCGCATCCATCTCAGCATTAAGAACTTGCCTCTTGCGAGCCCTTAAGAAAGATTCCAATGCTTCAAGGTAAGCTTTGATAAAGGTTGAGCTAATGACAGGTTCCGGGTTGGCTGATGTTGAAGCATGATGATTAGGTGTTACTTTTGGGTGACATCGTGTTGTGAACGTGGAAGCGGTAATAGGGGGAAGTTGTTAGGGTCATTAACTGGTATTGGCGTCAAGGTCGAGAAACCCGGTGGGGGAGTATCTCCTCTTCCTTGATCCATGCTGGAAATCTAGTGAATGTAGTTGACTGGTTATAAACTTGGGGATAACGAGACCAATTGTAGCGGGTTCCACGGATGGAGCCACTGATTGTACAATAAATTGCATGACCAGGACTTGCGATGACGATCAAAGGATATAAGGGGTGTTGAGGTTGCGCCAAGCTTGTCGTTAACCTGAAATAAGAAATATGAAGACACTACGTTAAGTGATTGCGCAGGGGTTAGACCCTGGGAACCACCTCCAGCGTGCGAATGAGTATATGATATGATAAGTTGGTAAGTTTGTAGTGAAATGAGAGGGTCAAGTTTACATACCACTGTTCCTAGCCCGTCCAAGCTATTTATAGGGTAGAAAATAGGCCTTGGAGATTTCATGCACAAATATCAAAGATCATGGGGGCGTCCCATGATTTAAGGTAACCGCTAGGGCTTAGTGACCCACTATCTCTTTTTTGGCGGGAAAGCTCAAGGGAAAGAGGAGACGTGGGTATGACCAAGTCAAGGTGTTCTCCGCTCTAGTAATTTCGAAGGGTGTACCCCGAAGTGTTTAAGGCTTCGATTGGCGAGTTCCCAACTGGTAACCATATCATAGATGAACGCCTTGATGCCAATGAAGATTTTAGGAGGTTGACCTAGACCTTTGAGAAGAAGGCTTCATACAGGCTTGAAGGGGTGTCCTTCGACCTGTTCGGAGGGTACATCATCAAGACCCAAGTATTAGTATGATTCAAGGAAGACCATTTCTTGCAACATCACATGAGCGCATAAAGGTTTTTGATAGGCAAATTTCTTTAGAAGTGGGTGAAGAGAGAATAAACTTCAATATGAATGGAGGTTTAAGTCCCCCACCTAAAATTACAGAAAAAGTTTTCATTGTTGAAGCATCTCAAGAGGAAGATTCTTTTGACCTTTTAGGAATTGCGGAAGATTTGTTTTCATATGACTCACCTTTATGTTTAAGGCATAATTATGATTTATGGTCTGATTCTAACAAAAGCAATGTAGATGCTTGTATTTGTTATAATGTGGAGCAGGAACATGACTCCAAGGCTGATGAAGAAGGTAGCGAAAGGTCATCGGTAACCGTCACTGGAAAACTACACTTTTGTACACCTACGGTAATTATGGATAACGGAGCAAAACACACCTTGCCAACGTGTGATCCATTTGTTGATTCGTGCAATGGTGGAGGAGAAGCAAAGATAAACCAATTGAAAGAGGTAGCAAGTGTTTGGTGGTGCTTTGAGGAGGAAAATAAAATTAAGGAAATTTCGTTCCCAACAAATTTCATGAATGCTAAACTGAATGAGAAGGTCCAACGGACGGTTCATTTCTACAAACCGGTTATACTGGAGAGTAATAGGTCGATTCAGGCATGGCCCTATTGCAACCCATTTCTGAAGGAGTGCAATGGGGGGAATTCATTGAAGAGAACATATGCAAAAGATTATCGAAGGAATGGGTATGCTTTAATGGGCATAAAAGAGGAGAAATTGGTTATTCTGGGATATCTTTTAAAGATTGGCTCAGAATAAGATTTGGCAATGCTCTATTAAATAAACAAGCCGAAATTCAATTCCAAAAAGAATTGTTCATGGCTAACTTTCCACAAGTCAATTCACAACGCTACTTCCCCTCTTCGGTACATGCACAAGGAGAAGGGTCGCGAAAAGGGGGCATGAAACTTTTAGCTCCTATTCAAGCACTTCAATTGGTGCCACCACTCATATTGAAAACATAAGAGAGAACATGAGGAGTAAACCAGGGAACTTCTAGGGAGAGTGCATAAAGGAATCATTAAACCTAGGAGACGTGATCTTTGACGGTTGGCTGCAAGCTAAATTTGATACAACTAAGGTTGACAAGATAATTAAGAAGAAGGTATTGTGGAATGGATGATCGATAGTTATTCGGACAAAACAGGAACAAGGGAAGAAGATAATAACCCCTATAACCGAAGCTTCTAGAAGTTTAAATCATAATTTGAAGGGGAGATATTACAATTACTTGATGAATATGAGCTTATAATTGGTAAGAAAGGGTATGTCTGACAAAATGTTTGGGAAAGTGTGAGAATATCTGCCACAAGACATCGGTATTCTGGTATGAAGAAGGATTTGAAGAAATAGAAAAGAATACTTGTGAAGTAGAGGGAATAAATTACGACCCACCAAAGGTTAATGTTGAGACATTTAAAGTGTGGAAGTACACATTTGAAGGATCAGGGAACTTCATATGCACAGATAAGGCAAAAGAACTACAACTGCCAGTTAGTAGGATGAATGGGGAGAAATTTAAGAGGTTGATGCGTGATGAAATGGACACTGCCGCGGGTGCCCAAAGGGAACCATCTTAAGCCTCGTTGCTCCGAGTCTAACTTAGAAACTCGTTAATAAATAAAAGTGCTTGTTGGGAGACAACCCATCTTTTCTCTTTTCTTTCCTTTTTATTATTTAAATTGGTTTGGTCTGCTTGATAATTATTTTTGCAGGAATACTACAGCATTGGAAGGCATAGGATGGCTCGATTCAAGCCATGGAGTTGAACACAAGTGGGAAATAACACCAGACATCACTTACGGCGTAGACCATAGAGGAGGTTACGCTGGAACTTCCCTAGACTCATACGAAATTGTCAAGTCAACACCTCTATAGCGTAACTCAATTTATGAGTCTACACCGTAGAACCTCTACTGCAGCAAAAAAACTGATTTTTCAAAAATTAACATGCATTCCTTAACCTTGTAATAGTAACTAAATAAACTTTGTGGGTGTGTTCCCTGTAAACCCTCACGAGACTACACTCATCCACTCGGGACACTGAGTGGTTTAAAAGGCTTGTTGCATACGCTAAATGCAACCTTGATTCCTACGAAAGTGAGTTAGGATTTTCTTTTTTTTGTTTTTGTTTTTGTTTTGTGTGTTTAGGATTACGCTTTTGTTAGTGATATGATTTTAGGGAAAAGAAGTTTGCTCATAGAGGCGAAGTCAAGGCACGACATTCGCGTGATCCTTCTACCATTTTTGGAGAAAATTTCAGGGAAGTTCTCGTTCTAATTCTACTTATCTCTCCTTAATTTCAATGTTTGTGTACAATAGGGACATTGTACAATTCAAGTGGGGGGGACGGGAGTAGAATTATAACTTGAACTTTACTTGACCCTCATTTTTCTAGTTTATTTTAAAAAATTATGCCATGTTTAATTTTGACATGTTTTTCCGAACCTAACTATAGTAGATCTTTGCCGCGCACACAACAACCTTTGATTTCCATTGGTGAGAGTTAGCCTTTTTATCCGTTTTCTCATATTACACAATCCACCAAATATTGAGTGTGCCGGTAGTATTGTATACTTTAGAACTTGGCCTTTACATCATTTCGAGACCATAGACGAGTAATGCATTAAGTTTTCTTGGTGCATTTGGGATAGATAGTTCGAGAAGGAAATATTTTAGGATTTACACCAAAATAGCCCATATGTGTTACATTGTGTGCGTTTATCGACTAGTCACCTCGACTTGTCGCCTCCCGTGATAAACCCTTTTGTTGCACTCATCTTTAGTGCAAGATACCCTTAGTTACACCTTTCTGAGCCATCCTTTCGTTTCATAACCCAATTATATTTTGTTTCATTTACACCTTATCGCCTTAGCCTACCGTGTAGTCTTAAGTCTATGATTGGGAAGTTGCCGTTTGCCTAAGTCTTTGGTCCAAGTTGAGAGGTTCAGGAATTACACCATGATGGAAGACACATTTAGAAGATCATTGAAGACCCCGTATTCATCTCAAGTGGGGGGATGTAGTTTTTACTTTATTGTAATAGTTAAAAATATAAATTATTATTGTTGTTTGTAGTAAAGGAAGGATGGATTAGTGTCAACCTCAATCATGGACACTATAAATACTAATCCATATGTTGAGCTTAATCGAGTAATGCGAGGTAATGCCTCGTACATATGTATTGATGAGACAAGTTGGGAGCTATATTATGCCAACTTGCATTTGGAAGGTCAAGTTAGGGTAAATTCATCGTATGTATATTACTCCTAGCACACTAAC
Source organism: Artemisia tridentata subsp. tridentata (assembly GCA_021014915.2). Classification (NCBI taxonomy): domain Eukaryota; kingdom Viridiplantae; phylum Streptophyta; class Magnoliopsida; order Asterales; family Asteraceae; genus Artemisia; species Artemisia tridentata. The sequence continues at coordinate 320,205,863 of CP139506.1, read as the reverse complement.
TTGTTGTTTGATGACCTGGTTTCCGCGTCTTGATGCTTGGATTGGGGATGGATGGTAGGAGGTGAGGACTTGGTTGTAGACTAAGACTATTTGTTTGTTTATTTTTAAATTTTTTACACCTTTATATGTGAATCCCATGTCATATCCTAACTTTATTGTTTTTGACATCCATAGCTTTGAGTTTAGGTGAGGGAGTGAGCAATCATTGGTGTCTTGGACATGAATTTGGTCTTGTATCATTGGTTTTGTCGCCTTCGCTGTGACTTATGAGTGAGGATTTAGAGAACAACTTGCCCCTAGCCTATGCATTTGTTTACCCAATATTGCCTTTAAGAATTGTCTTGACCTTTGCTCTAGTGGTGGAGTTTTGTGTAACCGCCAAGCCTATGATAGGATACATGCTATGACTGTGCGATTGAGTGATTACCCCGAAATTGAACACTTAGATTAGGATAGCGTATGAGTGTTTTGTCCCCATTTCATGAGGTGTTTGTCTTTGATGTATCTAACATAGGAAATTTTTAGATTCCTATCTTCCACGCAAACTTAGGAGTTATCTTTTTAAGAATTATTCTAATAAGGTCAACTTGAGGGCAAGTAGAGTTTAAGTGGGGGGGATATTTGATAACATCAAATAGTCCTGACATTTTAGTGATGATTTCCCCCTAAAATGCTCACCATTTGTATTGAATTACATGAATATATACTCTTATTACTTCTTATTTCATTTCAGGGTATAAATGAGCATCGGAATGAAGAAACGTGGATTTGGAAAGGAGATTAACGAAATTACACAAGAGCTTGCTGACCATACAAGGGTTACGGCGTAGAAGGAGTTTATAACCTACTCCGTAACATATTTTATAACTAGAAGACTGAAGTCAACAATTCTGAAGGTTACGGCGTAAGTCCATCGACATGGTTACGCCAGTAGATATCCAATGACCTAGATAATTTCAGAGATCAAGAAGGTTATGCCGTAACATCATGCATAAGGTTACGGCGTAGATGATGCATGGTTTTGCGACCTTACAACAGGTTTTACCTCTCGAGGGATCTCAAGAGGCTTGCAATCCCCACCAGGCAGTGTACCTGACCGATGTAGTATAGTGTAGTGGCAAGTACCGGGGGATTGATCGTTCTCTAGGGGAATAGTGTCGTTAGGATTGAAAAACTACTCTAATAGGTCTAAGGGTGAGGGAAGATTCTTTTTTGTATTTTTATATTTTTATAAAAGCAAGTAAAATCTTGGGTTTGAAGGAGTGGGCGGAATTAGTTGCTAGTCAACTAACCCAAATAACTACAATTGCAAATAAAATAAAATGACTGAAAATAAAAGGGTTGTGGAACTTATATGGAGAGAAATGTGTTTACTTAGATTTCCTTACTTCCTAACTATCTTTTACCGGTTGATTAGTGTGTATTAATTGCGTGGATGACGGGTGTATTCCTTAATACCAATCGTGGGGTGGCGTACGTACTTCCCAACTCTATAAGCTCCTACTTCACTCCTATGTCGAGCCGGCTAAGAAGCTCCTAACATGGGATCACTAGAATTCGCTCATGCATTAAATACAACCATAAAAACCTTAGTACGCATTGGTTCATGTTTCTTAAGACGTTCAAGCAAGTTACCGTATAGGAGGTTAGCCAGTTTTCTTAAGCCTAACATCGATAAACAATCATCCAATACAATTAATAACACACCAACAACCAATAATCAATAGTTAGGTTTCATTAGATCTAAGCAAACACAAGATAAATCTAGCCTAGCATGTTAAATAAAAGACAAGAACAAGATATAATCAAACAACACATAGACATACTGAATGATTAATTGATTACTTATCTTCAATTGAACATGGGAGATCCAAGGGTATAAAACCCTTAAAAATGGCAGAAAAAATCGTCTTAGGGTTTCTCCTCACAAAGTTGCACACTAATGACTAAAAATTATGAAAATATATATAGGAAAACAGATCTGACGGCGTCACGTTATAGAGCTTGACGCCGTCACCTCGCCGCGGTTAGGGTTTCTTGATGGCCTTCTTGACGCCGTCCCATTTTAATCATCCAAAATCCTCTCTGGCTTATCAAGGCTTGACGACCTTCTTGACGCCGTCCCCCTTTAATCTTCCAAAATCCTCTCTGGCTTATCAAGGGTTGACGGCGTCACACTAGGGCTTGACGCCGTCACAGGTACTTTACAGCAGATTTTTGAGACTTTGTCGTTTTTTTCACTTTTATGCTCCAAAAACGTCCAAAATGCTTCCTTTTCCAGATTTCTTCTCCAAAGTACCTAAAATGACAAAAGGAATGATTTAGGGCAATATTTGATCAAATAAATACGATTTAGGGCTTAAATGACCCCTTAAAAGCGGTACACTTTTCGCTTCATCAGTAGAAACGGCATAAATGTTAATGAGCATTCAACGGTCGTGACCTCTTCTTGAGGTTACGCCGTAGACATTATTATAAAGATAAGGTCGTCAGAGATACGAAGGTTACGGCGTAACCCATTACTTAAGGTTACGCCATAGTTAGATTGAGATTATAAATACAAGCCGTAAATCTGCATTTTAACATACCACTTTTTACCACAACTTTGAAGGATGAATTAGGGCTTCATCAAGGACGAATCTCTGCTGCTTTCAATCACTTTCCAAGGGAGAAATCGTATCACTTAATCATTAGTTTTAGCATCAAATTGTATACTTGTATTGAATTCAATGTTTTATTTCATTATGACATTCAACATTGTTTTTACTGCAGTTTATAGCATGAGAGGCTAAACACTTCATGTGTTAGACTAGTTATAAAATTATTATGCCCATGATGTTTGTTTTCCTGTTCATTATGCGCCTTATGTGTTTATCAATATAGCCTTTCTATGATCCTCGTGTTTTGGACATATGTATGCTAGGTAGTACCTATTTAGGCTAGCTTGAATTGACCAAAGGACCCTAGCTGGTAGGTTGTGAGGCATGTACGAATTGACCAAAGGACTACACACCACCTCGTGTAAGAATTGACCAAAGGACTACCTATCCTAGTAGACATAGATAAGAAATTCGGGACCATGTTTTTATGTGTGAGAATTTACCAAAGGACCACATACACCTTGGTACAGTTTAGGTCTAGATTGATAGCTGGAACTTAATGACTAAAACCAAACTGGCAGCTAAATTGACCAAAGGAGGTACGAGTTTGGAATTATAGGCTAGGCGATTTGACCAACTGATCCTAGTGAAAATTAACCACCACATGTAATACCTCACAAATTTTCCTCTATATTTTCCACACCTATGATATTTATATATCACTTTCATGGGTAAACTTTTTGCTTCATCCTACTCTAACTATGTAAAGTAACTTACATAGCCCTCTAGACGTGCTCACGCAACTACCAATGCCAAATATCTATATGTTTACCTCATGTAAACACTCCTGGTATGTCAAGTCTAAGTTTCAAAAATCCTATTATCAAGTATACTATCAATCTAACTTATTATATCTAACATTTTACCAAAACAAGCCCTATACGTTTACGGTTATTTTAAAAACCCTAATTTCAAGTTAAAACTAATTTGAAGGTATTCAAGGCTTAAGTATAAGTTATCCTAGCTACATTTTCCTTCTTAAACTCTAGTACAACCACTTAAAGCCCAGTGTACAAGCCTTTTAAGCTTAGAACCCAAATTAGGTCATTTAGGTGCCTAAACCATGTTTAAACCTTACCATTTCTTTAGCACAAGTTACAACCACTTAGTACATGATTCCTAAACCTTAAACTTAGTCTCTAATTACTTTCTAAACCCTAATCCTAGCACTAACCCTAATCTAAACTCTAATCTAAACCTAATGCTAAATTAAGTCCTAAATCCTAAAAACTAGTTAACCTAGCACCCTAGCACCACCATGACACCACCATGACTCATCCTAGCAACCTAGCACCTCCATCACCAGCTTGTCATCACCAAGCAACCTACCACACACCACCATCACCAACTCGTCACCACCTTACCACCGCGGCTCAACCATGGCCACACACCACCCTACACCACCCTAGCTACCACCCTAGCCCTTCCTAGTCACCACCTAGCTATCAATAGTCATCCCCCCTCCTCCCTTGGCCACCACTCCATGCAAACTTGGCCACCAAGCCATTTCGAGCCCTATAAATACCCCGCGACCCCCATTTCACTTCAAAATATTCCAAACAGCCACACCACCTCACATACTTGCTCTTACTTAGTCCTAGCAGTAGTATAGAAGCCCTTAGAAGCCAAAGAACCGAGAGGATCAAGCCTAGAAGCCCTTGTCGAGTCCTTTTCTAGCCGAGAAACCCTAAACCCTAGTTTCGACCCCTTTTGAAGTCGAGTAAGCCCTTCTGCTTGTTCAATAAGCTCTTTTATGGTTTTAGATTATTTATAAGCTTTATTAGATCCTATATAAGCCCTTGTTTAAGCCTTGATCACTAAAAGCTAGGCGTTATCTTTTTAAAACCCTAAAACCTAATCGATTTGATATTTTTGGTCATAAGCCCTTTCCATAAGCTATAAGATCTTAAAAGCTACTTATCTAAGCTTATTCTAATAAGCCATAAGCTGTAAAACCCTTTTGTTATACTTAAAACACACTTTGCATGGTTTTAGGACTAGTTTTGTAACGTATTCCATGCATAGGGGTATATATTGTAACTTTTGGAAACTATTAAGTATAAGGGTTATTTCTGTTATTTTCATAAAATTATAAGTATAAGGACCTATTTTGTAATGTTTTAAAGTTAAAGGGTTAGTATATATATAATTATTATATAAAGAACTAGTTTTGTAAAAGTTTATAAGTCAAGGGTATATATTGCCAAATTAAAAACTTAAAGGTATAAATGAAATATTTTTATAAATTGAAAACCTATCTTTTTAACTTAACAATGTAACACAATACTAGGGAATTTCATGTGAGGGGTTTCATTTGGGTATACGTTTCGACGAGTTTGTTGGGTTTACGAGTTAAAGTGCCCTGGCTCCTCAAACGTTACTACATGACCTATGGATTATGATAGCCCGAACGGTATTATGCTATATATTAATCTAGTGAGTTAAAGGAACATCTACTTTAAAAACAAAGCTTAGAAACATAGACAAACCAACTAAGACTTGACATACACTACCTCAGGTTGCGTGAGTAAGCCGTCTAATATCTGAGTCACTTTTGACATCAATCAGATTTCCTTGAATTAAGGTGAGTTCGTAGCCTCACACTTTTTAAATCCCGTGAGCTAAACCTCACTTTTAAATGTTTTATAAACCCATGAGGGGGATACATGCTTTAAAACGAATACAAGTATTTTCCTCTTGATTGATTATTGCACGAGTTCCACCTTACTACTATAACTTAAATTTCATGAACCATAATCACTTGCGAGTGAACGCGAGTATAGTGGATAGATCTATCTGGAGTTTGACAACTACCGTTGGTGTTCCCATACCGGGTACCAATTAGCACTGTATTTGAGAACTACGAGGTTAACATTGGCAAGTTAACCTTACGTCTAGTGACTGATTGGTCTGCAGTGCCATCATTCGACTATAGGCATGTTAACGTGAGGTGTCATGAGCTTAGATGCAATAATACTATATAACTTATCTTTGGGTGCTTTGATGCCCACACGAACTTGTATTCAAACTACTTTCCCACTAAACCTACGGATTTCACTCAACCTTAGTGTTGACCTTTAAGCATGTTATCATAGGTAACTGAGCACTTATGGCCTTAGTACACGGAGTGACATTGGAAATGAGGACGTCCTAACCTGTTATCATTCATCTTCCTATTTCAAGCAGGCGTCTTTGGGACCTCTCTTTTTGCAAAAGTCTCTCTTTTGCTGTAAAAACTCTGATAAATAAATGAATGATAACTCATTTCTAAAAACATCTCTTTTTGAGTCGTTTTCTATCATTGTGATGATGTATCCATGAGGTAATACCCCAAGATTTAGCTTCCGCTGCTATCTGAGAAATTGGGGTGTTACACCACATAAGGTGATAATAGACGTTGTTAGGAACACTAAGTCATGGTATAATAAGATTAGTAACTAGGCTAGCAAAGCTTTCTCCCACTGATTCAAGTTCAATTTAATTTTCGTTGTTTTCATTTACTTATTACAAATCATTTCAAAAACCCTTTATTTGCAACAATAGAATACATAGATTAAAATCCACACCAGAGCTCTCAGGACGACCTTGGCTTTACCATTTCAAGACTACCCACGACCGGGTACACTGCCCAATAGTGCTACGTAGATCATAGGTAAACGAGACTTATAAATATTAAAACGTGATCTAGGTAAAATTAGCATCATGCGACTACAAGAATAAGTGGAGCACTCGTAAAAAATTGGATCTACCGAGATTTCGAGACTTTTCACCAAAAAAACAAACCAAAAAATGTGTTTTTTGTAAAATTTGAACCTTCAAACTTTCAAATATTTTGTTTTTAACATATCTAAACACTTTTTAATCACCAAATCATAACAAAATTTAATCAAAATGCTCAAAACCCTCAAGAACACGAAACTCCTAAACAATTTTCATCAAAACCTTTGAATTTAACCATAAAATTTGTCTTCGGTCCATGAAATCTCTTATATGAACCTTAAGAAAGTATTAAAAACAACGAAGTTTGGAAACTTATCAGTTAAAAACAAAAAAGGGATAATTACAAAAATAGACCATGGATCGAAGTGATTTTCTTTTTCTACCCCGTACCCCGGGCAACTGGGCAACTTGCCCCATATGATGACACGTGTCCCCAGTTGCCCAAAAAATGTCGATTGTTGCCCAAAAAAATACACAAGTTGCCCAAAAATACACAAGTTGCCCAAAAAATACACTTCCAGATTTCAGTTGCCCAAAAAAGTGTAGGTTTCCCTTAACAAAAAAATATTTTCCGATCTCGGGGTAGATAAGGAAAATCACTTGGTTGCTCGGGCTATTTTGTAATTATCCCAATAAAAAAATTCAATAAATGAATCTCGGAGGACATAAGAACACACGAATTCTTTTAAAAAGCACATTTTGATCTTGATTTTCGAAAAACAAACGCTCCGCAAACATATGTAGGTTCTGATTCCAAGTGTTGGCGCAAGGATATCAAGATCCTAATATAAATCGGGAGGTCGAGATTGGTGAAATAACATGAAATACATGATAAGCTTCTACAGAGAAAAAGTAGATAGAGGGTGGAGAGAAAGTATGTTTTATTGATGTTAATACAAATATCGTCCTAAAAACGTTATTTATATTTTACGATCTTTGTTTTATTTTGTTAATGACAATTATAAGGTTTATCTTTAGCAAAGCATAAATATATGTTAAAGTCTTTTATTTTATAAGTAACAAACTTTTCAAACTTATTTACATATCACATGATCACTAGGAATTACATTGCATACATATTTACATTTACATGTTTATTTTTATTTCTTAAAATAGAAATATATACATGACATCATGGCATACCTCATTTTGATATCTTTAGGATATCTTGAGAATTTAGGTAATATCTTGGAGAGATCTTGAAGAAAAGGAGATGATTTTGTTAGATTGTGCAAGATATGGAAAGATCTTTGAAGATCTTAGCTGGCATGTCCCGGCGGAACCAAACAGGTGTATGGGCGAAACCCATAATTTGGGTCCGCCAAATCCGCCACTTGTCTGCTCAGTTTTGCCTATAAATAGCAAGCTGATCATTCAAGGACAATCATCACTCATATAGCTTAAATTACATATTCATTCATTTATACATAACTAACCCACTTATTCATTCATTTCATTCTTAGTGATCTTTCTTTTGTAGCAAAGAGATCAAGCATCAAGGATCAACAAACTGTTGCAATCCTGTTAGTGTAGTCACTGTGAGATTTGTTAGTAGTTTACACATCATTGTTATACCATTCATTCAGTAGAGTCCGGTTAGTGTTTTAGTCCTCAAAACACATAGAGTGTTGGGAGTGGTTGAACCCTTGTAAAGAACTCGACATCTAGCTTAGTGTCGAAAATTGTATAGGCGACGTCAGGTTGGTTCTACCTTGAACTAGAACCTGGTATTTAGCTTTGTACCAGAAAAAGGTGTAAGCCACGTGTGTAAAGGTTTTCTCCGCCGAGAAGGGAGCTTTTTTCTTAGTGAAGAAAAACTCTAGAGTTAGAGGCTCGAGGAGTGGAGTAGGGCAAGGAAAAGAGTCCTTGTAGCCGAACCACTATAAATCTCCGTGTTGTGGTTTGATTGTTCTTTTCCTTACTTGCATTACTTATATTGTTTGTTTGTGTGAATTAACTTGAAATCACGTTAAGAATCAAAGCGAATTAATTTTAGAAAACGGTAAAAACTATTCAACCCCCCTTCTAGTTTTCCACAATTGGCATCAGAGCTACGTTACTCAAGATTTTCAAAATATATTGTATTTTAAAACATGAAACGATCAATGGATTTTGAAAACTTCAAAGAAGGGCAATCTATGCAAAGACCACCACTATTTGAACCAAATAGTTTTATATATTGGAAAAACCGCTTTGAAACTTATGTGAAGTCAAAAGATATAGATTTATAGTATATTATCGTAGAAGGTGATAATAAACCTATATTGAATATATCAGGAGGTCGGGATGAGGGTACTTCTCTTACTAGTCACAGTGATGAGCAAAAGAAGTCGATTACCAAAAATAATGAAGCTAAAATGATGCTTTATAATGCTTTACCTAAGAAAGAATATGAAAGAGTCTTTATGTGTAAAATCGCTAAGGATATTTGTCAATCATTAATTATCACTCATCAAGGAAACTCACAAGTCAAAGATAACAAAATTGATCTTCTTGTTCAACAATATGAACAATTTGTTATCTCTAAAGATGAGACCATTGATAGTGCTTTTGCTAGGTTTAATACTATAATTACTTCTCTTAAAGCACTTGACGAATCTTTTTCTAGTAAGAACTTTGTTAGGAAATTTCTTAGAGCACTTCATCCGAAGTGGAGAGCAAAGGTGACGGCTATTGAAGAATCCAATTGTCATCCATTAGATAACGTCATAGAAGAAATCATCGAAAGAACCTTAAGATCAAAAGTCCAAAACCAAAGTAATTTCTTTTGTTTTGTTTCAACTATTGAGCCTAAAAATATAAATGAGGCCATAAAAGATGAATCTTGGGTCATAGCGATGCAAGAAGAATTAAATCAGAGTGTTAGGAATGACGTTTGGACATTGGTCCCTCAACCTAAAAATCAAACCATAATAGGAACAAAATGGGTGTTTAGGAACAAAATGGATGAAAATGGTGTAGTGTCTAAAAACAAAGCTAGGCTAGTAGCTCAAGGCTACAATCAACAAGAAGGTATAGACTACGATGAAACTTTTGCACTGTAGCTAGGCTCGAGTCAATTAGGATACTTCTTGCATATGCATGTGCACATGATTTTAAATTATTCCAAATGTATGTTAAAAGTGCATTTCTAAATGGTTTTATTAATGAGGAAGTGTACGTTGCACAACCTCCCGGCTTTGCCAATTTTGAAAAACCAAATCACGTCTATAAACTTAAAAAGGCTTTATACGGACTTAAGCAAGCACCAAAAGCTTGGTATGATCGACTTAAGACTTTCCTAGTTGACCATAAGTATACCATGGGCCTAGTAGACAACACTCTTTTCACCAAGAAAAAGGGATCACATATTATCATAGTCCAGATATATGTGAATGACATTATATTCGGTTCAACTTGTCAAGAGTTATGCGACGATTTCTCAAAAATCATGCATGACGAGTTTGAAATGAGTATGATGGGGGAACTAAACTTTTTCTTAGGTCTCCAAATAAAACAATTAGAAGATGGGATATTCTTCAACCAATCTAAGTATATAAGGGATATGCTTAAGAAATTTGGTCTTGAAGATTCCAAACCTACGAAAACACCAATGTCTTCCAAAACCAAACTCACCAAGGATGACAAAAGTGAATCCGTAGATAGCACTAAATATACAGGAATGATTGGTAGTTTACTCTACCTCATGGCTAGTAGACCGGACATAATGTTTAGTGTTTTTTTATGTGCACGCTTTCAAGAAGATCCCAAAACATCCCATCTTGAAGCAGTCAAACGGTATTTTGATATATCAAAGGTACTACACATTTAGGATTATGGTATCCCAAAGGAACGGGTATGGAAACCATAGTGTATGCCGACTCAGACCATGCCAGTGACTACGTCGATAGAAAAAGTACAAGTGGTATTTGTACTTTTGTTGGACATTGTCTAACCTCATGGCTTGCCAAGAATCAAACGGCCCTAGCAATATCAACAACTGAAGCCGAGTACGTGTCTGCAGGAAAGGCGTGTCAACAAGTACTGTGGATGAAACAAGCTCCCGTCGACTATGGAATTGAACTCAACGACATTCCCATTCTTTGCGACAACAAAAGAGCTATCGACCTTAGCAAAAATCTAGTCCAACACGCTAGAACCAAACACATAGAAATACGTCACCATTTCCTACGCGACAATGTTCAGAAGGGAAACATCTCAATCGAGAAAGTATCCTCAGAGGATAACATTGCCGACATTCTCACTAAACCTCTTAAGAGAGCACCCTTTAACTTTCTTAGACTTGGTTTAGGACTAATGGAACCTAGTGAGTAGATAAAACCTTAGCTTGAACCTTAGATTAACCAAAAACCAAAAACCTGAGCCTGATCCCATGGAACCAAACGACAACAAGGACGGATCCCTTGTTTTGGTTCTGCCAGATCCGCGGCCCCCTGGGTCAGTTTTTTAGTTTATTAAACAAACATCCTGTACTGTGTATCACAACTCCCAAAAACATACCAACTACTGGAACTCGACTCAAAATCAACCAAACTCACAATTTAGGTCATCTCCTTCCACCAATTTGTGCTTTAACTATCTCTGTAAGTATCCTAATCATATCTACATTCCTGATCTTCGTCTAGGATTTCTATTTCGTGCACAAAATCAAAACTTGGGGTTTATGCATATTTTTAGTAAAATCATGAAGCATATTTACTAAATTGCATAACAAATCATGTTTTCCTTAATTAGGAATTGCATATCATAAGGCATTATCATAATTCATCAAAAACCCCATGAGAAATTTTCTTTCAAAATCTTCTCACGACTAGGAAAAACGGTTTTTGAACATTGTTCATACAAATACAAAACGTTATGTTTTAAACATCACTTGCATAATGTCTCTTGAATGCTAAAGGGAATACATAACTAATATGTATTTTCGGGTACATTCAATCGCAGCTACATTGAAGTAGGACCATTTGGGTTATCTCTCATTTTGTTATAAAACTTGCATAAACGAAATTTTCATGCATCAAAACGAGTCGAGATAACCGCACCTCCACATTGTCTCCATATAGGCACACACTAGAAATCTATATACGTATTTTCGACAAGTTTAACTAAACTATGTAATTTTCGTATCTAGGATAATCAAGCCTCCCGCGACATATTACAATCACAAAGAAACCATCAAATACCTACCTCCACATCATAAAACCAAAGGACTTACTGAGGACCGAGTCAAAATCTTTAAAGCCTTAGAAAAATGCTATGTTCATGAGGGTAGAACCGTTGACCCCTCGTTCTTAGAAGGAACCATTCTTAGAGAACGACTAGCCCTCATTCAATTTGATTTTCTCCTAGATATCGATGAACCCATAATCCCTAGATTCATACTAGAATTCTATGCGAGTGTAGGTCTTAGCACAAATGACTATGGGTACATGAACATCCATTTCAAAGTAAACCAAAACCAATTCAGCATCCCTCTAAACCAATTTAGAGAAGTCTTAGGTGTTCCAAATCAAGGAACTTGCTTCTATTCGGACAAATGGTCATTGTCCATCCTTGATTCCAACCTTGATCGTATGCCACCATAAGACACACCTTTAACCCCAAAAGAGACCATCCGTGCTCATCTTTTTGTACCTAGGACAGCCCACACTAGGACTAGTAGAGGTAGAGAGGTAGATCGAGATCCGTTTGGCATGGAGCTAAACGAACTTAGGCCCCAATTCAAGAAGCTAGAAGAAGTTCTTAGGGCCAACGTCATTAGCACCATAGGAAATAGGGACCATGTCAACGCAAGCCTTTGCTACATGCTCTATTGTGTGTCAAACCACCAACCTTTCAACCTCGCCTATTATATTGCCAAAAGAATGGCCGATATTCCAGTTTTAGGTACCACTGCCATGCCCTACGGGATGCTTCTTACCCGTCTTTATAGAGCTTTTGCACCCATTCCTCGAAACGCTAAAGGTTTCGTTCCCGACTACACCGAGATTGAACACACCTTTGTACCACTTAGTGATCATAGGGTAGCCGTAGCAAGAGGAAAACGAGCTCATCCTCCCACCTCATCATCATCGGTTAACGAGGATGATGGTTTGCCAAATTCTATGATTCCTCCACCCGAGTACATGAGTCAACTTCCTCCCATCGACAACCAATTTGAGGAGTTTCGTCAAACTCGAGGAATGATGAAGAACATTGGATGGTGGATAATGAAGCTCAACAAAAAGTGAGGGTTAGGGAATGTTTGGTATAAGACAATCTCAAAACAATGATGTGATGAATTGTTGTGTTCTTAGAATATTATGTTGGTGTGATACATTTCTGTGAACTAACATAACTTTGCAGGACAATAACACGTGATGTTATCGATTTTTTATGCTTAAGCCACCGTTTGGCTTAATCTTCATTTATGGTAAGTTTAATATCATCCATTTGATCTATATGTTATCATGTGTTAGAATCTGTGTTTTTGTTTTTAAACAATCACAACTAATTAATTACAAATGATTTAGAAAAAAAATTCGGATTTAAACGGGTTTTGGGTAGTTTCGTAAGCACTCTATTAAGAAATTTGGATCGGCGGATATGGCGGACCAATTTCTGGGTTCCATTTGTTGTATTCTTTGGCTCCACCAACTTTCACCCTACGGATTATGCGGAACCAAAATATTGGGTCCGCCTTTGTTACCGTTTGGTGTTGCGCTCCAACAGTAACATTTTCAAATTTCCCGACTAATCCCGATCCTTAGATTAATGATTCTAGTTCTTAGGATTATTCCACTAATCATTAGGCACATTAGGATGATTTAGGAACACTTAGAACCATAAGAAATCCATTTCCCACCAAAATTTGAAAATTCAAATTTCCATCCAAGTTACCTTTCTGTAACAAGCAAGGAACCCTCAATTTTGTTCCTTGCAATCCGTGGAAACATCAAATCAATAGATTTCCCACTCAAACCTTGCATTTACTGCATATCTTCAACCCTTTACTCAACTCCATCTCAATGGTTTGACTTAGATGATGTGACTAGCTCAAAATTTTGTTCCAAATCATTAGGAACCTCAATCCTTCTATGGATCAACATCAAATCCAAACACAAATTTCTATAAACCTTACTGCCTATAAATTGGAACCTCTACTTGATAACAACTCACACCTTCACCATCAACTCTAAGCATCATTCCTGTACTTCTTAGCAAACTCTCTTATTTCAATCATGACAAAATCCAACAACTCTTCCACCAACAGACCACCACGAAGGACTGCTCGTATGAGCATCAGACCGTTTTGTTTTGTGAACTTAGCATCTTTATCAGAGGAGTCATCACCTCTCAATATCTCCTCACCCATAGCCAATGAGAACTTTGTCACCCTCTCCACTCCAATACCACCAAATGTAGTCATCCATACTACACCACCAACAATCACTCCAGTGGCTACCACACCACCACCCGCTCCATCACAACCGGCTAGATCACCATCACCTCCACACTCACCCAAACTACAACCAATGGAGTTATTTGCTACTCCTCCAACCTCACCACACCCATATCTTGAAACTTTGGAAGACCTTCCACCAAGGACTACCAATCCTCCTCCTATGACCTTTGAAGGTCAAGAACCGCTCCTCTTCCATCCCATTTATCGGGATATCCATGGTTCTCTCTACCGTGACCAAGAGCCACCACAACCGCAACCTCAACAACTCTCACCAAGGTCCACCCTCAACGCCATCGATGAGGAAATGTGGATTAACCAACCCAACACCCAAGGCGTGATCAATGAAGAACTCGATCGCCTTTATGCCTTCTCAAATATGGTGGATTCCCACCTTCATGAGGCTATGGAGTTGCAATCAACTTTGATGGCGTCCATTATGTCTCCAAACTATATTCCACCACCTCCACCATCGAACAACCAACCACCACCACCACCAACTCATGAACAAACCCTTCCACCACCTAGACATGATTGTATCATGTGCGAGAGGACCGCCCATTTTGCTCAACGAACCAACATCTCGGTTCTTGAGTTACAAAATGAAATGAGGTTCATTTTGAACCATATTCTCGAGCGCCTTAATGCGCTTTCACATCCTCCACAATAGAAGTCTCTCATTAGTTTCCTTTAATAGGATTTCTTAGGGTTTTTTAGAACTTTTCATTTTTAATTTTTAGGACTTTTTCTTATGTAATTTCTTGTTTTGTGACTTTTGTCACAAACAATTTTCTAATGAAAGGATGTTACATTTATGCTTGTGGGTGATAACTACATATGCATTATATTTTGGTTGGTTTACTAACATTTGCATCATTATATGGTTGGTTATAGTATTCACTTTGTTTGAACTTTGTGATTGGTTTGAACAATTTTAGTTAGTTGAATTTTTTAGTCAAACGGGTTAAACTACATTGCTTGGTTGAACCTTTATGAGAGGATTCGATACACTGGTAAGGTGGTTAAACCTTTGTTGCTTTGTGTATGTGATAAGTTGAGTTAATATGATCAAGTACGCGGAATTTACTTTATCACACTTAGAAGGTTATTTGTGTTATGGAAATGGAACAATTATGCTTGTGTGTATTTGAACAAAGAACATGCAATGTTATCACCAAACGATTCAATATTATTCAAGATAATACGAGTGATCTTCACTATCACTAGGGTTACAAAACCTTGAATCTTATGTTTTTATGACTTGTGATATATGTGTTTGTTCTATGTTCTTTAAGAGTTATAATCTAAGCACTTAATTAGTCACTCACTTTTTCACTAGTCTAAGATCTTTCTTTGAAATATCAAGAAATATATTTACAATATTGTTAAGTCTTATCAAACTACTTGCTAACTTATCTTGAGTGTGTCAGTACATAAGATACAACATGTATCTGTGTACACAACTTGTTACTGATCACTTTGTCCAAAGATATTATCTACCGTATATACTTGACTTTAGTACACAAATATCTTTTCAATACTTATCCAACCAGTAGTGGTATACGTGACACTTATTCACTCAGCAGTATCGACTAGCAGTACCTTCTTTGTACTACCAGTACTAACTTCAGTTAGTACGGTTAGTTATAACTTGAACAGTCCTTAGATATACACTAGCAGTTGGAACTGTTAGAGTATTCTTCTCAGCAGTACTAACCTTCAACACTTGTAATTCTTGATACTTAATCTTCAGAACATTTAATTCCCAACAATCCTCCCATAAACATGTGGATTCTCTAATCATCATGTTTCTTCTGAATTAAATCATCATTGTGAGGATCTTGCAAATACTTCATAGTCAGACCCTTGGACTGAACTTTCTTCTGTTCTGTGAGATTGAATATCTTTCTCAGTAGCTCATCTGCCATTTACTTTGACTTTAACAATAACAAAAACCAATCTTCAGGCTTCATTCAATACCTAAAAGATGGTGCAATTTCCTTGGATGGAGGAATTATAAGAGGCAATGGTGCTGTGTATCTTGGATGCTTGTTTCAACAAGTGAAATCATCTATCAGCATGCCTTTGCAAGTGATGAACAAACATAGTGAACTGAAATTGAAATTTTTCTCCGTTTGACCTAGATAGAACTTTCTCCTTTGGAATGCTTCATCCCTTCTGAATATATATAATACTCCAGAATCAGCTCTGTTCTTGTCATTTTCAACCTCCATGTCATCATCTTGTATGCTCTTGTTTTTTCCTCCCTTTCATTGGTTAATCTTCCTTCTTTGGATTTATTTCCTCCCCTGAGACATTTAATCCTCCCCTGTTTGGAAGATCTCTCACAATGTACCAAAATATTTCTTTCCCCATCATCTGAGCTATTAAGTAGAACTTGTTATCAGACAATGTTGTACATGAGGCCATCAATTCCTTAAGAGTTTAATTTGCTGCCCTCATCACTTCTAGGTGTGTTAACTCCTATGAGAGGTGATTCATGGGGCATTTGACTCATGGTCCATCATTTGATGGTTTTTGTGAGTCTCTTTTAAAATCCTTTTTAAGAAACTTTTGCCATTAGCAGTATGTACATGATTTTATTAAGAAAAATCATACTGCTTTCAACCATTTTGAAGGGATTAAGTGTATAACAGACACATAATCAAAATTTCGGTTTAAAGCAACCTCTGGTTTTGTGAGAACCAATATTTTCAGTTATAAATAACTGCCTGTGTAAAGATAAACCTATTCAAAAGGCTTTCTTGACAGGGTTTCCAGCTCATAGCAATTGTTACCTCTAACACAAGTGTTTGATTCACTTTTACTAGCTGTTCTTTCTATCAGATGTCCTTAGACTTGCTCATTATACTTAAAAGTATAAAATGATAGAAAGTGAGTTGTATCAGTTACTATCTGATCAACTAAGTCATCA
This sequence comes from Artemisia tridentata subsp. tridentata, assembly GCA_021014915.2. NCBI lineage: Eukaryota > Viridiplantae > Streptophyta > Magnoliopsida > Asterales > Asteraceae > Artemisia > Artemisia tridentata. Next base: position 320,189,107 of record CP139506.1, on the reverse strand, counting down.
ATTCAATGTGAAATATGATAACTAGATTTCAAGAAAGCAGTTTTAAAGAAATAGGTAACTTAGATGTTAATCTTTGTTAAGAATTCCCAAACTCAGTCCATCATAAACCTATTATTTCAGCAACTGATATCATCATTTTGCTGCTTCCATTTCACTTGAAATTTCCTTTTTGCTCAAAGTTCATACCTGAAATTGTTAGTCCAAAACCAAGAAACAAAATGCATAGCATTTGTCTTATAGCAGTATTTAAAATATGACCAACAGTATGAACTATTTAAACAAAATATGAACTAGCAGTATAAACTGTTCTATTAACAGTATCAATTTACAAAGATATCAGTACAAACGTAAGATATATATAAAAACCACACATATTAAAAATCTTAAGGACTTAGCATGCCTGATGCGTGGTTTTGCGACCTTACAACAGGTTTTACCTCTCGAGGGATCTCAAGAGGCTTACAACCCCACCAGGCAGTGTACCTGATGAACTCAAATAAGTACATTTTATTACTATCATTTATCCTATTAATTTGACTTGTTTTACTATATTATGTATGAGGATTGATACTTAATCGTTTACTTTTGTAATTCTCAGTTGAAAACAAGCATTTGGTGAAACTTGGCGATTTTGGACTAATTATGGAGCAAAACATGCAAGAAGTTAAGAGTCTACCGAAATGTACAAGATCAAGACTATTCTGCTCCAGATGCGCCGCATCTCACTCATTACATGCGCCGCATCACTATCAATATTTCACCAGATACGATCCAAGATACAAGAGGACATGCGCCGCATCCAAAGATGAAGATACGCCGCATCTTCTGGCGGTGTACGAATATTCCTGAATATTATAATCTTGGACCCCACGCGAAGTTAAGTACATGCGCCGCATCTACTTACTAGATGCGCCGCATCTTACCCTCAGACAGAAACTATAAATACCCCAAAGACCAGACGAATTAAGAGTTCCGAAGTTTTAACAGAAGACCGAAGACCATAAACCAAGGACGAATTCAGTCAAGGTAGCAGCACAAGACACACCCAAATCAAAGATACAAGAGCTGTAAGAAGGTGCTGCATGTGTTTAATTCATTAAGTAGTTTTGTTTTATTGTGTTAGTAAACTTTAATTCATCAAGATTGGTGGCTTGTGTAATGTGACAACGGAAAGATTGCACTCCCTTAAAACTGCTTTCTCATCAATTAAAGTTTATATGTTAGTGTCTTTGGTGACTTTTATTAGTGCATTGATAACCTCTGTGGCTAGCTGAGCGTTGATCGGGTCGCCATGCCTCTGCCCTCGCCTATTTATTAGATGCCTATGCATTCTATGGTCTGTAGAAAAGTAGGAGAAAGATAAATAGGATAGTCATAAGTAATCATTAAGGGTTTACTCGCCGATAAGATTAGAACCAACGAGAAAGGACTTAATCTCGGTGCGTTGCATCGAACTATACACTTCATATAACACTAGCAATAAAACAAGTGACAAACTACTTATCATAAGGACAGCCCTCTTATTGTCTCGAGTATTTATCTGTGTACGTGTGTGCTACTTGCTGATTCGTGCCTATTGGTTTAGTTTATTATTTAATTGCAACCAAATCGTGCCAGTCTCTCAGGCTGAACCCCCTTGCGTTAGATTAGATTGTATAGCTAACTTAATATATTAAAATACTGATTAGAATAACTAGATAATACGTTCCACTCTTAGTGATCGACACTCTACTTACCATTATATTCATACTGACCGGGTACACTGCTCGTTAAGTGTGTGTGTTATTGATAAGTCGGCTAAATATATGCTTAAAACTTGAGTAGGCATTAAAACCGCAACGACACATCACACGCATCAAGTTTTTGGCGCCGCTGCCGGGGAGTGAATTGTTATTATCTGTTAATTTGATTAGTATTTTAATTAGGTTTTTAATTTTTATCTAACCGCTAATTTTGTTGTGTATTAGATTAATTTGCATTCATTGTACTATTTTGCATATTTTCTGTTTTTGTGTGTTATTTGTTTGCTTTTGTTTGTGTTTATTTTCGTGTGTTTTTATTTGTTTTAATTTTTCGTATTTTGTGTGTTCTGCTATCGTTGTACTGAGCTAAATCGAACGATACGGCGCATCTGATTTCTCAGATACGGCGTATTGCGTTCAATTTTTATAAAATACAACGCGTTTAATTAATTCGATACGACGCATCTTTTCCCCAAGATACGGCGTATCTGTTTTTGATAAAAAATTTTCTAAACGTTAACGCCATACGACGCATCTGCTCTAGCAGATACGGCGTATCTATTATTTTTATTAAAAACAGTTTTCGAATTATTAAACATATACGGCACATCGATCTCTGTCGATACGGTGTATCTTCTGAATCAAAAATCTTATATTTTGAAACGTAATGAAAATACGGCGCATTAACTTTTGCTAATACGACGCATTTAATTTTTAATAAATATCGATTTTTGATAATTAAAATTGATACGGCGCATTCTAATTTATAAGCGGCGTATCTATTTTCTGAATAAAGTCTGATTTAATTTTAACGATTATAAGATACGGCGTATCCAACTTTTTGGATACGGCGCATCGTCTGCAGATATCAGTTATTTTTATTCTTATATCCGTTTCTGAATTCATTAATTTTTCTTCTAAGCGAACAGATCCTACTGATGCTTTTGTGATTATTTCAGAAGGAAAATGGAAGGATTCGGAGAACTGATTGACTTCGACTTCGAAGCCAATTTTATGAATGGCGTATTAGTGCATGAAAAATCACCCGAACGTTACAATGGGGACTACATTGAACTTAATGACCTTAATGGACCATTAGAATCCAATGACTTGTTTATGGATGATGCGGAATCTGAGCTGGAAGATGGAGAAATTCTGGATAGTCCAAAGGTCAACGCTATTAATACTAGGAATTACGATGAATTTGAGGGATATAATGGTTCTTGGGATTACGGTAGAAGGATCCACGCCGATTGTGCTTACAATTTGCAATTCACATGCATGATTGGGTACAAGTGTATTGACGCCAATTTCTTTCCTATTTTACCAATCAATTTCATGTCAAGAAGGTTTTACAATTCCATTATGAGAAATAAAGTGGAGCATAAAGGAAAGAATGTAGTTGGTGCCTTCATTAATGTCCCGATCATCGTGGGACGCTTTACTATTGTAACTGAGTTCGCCGTTGTTGAAGACATGAATGCCTATTGTGACAGCAGTATGGGTGACGTGATTGTTGGAAAACCATTTTGTAGGGAGATCACTATTAATGCAAAACGATTTGAAGGAAAGATCACCTTTCAATGTGGAAGCGACATTATCACTTATATGATGCCCCGAACTCACCCTGGATTTAAACATGCTACTAATAGGTTCTGCTACAAATTCTCTCCATTCCTTTTTATTAGTAATGATGACATGAAGAGAGGGATTGAGTACCCATATCAAATAACAAAAGGATTCTACAATGGAGTGTTGAAATTGGGACCTGAATATATACGTGACGAATTTGTTGCTAAATGGATCCTACGTAAGCAATGTGAGAGTCAATGATCGAGAATAAAGAGCTGAACGTGAGTCTAACTTGAAGACTCTGGAATAAAGACAAGTGCTTACCGGGAGACAACCCGGATTTATCTTTTAATTTTATGTTTGTGTCGAGTCAGTCAGGCCGCCGAAGATACGGCGCATCTCAATTCTGAGATGCGACGCATCTCCTGCAGATGGTCATATCTTATTTTATTTTCCTGCATTTTTTATTTTCGAATTTAAAACTTTTTATCAGTTTATTTTAAATGCGGCGCATCCCTGGTTAAGGATGCGGCGCATCTTTTATTCTGATCCGTAATTATTCCAGGCTCGATACGGCGTATCTTCTTCCATAAGATACGGCGCATCGACTGACCTGATGATTTTCATTTTTAATTTTTATGTTTTATTTTTACCTAACTACTAATGTGTTATGCAAGTTGAACCTTTCTTACCTTAGGTGTGTTTTGAAGCCTTGGTGGTATTATAGATTCCTGCATTTCCTGTGGATACATCAAATATGAAGCTTAAACGTTCTAATCCACAAGAAAGATGTTTTTTCTCTAATACTAATGGAGGATCATACCGAGCAAATCTCAGGGGAGTTTTTCTGTTCTAATTCTTTTATTTTCCAGTTTTTAACCTTTAATACAAACAACGAGGACGTTGTTTAACTTAAGTGGGGGGATTGGAGAAGTAGAACACTTAACATTTACTTGTCCTAAACTTTTCAAAATATGCTTAAAATGTGCTTAATATATCAAAATTTAAAATTTTTAGCATGTTTTTGTTTAAAGTCTAAGTTGCATAGCTGCACACATGACGTTATTTTCAAAAATTGTGATTTTTCAAAATTCACAAATCTATGAGTGTGCCGGTGACTTGTAAACTTTAGAACTTGGCTTGTATACTATTCGAGACCACCATAATAAGTATTATTTTATATAATTGGAATGACTTGTCTAAATTGGTAAATTCTAGGATTACACCCAAAAAGCCTTATATGTTATGTGTTATTAGCTAACTAAACTGGTTAGTTAACCCCCGTATAAACCCTTTTGTTACTCTCATTTTTAGAGTAAGATACCCCTAGAAAAACCCTCATAGCCATTCCTTTCGTTTCTTACACCTTTGTTTAAAATGTTTCGTTACACCCTTACACCTTAGCCTACCCTGTAGATTAAAATCCGTGGTTGGTTAATTGCTATAGGCAAAATGTGTTTCCTTACATTACCTGTGTTCGTGTGCGTAATTCATTATCTATGGTTAGGTCGGGAAATTGCACAATGCAATTGGAGTGAAAGTAAATATTGTATGTTTTTGAGTTTATTTTTCGTGTGTTTACTACTTTCACTATTACCGTTATTTCTGAAGTTATGAAAAGTATGGAAAAATTATCCAGAATTATCATTATAGTGATGTGGTGAAATTTTACACATCTATGTTAGTGCAAAAAAAAAAAAAAAAAAAAAAAAAAAAAAATCCGAAAAAAAGAAAAAAGAAAAAGAAGAGTTGGATGTTTGATTTAAACCAACGATGTAAAGTTATGTAAGTGGTCGATATCACCACTAATTGTTGTATTATATCTATGGATTAATTGGGAGTTGGCAGTTATGGAAACGTCAACTAAGGTTTATTCTTTGATTAAGATCTTGTTGAGTATAATTCGTGTCTACCTAAAGCGTGTGTTTCAAGTGTTAAAGAGTGAGTTATTCAATGATATGAGTCTTATTCATGGGATGGTTGGGATAGTGATTAACCACACTTAGGATTTTAATTTATTTGTTTTGTTTATTTTTTATTTTTACACCAATTTATATCCCAAATATTATCCATACCCTATATTATTCTTTATCCAACCAAACCTTTGATTTGTTGAGATTAGGGATTTGAGCAATCTTAAGTATCGTAGTCGTGGATTCGGCTATGTATTTATGATTTTGTCGCCCTTTTTGATATATTATTATTGGTGAAGTTTGGACCTATCTTTAGCCTATTCGAGTTAAGGATTTGAGCAATTGCAAGTATCGTGTTCGTGGATTCGATCATGTATTTGTGATTTTGTCGCCTTTTCTGGAATTTGAGATCGATAGTGAATAAGAATAATTAACCCTTAAGCCTAAAAACCCCTTTTACCGCTTTAGACTTGTTATTCCTTTGCTTTAGTGGTGGAGATGTGTATACTTGCCAAGCTTATGATAGAATATTCGTCGCGACTGGACAGTTAAACGATTAGATTTGCTTTTATCGAAATATTTTATTCTACTTCTAATTCGTTAAGTGTTTAGTTGTGTGATTATGACAAAAAATGAATACATGCTTAAATATAAAAATAAATCCTAATATCTTTTAGGATACATTTTCATAAGATTAATTCTAAGGTTTACTTGGGGACAAGTAAAGCTCAAGTGGGGGGATATTTGATGAACTCAAATAAGTACATTTTATTACTATCATTTATCCTATTAATTTGACTTGTTTTACTATATTATGTATGAGGATTGATACTTAATCGTTTACTTTTGTAATTCTCAGTTGAAAACAAGCATTTGGTGAAACTTGGCGATTTTGGACTAATTATGGAGCAAAACATGCAAGAAGTTAAGAGTCTACCGAAATGTACAAGATCAAGACTATTCTGCTCCAGATGCGCCGCATCTCACTCATTACATGCGCCGCATCACTATCAATATTTCACCAGATACGATCCAAGATACAAGAGGACATGCGCCGCATCCAAAGATGAAGATACGCCGCATCTTCTGGCGGTGTACGAATATTCCTGAATATTATAATCTTGGACCCCACGCGAAGTTAAGTACATGCGCCGCATCTACTTACTAGATGCGCCGCATCTTACCCTCAGACAGAAACTATAAATACCCCAAAGACCAGACGAATTAAGAGTTCCGAAGTTTTAACAGAAGACCGAAGACCATAAACCAAGGACGAATTCAGTCAAGGTAGCAGCACAAGACACACCCAAATCAAAGATACAAGAGCTGTAAGAAGGTGCTGCATGTGTTTAATTCATTAAGTAGTTTTGTTTTATTGTGTTAGTAAACTTTAATTCATCAAGATTGGTGGCTTGTGTAATGTGACAACGGAAAGATTGCACTCCCTTAAAACTGCTTTCTCATCAATTAAAGTTTATATGTTAGTGTCTTTGGTGACTTTTATTAGTGCATTGATAACCTCTGTGGCTAGCTGAGCGTTGATCGGGTCGCCATGCCTCTGCCCTCGCCTATTTATTAGATGCCTATGCATTCTATGGTCTGTAGAAAAGTAGGAGAAAGATAAATAGGATAATCATAAGTAATCATTAAGGGTTTACTCGCCGATAAGATTAGAACCAACGAGAAAGGACTTAATCTCGGTGCGTTGCATCGAACTATACACTTCATATAACACTAGCAATAAAACAAGTGACAAACTACTTATCATAAGGACAGCCCTCTTATTGTCTCGAGTATTTATCTATGTACGTGTGTGCTACTTGCTGATTCGTGCCTATTGGTTTAGTTTATTATTTAATTGCAACCAAATCGTGCCAGTCTTTCAGGCTGAACCCCTTTGCGTTAGATTAGATTGTATAGCTAACTTAATATATTAAAATACTGATTAGAATAACTAGATAATACGTTCCACTCTTAGTGATCGACACTCTACTTACCATTATATTCATACTGACCGGGTACACTGCTCGTTAATGTGTGTGTGTTATTGATAAGTCGGCTAAATATAAATTTAAAACTTGATTAGGCATTAAAACTACTAAACCGCAACGACACACGACACGCATCAGTACCTGACCGATGTAGTATAGTGTAGTGGTAAGTACGGGGGATTGATCGTTCTCCACAGGGAATAGTGTCGTTAGGATTGAAAAACTACTCTAATAGGTCTAAGGGTGAGGGAAGATTCTTTTTGTATTTTTATATTTTTTTATAAAAGCAAGTAAAATCTCGGGTTTGAAGGAGTGGGCGGAATTAGTTGCTAGTCAACTAACCCAAATAACTACAAATGCAAATAAAATAAAATAACTGAAAATGAAAATGTGGTGAAACTTATATGGAGAGAAATGTGTTTACTTAGATTTCCTTACTCCCTAACTATCTTTTACCGGTTGATTAGTGTGTATTAACTGCGTGGATGACGGGTGTATTCCTTATTACCAATCGTGGGGTGGCGTACGTACTTCCCCAATTCTACAAGCTCCTACTTCACTCCTATGTCGAGCCGGCTAAGAAGCTCCTAACATGGGATCACTAGAATTCGCTCATGCATTAAATACAACCATAAAAACCTTAGTACGCATTGGTTCATGTTTCTTAAGACGTTCAAGCAAGTTACCGTATAGGAAGTTAGCCAGTTTTCTTAAGCCTAACATCGATGAACAATCATCCAATACAATTAATAACACACTAATAACCAATAATCAATAGTTAGGTTTCATTAGATCTAAGCAAACACAAGATAAATCTAGCCTAGCATGTTAATCAAAAGACAAGAACAAGATATAATCAAACAATACATAGACATATTGATTGATTAAATGAATACTTATCTTCAATTAAACATGGGAGATCCAAGGGTATAAAAACCCTTAAAAATGGCAGAAATTCGTCTTAGGGTTTCTCCTCACAAAGTTGCACACTAATGACAAAAATTGCAAAACTATATATAGAGTTTAGTGGCTGACGGCGTCACGTTGTAGATCTTGACGCCGTCACCTCGCCGTGTCTAGGGTTCCCGAATGGTCTTCCTGACGCCGTCCCTCTTTAGTCCTCCAAAATCCGCTCTGGCCTATCAAAGGTTGACGCCGTCAGAATAAGGCTTGACGCCGTCTCTCTTTAGCTTAAACCGTGATGGCCTTGATCACCTTAAAGGGTGACGCCGTCAGACTTCCCATTGTAAAACTCCCTGGCTTATCATGTGTATTTTTCATATCCACCTCTTTTTCCAAGCCATGACGCCGTCTAGAACAATCCCTGACGCCGTCAAAGGTACTTTTCCAGCCGATTTTGAGTCTTTGTCGTTTTCTTCACTTTTATGCTCCAAAAACGTCCAAAATGCTTCCTTTTCCAGATTTCTTCTCCAAAGTACCTAAAATGACAAAAGGAACGATTTAGGGCAATATTTGATCAAATAAATACGATTTAGGGCTTAAATGACCCCCTAAAAGCGGTACACTTTTCGCTTCATCAAATACCCTTACACTTGAGATTTGCTTGTCCTCAAGCAACTGCGCTTTTATTCTAATCAAAATACAAGTTAGGGGTCATTTAATGCTAATATAAAAGTAATTACAATAAATAGTCGTTCCACTTTAATCATATAAGCACGGAGATTACAAACTAGCACCTCACAAGTAGTGTTTAGATACTCACATCTCTCAGGTGTCATCAAAATAAATCTCATAAATGAAAATGGATAATATCTCTCACTACCTGTCATAGAAAATAGATTACCATAGGCTTGGGAAAGGATCGAAGACCTTCTCCACTAGGCGTAAGCACCTAAGATAAACTATCAAAGAGGGCTTTTAAATGGGTTATAACGTGAGGTGTAGGGATATGATAAACACGGTTTTGTTGGATAAGGGATATTTTACTGGTGGCGAGTTAAAGATCTTGATTAATTACATGTACAATATAGCGTTGCTAAGCCAAGACTAGACTCGACTTAAGCTAAAAACAAAATAACAAAAACTTAAAATAAACATAAAATGAAACGGGATGGTAGTCCGTATGTTTTTTTCTACTTTTCTTTTTCTCATTTTTTTGTATTTTTCTTGATTTTTTAGAATTTTTTTTTTTTTTTTTTTTTTTTCATACACTCTTGCCCTACCATCCAAAATAATACATCATAGGGGCGTTGCATTCCCCTTACACTTGAACTTTTACATAACTTTACAAATAACTATTCTAATGACTCGAATTAAGATAATCGAAAAACTTGGAGTACTTTTAAAATATTTAGCACATATGGGGGTAATAATGATGTTCTTCCCCATTACTCCATTACACTAGTACTTTACCCATGAGTCCCAATCGTCCCAAAACAATATGTACAAGGATATGACTCGACTTAGCAACCATGTAATCAACTAGATAATTAACTTGGGGTTTAACTAAGTAAAATGCTTAAAGGTCGAAACGAAAAGATAGGCTCTGAGGGGTGTACTAGGGGTATCGTGTACTAAAAATGAGTACAACGCAAAGGGTGTGGGAGAATTACTTGACCAATGTAGCCAATGTAATTATAACAAAAACACAGGTGTAAAACAATGGGTTAATCCTAATGCCTCTTATCATGTAGTAAATCTAACTACACGAATGTAGTCTCACTTGTGGCCTCGGAATGGTCCTAACGCAAGTTCTAGAATCTAAGTGCTACCGGTACACACATCATAGCATAAATGCTTTTCCTACCAATTCTAGGGGCGAACCTCACATATTTGGGGTGGAAAAAAATTTTAGTGGTACGATTTTTGTGCTAGTCATATAACTCCTATCCGTGAGACGCTCATTAAGATCAAAGTTTCACTCCTAATTGTTGTAAAAAAATTTAAATTTGGCACTAAAATTGCCCTAACAGGTATTTCTCTCAGTTTTATTGCACATCTACCATTAAACAAACAAAAATCAAGCGTAATTGCATTTTCTAAAGTATCGTATTTTACCCCCCCTTACACTTAAGATGAACATTGTCCCCAATGTTCAAATAACAAGATGTAAAAGTAAATAAGGTAAACGAATGAAATCAAATACTCCCCTGATTCGCTCGGTGGATAATGTGGTAACATGGTTAGATCTTCTTCCAAGAGAATGTAGAAGCTCCAAGACTAATGCATCGCCAAAAGCTTGATTCCACATACATCTCCTTGTCCAAAATAACCTGTTAATCCTGAGAAAACAAACACGAAAACCTGCATAACATCGGCGGGATAAATTCTATATAAGGATATAATGCTTGTGGAATGATTATTTTGCAGATTTCTGGAGTTTATAAGTTAGAGATTTAATAAAAACTTTTTATGAAAACAAAACTTTCAAAAATTTCTGAAAATTAAAACCTGACGCCGTCAGGTTGTAAATCCTGACCCCGTCAGAAATGATCTGACAGAATTCTCATGTTACGTTTCCGGAAAATTTCTGGAAAAACCTATACCTTACTTCCTGGAAATCCTGCAAAGTATCATTATGACTCGATACATGCATTTGACTCAAACAATTACTAATATGTATGTTAATTTAATATTATTACGATTCATGTTCATTTGTTCTAATAAACTGATTTGGATTTCCCTTACACTTATCTTTTGCAAAATACCTTTATATGTAGTTAAGACGAAGTTAAAAACAAAATAAAGCATTTTCACAATTTACTTTTGAACATGAATCAATCATAATAAAAATTAAACATACATACGGAAACAAATAAAATCAAACAAACAAATAAATAAACACACAAAGCAAATAAAGCTTGGGTTGCCTCCCAAGAAGTGCTTTTCTTTATTAACGAGTCTTGTAGCTAGACTCAAAGTCACGTATATTACGTGACTCCATCATTGGTCACGGTTCCTAGGCCATTCTCATTTCCGGTTTTATATTCCGGTCCTAATTTCAGACAATCCTTGTAGAAACCGAATATCCTTTCCATAACATAGTCTACTCCTTTATTTCTATCCTCATCATTCCTATAGTAGACCGCTTGCTTAAGCTCCTTCTCAACATTTGACAAGTGTTGGAATTGCTCTATCTTATATGGTATTTGGTAGTTTACCTCATCGGTCTCATCCTTAAATCTAACTATCCCTAAGGAAGGTTCATAAGTCATTCTAGAGACCTCAACAAATGGTTTTCCAAAAACTACTTGAGTTAAGGATGCATCGACTATTGGGCGGATATCTTCTACAATTACAAAGTCGGTGACATAGGTGAAGTTTCCTACATAAACCGGTAATCCCTTAACTCTTCCCGTGAAGTTACTCATCCAACCCTTATCAGGGAACATCCTATACCCAAGTTGATTTTTCATTATTAAGTTGTAGTGGGCTCTAGTCATGATGTTTATGGGCGATCTAAGGTCGATGTAAGCTTTCCACACATGCAAATGTCCGATGTTGCATGGTATGTTGAGATTAGAAGGATCGCCTATTTTTATAATTGGTCTACCTAGGAAGTATGGTGTCTCGGGGTCATCGAATAAGTCTGTATGATATGCGCGCTCTTCCTTAGTGGGTAGCCTATTGAAGTAGTCCTCATCATCATCTACTTCTTCAATCTCATTATTCCTAACTTCTTTATCAACCTCAACTTTCTTAACCTCATCCTCTAGTTCACTATTATCCTCATTCCTATCAATTGGTTTGGTAGTGACAATGTTAACGAAGTGGACATGTTTGGATGAAGAGGGGTCTTTTACCTGGGGTCCGCTATTTGTGTTCCTAGCGTCCTTATGTGGAGGTGATAGCACTTGGTTATTGAGGGCTTTCAATAAGTTGTCAATTTTATTGGTCATCTCCGTTTGTTGTTGATTGAATTCGGATTCGAATCTAGCTATCCGAGCTTCTTGAGATGCCATAAATTTGGACATCAATCCTTCAAGATTATTGGTACTACCATAATTGTTGGAAGGATTGTTATTGAAAGTACGGTTCGAGGATGAACCGCTTGATTGAAAACGATTAGGTGGGTTGGAAGAATTGGGTTGTTGTGCGTTTTGGTTTTGTTTCCACCTAAGGTTTGGGTGATTTTTCCATGAGGGGTTGTATGAATCACCGTAGGGGTTTGGCTCGGGTTTGAAAGTGTACCACTTGTCTCCCGCTCCGTCGGTACGCGAGGATGCGTAGTCCGCAAAAGCTTGTTCGGGGAGTTCCATGCAATCACGAGTGTCGTGGGGACCACTACATAATTCACATGAAGAAGTGATTTTGTTCACTTGGCTTGAAGGTTTAGGAGCCTCGTAGGATTTCATAAGAAACTTGACTTGGTCTTCAAGTTCTATGATCCTACGGTCGGAAGTGCTTGAATTGTTCGAAGGCAAAGATATTGCCTTGACCGTTTTATTCAAACCACGGGGATCACTCCAACTTTCGTTGTCATAAAGAGCAAGATCTTCCAGGAGAGCCCTTGATTGTTCCGCACTTAGATCAGGTAGCTTACCACCGGCCGATTGGTCAATGGTTTGCCTCGTGGAGAGATTGATATGGTCATAGAAGATTTGGACTTGGAGCCAAAGTTCTATGCCATGGTGGGGGACTTTTTGGAGTAAGTCCTTGAATCGAGTCCATGCCTCGTAGAGGGTTTCGCCTTGACGTTGTTGGAACATCAAGATATCATTCCTTAGCTTGGTAGTTCTTCCTGGTGGGAAAAACTGAGCAAGGAAACGAGTGGTGAGATCATCCCAAGAGGTGATGGATCCTGCGGGTAGACGCTCTAGCCATTGACTAGCTTGGTCCCGCAGAGAGAATTGAAAGAGACGCAGTCGGGTCGTCTCTCGAGTGGCAACATCAAGGTCTATGGAATCAACAATTTTGAGAAAGTCCTTGAGATGTTGATTATGATCTTCGGAACGAAGTCCATGGAATGCGCATCCGCTTTGCACCAACTGGATGGTGTCGGATCGCAAGGGTGTGACATTGGCTCCTTGAGTGAGCTCAATGGTGTTTCGATAGCCATGGTGGCTAGGACGGGAGTAGTCTCCTAAGGTACGGGCTCTAGGAGGTGGGTGTTGTTGTGGTGGTGGGTTGTTGGGATCAAAGATATTACCACCTTCCATGATGTCGGATGGTAATGGTTACGAACAAAGAAACAAAGAAAAAAGATAGACTAAAGAAAACCTAGAAAAATAAAATAAAAATCTCACTAGAAAGGAATCTAGTGAGTAGACCTAATAAAATAAAAATCCAACCTAAACAATAACTATTCCCCGGCAACGGCGCCAAAAACTTGATGCGTGGTTTTGCGACCTTACAACAGGTTTTACCTCTCGAGGGATCTCAAGAGGCTTACAACCCCACCAGGCAGTGTACCTGACCGATGTAGTATAGTGTAGTGGTAAGTACGGGGGATTGATCGTTCTCCACAGGGAATAGTGTCGTTAGGATTGAAAAACTACTCTAATAGGTCTAAGGGTGAGGGAAGATTATTTTTGTATTTTTATAATTTTTTATAAAAGCAAGTAAAATCTCGGTTTTGAAGGAGTGGGCGGAATTAGTTGCTAGTCAACTAACCCAAATAACTACAAATTCAAATAAAATAAAATAACTGAAAATGAAAATGTGGTGAAACTTATATGGAGAGAAATGTGTTTACTTAGATTTCCTTACTCCCTAACTATCTTTTACCAGTTGATTAGTGTGTATTAATTGCGTGGATGACGGGTGTATTCCTTAATACCAATCGTGGGGTGGTGTACGTACTTCCCCAACTCTACAAGCTCCTACTTCACTCCTATGTCGAGCCGGCTAAGAAGCTCCTAACATGGGATCACTAGAATTCGCTCATGCATTAAATACAATCATAAAAACCTTAGTACGCATTGGTTCATGTTTCTTAAGACGTTCAAGCAAGTTACCGTATAGGAAGTTAGCCAGTTTTCTTAAGCCTAACATCAATGAACAATCATCCAATACAATTAATAACACACTAATAACCAATAATCAATAGTTAGGTTTCATTAGATCTAAGCAAACACAAGATAAATCTAGCCTAGCATGTTAATCAAAAGACAAGAACAAGATATAATCAAACAACACATAGACATATTGATTGATTAAATGAATACTTATCTTCAATTAAACATGGGAGATCCAAGGGTATAAAAACCCTTAAAAATGGCAGAAATTCGTCTTAGGGTTTCTCCTCACAAAGTTGCACACTAATGACAAAAATTGCAAAACTATATATAGAGTTTAGTGGCTGACGGCGTCACGTTGTAGATCTTGACGCCGTCACCTCGCCGTGTCTAGGGTTCCCGAATGGTCTTCCTGACGCCGTCCCTCTTTAGTCCTCCAAAATCCGCTCTGGCCTATCAAAGGTTGAGGCCGTCAGAATAAGGCTTGACGCCGTCTCTCTTTAGCTTAAACCGTGATGGCCTTGATCACCTTAAAGGGTGACGCCGTCAGACTTCCCATTGTAAAACTCCCTGGCTTATCATGTGTATTTTTGATATCCACCTCTTTTTCCAAGCCATGACGCCGTCTAGAACAATCCCTGACACCGTCAAAGGTACTTTTCCAGCCGATTTTGAGTCTTTGTCGTTTTCTTCACTTTTATGCTCCAAAAACGTCCAAAATGCTTCCTTTTCCAGATTTCTTCTCCAAAGTACCTAAAATGACAAAAGGAACGATTTAGGGCAATATTTGATCAAATAAATACGATTTAGGGCTTAAATGACCCCCTAAAAGCGGTACACTTTTCGCTTCTTCAATGCCAATACTTGCTACTAAGTATTGAAACCTTCCAACATCAAAAGCTTTTGTTAGCAGATATGCAAAGTTGTATTCTGAAGCAATTTTAAGAACTTGAATTAATCTTTTCTCATTGCAGTCTCTTATAAAGTGATGTCTAATTTCAATGTGTTTTGTTTAAAATGTTGTACTGGATTTTTAATGATGCAAATTGTACTACTATTATCAATATGAATGACAGTGTTTAAGAAATTGTACCCATAATCAAGAAGTTGGTTTTGAAGCCATGGAACTAGAGCACAGCAACTTGCAGCAGCTACATATTCAGCTTCAGTTGTTGAAGTAGCCACAATAGTTTGCTTCTTACACTGCCATGAAATAAGTCTACACCCAAGGAATTGACATCCTCCAGTTGTTGACTTTCTGTCCAAGCTAGCACCAGCATAATCACTATCTGAGAATGCTACCAAGTCAAAAGGTGACTCTCTAGAATACCATAGACCCAACCTAGGTTGACCCTTGAGATATCTAAACATCCTCTTGACTGCTGTTAAATGAGAAACCTTTGGAGTTACTTGAAATCTTGCACAAGCACAAACAGAGAACATGATATCAGGTCTTGATGATGTAAGATACATCAAAGATCCTATCATAGATCTGTAAGTGTGTACATCTACATTTTCTCCATCTAAGTCTTTAGGAAGTGGCTTCTCAGAGTCCATTGGTGTTCTTGTCAATTTTGAATCAGCAAAGTTGAACTTCCTTAGTATCTCAGCAACATATTTATCTTGACTAATAAATATGCCTTCATATGACTGTTTAACTTGCAAACCCAAAAAGAATGTAAGTTCCCCCATGGAACTCATCTGAAACTTATGATGCATAAGCTTCTCAAACTCTAAACACATTTCCTTCCTTGTAGACCCAAAGATAATGTCATCCACATACACCTGCACTAACAGAAGATGCTTCTTGTGCTGTTTGATGAATAGTGTATGATCAATCTTGCCTCTTTGAAATCCATTCTCTATTAAG
Source organism: Artemisia tridentata subsp. tridentata (assembly GCA_021014915.2). Taxonomy (NCBI): domain Eukaryota; kingdom Viridiplantae; phylum Streptophyta; class Magnoliopsida; order Asterales; family Asteraceae; genus Artemisia; species Artemisia tridentata. The sequence goes on along the minus strand of CP139506.1, from coordinate 320,173,102 downwards.
TAGGAAGCCAGTGTTTCATACCAAGCTCTAGGTGCCTGATGAAGGCCATAAAGAGCCTTAACTACTCTGTACACTTTTTTTGGATGGTCAGGATCAATGAACCCTGAAGGTTGTGAGACATACACCTCTTCTTCAATAGTACCATATAAAAATGCACTCTTGACATCCATTTGATAAACTGTGAAGCCTAAAAATGAAGCATAAGCTAAGAAAAGCCTAATTGCCTCAAGTCTTGCTACTGAAGCAAAAACCTCATCATAGTTTATCCCTTCTTGTTGTGTGTATCCTTGGGCTACTAATCTAGCCTTATTCCTAATTACTATGCCCCTTTCATCCCTTTTATTCTTGAAAACCCATCTAGTGCCAATTACCTTTGCATCATTTGGTAGATCAACTAGCACCCAAACCTTCTGAATCTTGAACTGAAGAAGCTCCTCTTGCATAGCCTCTACCCAGCTTGAATCATCTAAGGCTTTCAGAATGTTCTTTGGTTCATCTTGTGAGAGAAAACATACAAACAAGCAAGAGTTTGAAAACTCATGATGTTTTGAAGCATAAAGGGCATCAAGAAGCCCTTTTCGGTCTGAAGACATCAGTTGTTGCCTTGTCTTCACCCCTGATTGTACATATCCTATCACATTTTCTAGGGAGTGGACTTTGTGAATCCTTGTGTGTGGGGTTGAAGGAACTTGATAGTTAGGTGTGATATTGCTCAAATCCACCTCATTATTTGAGAAATCTGCTTTAGTTGAGTCTGAAGGGCCAGCAGTAGAATCATTTGGCCTAGCAACAGAAAAATTAAGCCTAGTAGTAGAATGCTCTGTCTCAGCAGTAGAAACTTCTTTTGTACTGCTAAGTTGACTGTCTTGTTTCTCAGTTCCATCTTCCTTGATTTCATCATCAACACCTTCTTTTGACTGACCAGAAGAAGATTCATCATTGGTTGAAGTTGAAGCCACACTTGTACTTATTGGCATCCATACATGATCTTGATTTGTCACCTTGTCTAACCCTGCCTCATTTGTTGTTTGTGAATATGAAAAATCATTAGTTTCTGCAACAACAGGCACATAATTCATAGAATGGGTTAATGACTCAAGATCAAATAGCCAATTAGGACCTTCACCTACTACATTGGATTTATGCTCTAAAAATTCCACATGTAGGTTTTCCTCTACTTTCTTAGTTCTTAAGTTGTATACTCTAAAAGCTTTGCTATTGAGAGAATATCCAACTAAGAATCCTTCATCTGCTTTACCATCAAATTTTCCTAAATGGTCTAAGGTATTGAGAATTGTCACATGACAACCAAAAGGTCTAAGAAATCCTATTGCAGGAGTTCTACCTCTAAAAAGTTCATATGATGTCTTATTGTGAGGCTTGACAATTAAAACTCTATTCTGGACATAGCAAGCAGTGTTAACTGCTTCAGCCCAAAAAGTGATAGGTAGCTTAGAGTCAGCTAACATAGTTCTAGCAGCTTCTATTAGTGTTCTATTTTTCCTTTCAGCAACTCCATTCTGTTGCGGAGTTCTAGCAACACTAAATTCTCTCCAAATACCTTTTTCTTTGCAGAATTCATCCATAACTCTATTTTTGAACTTTGTCCCATTATCACATCTAATGACTTTTACTTTCTTGTCTACTAGGTTTTCTATCTCTGTAATGAAAGTCTTAAGGATGCTAGGTGTCTCATCCTTAGTAGCTAAAAAGAAAACCCATGTAAATCTACTATAGTCATCAGTAATAACTAGACAATATCTCTTATGTTGCATACTTCTAACATTTGTAGGACCAAACAAGTCCATATGAAGCATAAACAATGATTGATTGATAGAGTTAAAAATCTTGGGCTTACAAGTGGCTTTGTGTTGTTTGCCTTTAAGACAAGCAATGCATGTTTGATCATTTTCAAATCGTTTTTGAGGTAAACCTCTTACCAAACCATTCTTAACAATCTGATTTATGGTTTTGAAATTAATATGACCAAGCCTCCTATGCCATAACATTGATTCATCCAATGTGGCCTTTGCAACAAGACAAGTTAAATCCTTTTTAGGAACAATGTTCTTCATGTCTACACTGTACATATTGCCCTTTCTAGGAATTTTAAGAAGCACTTGACTTTCATCAGGCATCTTAAAATCAGGAGAAAGCACAAGACATTCAGTGTCACAGAAAAGAACTTTGTTCTTTTTGTCACACATTTGTGAGACACTAAAAAGATTATAATTTAGTTCTTGTACATAGTACACATCTTCAAAATCTAAATTTCTAGTTTTAATCGTACCTTTACTGGAAATTTTGCCACCAACACCTCCTCCAAAGGTAACATAGCCTCCATCTATTGATTGAAAATATGAGAGATAAGACTTGTTACCTGTCATGTGCCTTGAACATCCACTATCTGAGTATCCTTGATCCTCTTGTTTATCAATTGAACATTCCTGCACAGAAATGAGAAGTATTAGTTTCTTTTGGGGACCCAAGCCATTACTGACTTGGATCTGCCTCTTGCATCAATGAAATTTAATCTCTTGAGAACAGTTGATGCAACATTGGATTTAAGAATCCAACATGCTGAGGCCTTAACAACATTTGCCCTGTTTTTCCAAGCAGCAGTATTAACTACTTGCCTAGCAGTATTAACTGTTGGCTTTGCAGTTTTACCCTTTGGTTTCCAAACTTGTTTTTGGACCACTGCTTTTGATTGAATGGGCCTTGTAACAGTTTTTGATGCATTTTTGTAAGTTTTTTTTTGCATTTTTAACTGTTGGTCTTGGGTTAATAGTCATGAATGGTCTAGCAGTAGAAACTGCTGTTGAAACTGCTCTGGGTTTTGCTCTAGTAAAGTTAGAGTGATCTTTAATTGTTTGCCTTTTGAAGTTCACCCTATTATTTTCATATCCAGATACCCATTTGTTACAGAAAGCTGCAAGATGATCAAAACTACCACATGTGTAACAAGCTTTATTATAAAAGAAAAAGTCATCACCTAATTGATTAGACTTGAGGCCATTCCAATTTCTTTGGTTACCTCTGGGCTTGCTAGTGGATCTATATTGTTCACAATATTTAACTGGTTGCCTAACATGTTTAATGTTTGTTTTAGGCTTAACCATATCCTTTTTGATCACTTTAGGAACCTTTGTTCCTGCTTTCTTAACTACTTCAGGTTTAGACATAACCTGTTCATCTTCATCATCATCAGATATCCAGTCTTCAATGACTACTCTATCTGATTTTCTATCAGAGGACACCTTGTCCTCAGGAAGTGAAGTTTTACTTAAACTTTCACTTAATTTCTTAGGTTCATCAACAACTAGTTTTGTTTTTGGCTGTACACCATATTGTAGCTCAGGTTGTTGAAATTCAGGGACACCTGAATTTTCTAGGTCAATCCCTGGGGGTTTAGGGATACCTCTATATGGAGGTGGGACACTCTTATATCCTACTCCTGACTTAGCTCTATTAATCACTTGACATTCTATCATGTTGGTCACACCTCTAGAAGCATGTTCTAGTGTTTGTGTAGTCAAGTGAATGTTTCCATTTTCCTTTTTGACCCTATCAAAAGCCTCTCTCAAAAGCTTAATTTCAGCATCTCTAAAGAATATGTCTTGTCTAAGAAGAGCTTTGTCATCAGAAAAAGCAAGTTCATTTTCTTTGTAGTATAAGATCTGCTTTTCTGTTGATTCTAAACCACACTTATAATTAATGTAGTTTTGATGAGTTTTGCTTTGCTCTTTCTTTTGTTCATCATAATGTTTGATTAAAGTTTGTAATTCTTTAAGAGCAGTACAAGCATTTGAACAAGCTTTATGAGATTGTACCTCAGTAGTAGAAAAAGCCATGAGTGCCATCTGTGAAGAATCTTCTTCTTCATCAGCCATGAAACTCCAATCAAAACCTAGCCCATCAATAGCTACCATAGCTTTTAAGTTTGGCTCAGAAACCTCCCTTGTTTTGGATGTGCTTCCAAAACCTTTGTTCTTGCTATCTTGCTGCCTTGGCCTTCTACATTCTCTTGAGAAGTGACCCATCATGTGGCAGTTATAGCACTCTATCTTTGGCTTGTCAAAACCAGCAGTATCAGTATTGCTGATTAAGAGCTTCTTCCCCGTCCTTTGATAGACCTTCTTGGCTCTCATGCTAAGAAGAGAAATTTGCCATTTTAGGTCCATTTCCTCCAGATCATCATCATTGATCTCTTGGAGGTCTTCATAGGTGAGCATGGACCCATTATTTTGACTTGTAAGAAATGCACAACAAGTCTTTTCATCCAAAATACCCATGGTACTGCTTGATGAACTAGCAGTACCAACACCATCAACAAATTTCACCTCTTCACTAGATTTTGAGGTACCGGGAGTTGACATAAATGCCATTTTCCTAGTATTAGAACTAGTACCTCCATTCTTCTTCAAATCTTGCTCCACAATCTTAAAGTTGCTATACAAATCTATCAGCTTCATTGTATCAAGGTCTGGCTTATTCTTCCAGACAACAACATGCATAGCCCACTCTTCTGGTAAGCTTCTCATAAATTTTGAGTTCAAATCTTCTTGAGGTATTTCAACACCAAGAATAGCAAGTTGGCTCACAATATTCTGAAGCCTATTAAACATATGGTCAAGAGATTCATTGTTTGTAGAAGAGAAGTTTTCAAACTGCTTCTTGAGCTGTGTCTTGTGGGTTTTCTTGGTGGCGTCATTTCCACAATATCTGGCAACAATAGCTTCAAATAATGACTTGGCATCATTGAACTTGCTGAAGTTTAGAAGTTGATCATTGGGAATGGTCATCATCAGCATGCTTTTTGCCTTTAAGTCATTTTTCTTCTTAATTCTGTCTTCTGCAGATGTTGGGTGTGTCTGCAGAGTTGTCACCACTTTGCCGTCCACTGTTGATGTAATGGTGGTAGGCTGGTAAGAGTTTTCATCTTCAATGATTTCCCAAAGTGCATAGTCTTGCACTTGGAAATATTGCTCTATCCTCAGCCTCCACATCTCAAACTCATTCTGTTTGAGCATGGGTAGTTTTGCAGCAACATTGGTTTGAATATATTCAACGTCCATTTCTTCTTCTTCTTCATCTAAATCAACTATATCAGCCTGGAACTGTTAGAGTATTCATATATATCAGCCTGGAACTGTTAGAGTATTCTTAGATATACACTAGCAGTTAGTACGGTTAGTTATAACTTGAACAGTGCTTAGATATACACTAGCAGTTGGAACTATTAGAGTATTCTTCTCAGCATTACTAACCTTCAACACTTGTAATTCTTGATACTTAATCTTCAGAACATTTAATTCCCAACACTTTACATTTGCATTATGCTACTTGGTTGGATTGATTCATATACAACTAACCTTTGTTTTGTAGCTTTTCTCATCCTTGAATCCAATACATTGGTACCCTAGCAACGGGGAGTATTGATCGAGGGGGAGCATATCATACACTAACTTTTGTTTTGTAGGATCATTCATGCATCATGAACTTGGAACTCCAATTAGGGGGAGTATTATCCAAGGGGGAGCTTTAAGTTCTCAAAATCATTGAATCATTCTTGGTACTCCAAATATTAGGGGGAGTAATCACCAAGAATCGTTCACCACATTCTGCTATGCATTTCTTCTTTTTGTTTCAACAAAAAGGGGGAGATAGGATTAAAACTAACTTGCATAAAACTAACTTAATCTATATTTTTACAGTACATGTTTTTATGCTTAAAATAGTTTTCATTACTTGCATAAAACTAACTTAATCTATATTTTTAAAAGACTTTCACTTTACTTATTCCATTGCTTAAAAATAAACTTTATGTTTTGTCATCAACAAAAAGGGGGAGATTGTTAATACAAATATCGTCCTAAAAACGTTATTTATATTTTACGATCTTTGCTTTATTTTGTTAATGACAATTATAAGGTTTATCTTTAGCAAAGCATAAATATATGTTAAAGTCTTTTATTTTATAAGTAACAAACTTTTCAAACTCATTTACATATCACATGATCACTAGGAATTACATTGCATACATATTTACATTTACATGTTTATTTTTATTTCTTAAAATAGAAATATATACATGACATCATGGCATACCTCATTTTGATATCTTTAGGATATCTTGAGGATTTAGGTAATATCTTGGAGAGATCTTGAAGCAAAGGAGTTGACTTTGTTAGATTGTGCAAGATATGGAAAGATCTTTGAAGATCTTAGCTGGCATGTCCCGGCGGAACCAAACAGGTGTATGGGCGGAACCCATAATTTGGGTCCGCCAAATCCGCCGCTTGTCTGCTCAGTTTTGCCTATAAATAGCAAGCTGATCATTCAAGCACACTCATCACTCATATAGCATAAATTACATATTCATTCATTTATACATTACTAACCCATTCATTCATTCATTTCATTCTTAGTGATCTTCCTTTTGTAGCAAAGAGATCAAGCATCAAGGATCAACAAACTGTTGCAATCCTGTTAGTATAGTCACTGTGTGATTTGTTAGTAGTTCACACATCATTGTTATACCATTCATTCAGTAGAGTCCGGTTAGTGTAAAGAACTCGACATCTAGCTTAGTGTCGGAAATTGTATAGGCGACGTCAGGTTGGTTCTACCTTGAACTAGAACCCGGTATTTAGCTTTGTACCGGAAAAAGGTGTAAGCGACGTGTGTAAAGGTTTTCTCCGCCGAGAAGGGAGCTTGTTTCTTAGTGAAGAAAAACTCTCGAGTTAGAGGCTCGAGGAGTGGAGTAGGGCAAGGAAGAGAGTCCTTGTAGCCGAACCACTATAAATCTCCGTGTTGTGGTTTGATTGTTCTTTTCCTTACTTGCATTACTTATATTGATTGTTTGTGTGCATTAACTTGAAATCACGTTAAGTCTCAAAGCGAATTAATTTTAGAAAACGGTAAAAACTATTCAACCCCCCTTTCTAGTTTTCCACAATTGATATGAAAACTAATGTCTAACTCATGCACACCCTCCTAGTTGAGCCCTAGGAGGGTTTATATAGGCGTTACACATGTTATCTTTACAATAATGACAATAGTAGTCCCTGCGTATAAGCAATCTAGATAACTAATGCAATTCCCGTAAACGTCATCATTTAGAAAGCTAACATGGTATGATTGAGATGGAGCAAACTCAGTTAGTTATCATGTCTTGTTCGTCTTTAAGGATAGTATCCAAGAATGCAATAATAAAGTCCATATTCGAGGTATCATCAGAAGAAGAGCTTCAACGTTATCCTCAACTTTAATTGAAGCCAATGTTCCAAATCTGTTCTATCATTACATAAGGGGAGATTGGTGGCCTCAAAAGTATTGATAGGTTAATAGATTTGTTATCGTATAATATATAGGTCATTGTGTAACTTACTACATTTCACCATCCTTACCCACTTTTTTTTATCTCTTTACTAGTAGTACAACCCAGTTTTTTATTAGTTTTTGTCATTTTAGTACTTTTGACTTGTTAAACTTTATATTTTTTGTCATATACTTTCATTTTTGTAGTCTTATAATAAAAACATTCATAGAAAAATTTAAAAAAATAAAAATAAAATAAAACAAGGAGGGTATTTCTTGTGTTTTTGGAGGGTACTAAGACCACTTTCAACGCCTAACGCAAATCTGCGTTAAGGCATGATTTTCATGCGTTAATGCGCGTTACTTGTTGTGACCCTGCTGCGTTAACGCAGCGTTAAGGGTCCAAGTTAACCCCTTAACGCTGCGTTAAGGGGGTGTTTTGTAAAAAAAAAATAAAAATAAAAAATAAAAAATAAAAAATAAAAATAATAATAATAATAAAAAAAATAAAATCACTTTCGCCCCTTATTGTTTCATACGAAATGTTTTATTTTTTGTCATTTTTGCCCCTTGTCTTTTTTTTTTTTTTTTTTTTTATATATTTGGCTCTTTGATATGTTATGTAATGTTTTCTAAAGTATCAAATAGAAATACATTAAACATGAAATAGAAATACATTAAACGGCAAATAGAAATTACATTAAACTACGATACGGAAATTAAAACCAAACTACAAATGAAAATACGATAAGGAAATTAAAAAGAAACTACGAATGAAACTACGATACAAATTAATTGAAGGTATCATCTGAGTCTGGGTAACCATCTTCAGTCGAAGAGGAATCAGGTGGGAACCAACCCATTTCCCAGTTCTTCCTACGTTCTTCATCCTCCCTGGCTTGCTGCTCCAAACGAGCAGCTTCCTCTTCTCTTTCACGTTGTTCAAACTCTAGGAAGACTTGCATATCTTGCTCCATTTGTCTGAGTTGTTCCTCTGTTAAACCAAATGGATTTGGGTCTTGGTGGACAACCGGTGGATTGTTCACCGGTTCATTTTCCGGTGGATTGTTCACCGGTTCATTTTCCGGTTGAAAAACCGGAAAGATATGTTCAGGTGGAGTATGGAATTCTTCATGTGGCGGACTTGGAAATTGACAAGACTTATCTTGACGAGGTGGACTTGGAAATTGACAAGACTTATCTTTTTTGAAAGACATTTTGAATTTGAGAAGTTTGGATCTTGAATATCTTAGGAGTCTGAATGTGTTTGTGTGTGAGATGTGTTTGAGAAGTATGGGTATTTATAGGCTAGAAATCCACACGTTTTTTAAAATGAGTTTGAATTTGAAACGGATATAAGTATATCCCGCCCATTACAATGAGTTTGAATTTTAAAATGTGTTTGAATTTTAATTGTTGGGGCTACGCTGCGTTAACGCAACGTTAATATGTTGTATTGTTAGTTTACGTTTGAATATGTATTTTAAAATAGCCTCCAACGGCTAGTTTAACGGCTAATATCCAGTATAAAACCCACTTTCACAACACTTCATTTTCTCACACTACTTCTAAAACTCACTCGCAAGTGTGGAAAACTCGAAGGGGGGTTGAATAGTTTTACATCGATTTTCTTTTATTTTGAAAACTTTATTTACTTTAAAAAACTTAACTTCAAGTTGTTTGTGAAAACCAATACTTGAACAAAATTATTAATTATATGTGTATCCTTTTTAGATTAGTTATAAAGGTTTTGTTTTTATGAATGGAGTTCTAAATTGATCTTTATGTTAAATCAACTTCTAAGTAATACTAACAATTATATATGCCTATGTGTATGAAAGTAATTACGATATAAATAAGGAAATAAGTAAGAGATGGAAAGACCGAACCGAGACACGAGGGATTTATAGTGGTTCGGCTACAAGGACACCTTCCTTGCCCTACTCCACTCCCCGAGCACCTAGCTCGAGAGTTTTCTTCACTACTTCAACAAGCTCCCTTATGGCGGAGAAAACCTTACACAACTTTAGCTTACACCGGCTTAACGACACAAAGCTGGATGTCGGGTTCTAATCGTAGCTAGAACCAATCTCACAACTTCTACACGACTTCTTCACGACTTATTCACAACTTATTCACGACGGCTTCACGACTTCTTCACTACGGCTTCACACCTTCTACACGACGGCTTCACAACTTCTTCGCAACTACTCACAAATACTACACACCACAACTACTTCACAACTACAATCTAATTTACAACTATACACTACTTCTTCTCTTCCTAGTACTTCTCCTTCGCGTCTCTACTTCTTCACACCTTTGCTAAGCTTCTTACACACCTTGTATTTCTTCACTCCTTAGCTACTTCTATTTCTTCACTATCTTACAACTTCTTTATGATGGCTTCACCACTTCTTCACACCACAACTTCTACACCACTTTACAACACTTCTACACTACTACTTTACAACACCACTACTTATACTACTTCTTCTCTACTTACACACTACACAAATCTAATCACCTATGTACACACCTAATATACACACCTTATACACAAATGAATGAATAATTTACAAAGTTTACTAAACAAGCAACTTAGGTATCAAGATGATACATAAGTTGTAATACTTCTAGTCTTGATTGATAGAAGTATTCTTCTCTTTGCACTTGGATGATTGAAGCTTGAATCACTTGGAAACAAAAGCTTAAGATTATATGATCAAATGATTTAGGAAGATATAAGGAGATAATTAGAACAGAAAGTTTGGGGTGCAAGAGGTGAGGAAAAAGTCCAGGGAAAGTCCAGTATTTATAGGCAAAATCTGACAGCCTAGAGGAGCGGGGCGGTCCCCTTAAATAGGTGGGCGGTCCCCTTAATTTTAAGGGGGCCGCCTAGTAAAATTAAGGGGGCCGCCCTACCCGAACGTTGGTCAGTTTTGTCTTTTTGTGGGGAAGGTTTTTCTGGAACATTTTTGCCATTTTTGGTTGAAAATTTGAATTCATAAATTTATAATGAATTAAACATTTTTATTTATTACCAAAAATAATTTTCTAAAAGATATAAAATGTTTGTGACATTTTATAAAAAATCTAGTGATTAAGAAAATGTTCCTTTGATCATACAATGCATTAGGCATTTGTTTATTCATACCTTAAGTGATTAAGTTGTAGAAATAAATATTTCCAACTAAATACTTGTTTACTTAATAAGTTTATGTTTAATGAGTTTACATTTTGTGATCATCAAAACATAGAGATATCAAGAAGTATTAATAATGTTTTTAGGCATTATTTATATCAACAACAAGTATCACTACAAACACTATGGCTAACGAACCAGCAGAGGTGCAAAAGACTACCCTCACCCGATTACGCAATGAACAAGAAAAAGAACTCAAACTTATTAACAATTTGTTTGGCGAGATATCTCGTATTATGCTACAAATGCATAATCGTGCTCCAGAGATCGAAAGGTTGCGTGAGTTGCCTCAAGACCATCCAGCTATCAGGGTCGGTCTAGAAACTCTACTAAGAAATGATGAAACAGATCTGGAACTTCATGTCGCCTTGAAGATGGTTAGGGAGCAAGTGTTACAAGTGTGGGAGGAGAAATCGGATCTTATCAACAATTACAAATCTATGTAGAATTTCGTATCGTATTTTTATGTTGTAGTTTTTTTTTTTTTCGTTTTTTTTTTTTTTGAATTTCGTTGTAATTTTTTTTTATTAAGTATGTAATGTTATGTTTTTTAATGAATGTTATGTTTTTAAAAAATGAAGTAATTTATAAGTTAGGGGTTGAATTTGAAAATATTTGATATAAAGGTGAGTTAAGGTGTGTTAAAGCTGAGTTATTGTTGGATGTGTTAAAGCTGAGTTAAGGGTGAGTGTGTTAAAGCTGACGTGACAGTGCTTTAAAATTTAAGATTTAGTTATTGTTGGAAGTGGTCTAATTTCTCATCTTTTTAAAGTTTAGAGTATCATGAATGTACTTTTCTAAAGTTGTGTGCATTAAAGTGGATATGTAATTTTGAGCTAAAAAGTAAAAAGAGTAATTACTAGCGATATATTGTATTTAGGGGATAACATCCCTGCTGTTAGCAAGGAGTTACCTGCTGTACCCACATAAAACTCACTCCCTGATATTACTAAATGGTCCCTGAATGTTCATTTTGCAGCAAAAATGGTCCCTGATGAAGCCTTTGCAGCAGTGAATCATCACTGCTGTTTACGGCAATGATAATTTTCCCTTGTATTTATTGTACTTTTTTGAATAGAAATTTGTAAGGCCTACTAGCACATAGTGTGCTTAAATTTTAGTGTATTTTATTGATATATTATTGATACCACCGATATTGTTTGTCATTTGGATATATTAGTGAATGCTCTTTCAAAATAGATGTCTTTGTAACGAATAAACCCAACAAACTTATAACTAAAAATCTATTAGGCCATCTGATCCAACATGTACTCTAAATTTGAAATATATGAAAACATCTTTAAGGGGCTGTTTTACTTTTTTCTGTATGGGAAGGAAATGTAGTACCATTAATTTAATATTATTTCTTTTGATGTAGGACCCATTTAAATCCTTTAATTCGTCTCAGTGGTTAGAGGGTATAAACACCCACCCATCTCCAATCAGATGCTCTAACAGACGTGGAGCCCACCATGTCCTTAGCTAACAAAAAAAGTAAACAGCCCCTAAGTAACAGTCATCCTCCAAAAGTCAATCCTCTTAAACCATGTACTCTATGTATATATAAGAGTGTTTAATGCAAAGTTTGTAATATATCTAATATATTATGGATTTTGCTAACCAATGCCCACTCGGCAGAGATTAAGGTGTAGTTAATGAACACAAACTTTCTTAATTAACTAAAAAATGCATTAAATACACATTAAATGAACTTGTAAATTATTATATTTGAACATGATTTTCACTAATTATTATATTTGAACATGATTTTCACTTAAATAAATCAAAATATTCATTTTTTAAACAAATTAATACATGCCCATTGTGCAGGGGTTAGCAAAACCCATATATTATATAGAATAACTAATTAAATAATATTACAAAGCAATTTGGATAATGAATAGTGATCCGTCAAATATAAAGGATATTGATCGATCCTTCGATAAAATCTCCAAATATGAAGGATGGTTGGAGATGATTTTCATGTCTTCACTCTTCAAATACGGAGAAAATAGGTGTTTAGAGGGCAAGGTTGGAGATGACTTTACGAGTTTTTACGATGAATAAAAGTAATTAGGTTAGAAAACATTTTGTTAAGAAAAATAACGAACAAAACACTTAATTATGTCAACTTGAGTCCATTATTGATACATTGATGCCCTCTTTATCTCTTATTATTATTATGTTCGATTAAGTCCACTATATCCTACCATCAAGAGTTTCTTTATACTATTAAATTTTGTCGGTATAGTACGCATGCATATACTTCCTCCGTCTCAATTTTATTGTCACTTATTCCTTTTTCGGACGTCTCAAAATTATTGTCACATACCCAAAATAGAAAGTGAATAGATAATGGAGTTTGGTAAAGTTTACTATATTACCCTTGGTTGAAATTAATATTGCAAACTTTAAAGAAGTGGTAATTAATTGGTTAAAGGTAAACTTGTCATTTGGCAAAAAAGTAAAAGAAAGAAAGTAGTGATAGTGATATTTTTTTAAAAAAATGTGTTTTTTGTCGGGTGACAATAATTTTGGAACGGAGGGAGTACTTTATTGGTATTGGTCAACTTGTGTCTTGTTATAATTAGGAATATATGATTTATGTCACACCTTTAAACGTCAAACGAAAGAAACAACGTTAAAAAAAAAAGTTTGGAAAAGAATGGTATGAATTTGTACACGTTATATCAGCATCATTACAAAAGTACTTGATTAGATCTTTACATGTTTTGACGGAAAACAACATGACCATAAAAATGAACCTCAATATAATGTTGAGCAGTTTTCGCAGTGAACACCATTATTGGAGTAACCAAACTTTATTCATAGTCAAAACGAGCTGGGAAATCCGCACGTTGCAGCGGGAGTGTTTGTAGCACATTTTTTTTTTTTTTTTTTTTTTTTGCGCGCGTTGTTGTGTTGAAACCCTAATTTCTATATTTTATTAAATCCGATTTATATAAACTTTTTCTAATAAAAACCTATTGTTTTTGATGAAAACCGTGTGAAACTCTGAGTCAACTGACTTTCCTATCGAAGCCTTTTGTGTCTGTATTAATTTTCAACCGCACGGAATCTCTTGAGGTCTCGGCAGCTTATCTCTAATTGGATTTCCTTTTCCAACTGGATTTTATTCCAAAGATCCAATGGTTTTTAGTATATATGCTGCGGAATGTTGTGTTTAATCTTTAAAAAAAAAAAATTGTTATTAAGGACTGAATTTGCAAAAGTTCGTTAATTGGGTACTGATGGTGCAAGTAAATTCGTTAGGAATAGTACACGGTCTGTTCATCACTGTTTTGCATTCTAGCAGTACTATTATGCGCTGTTTGGTATATATATATATATATATAAGCCAAAAATAGAAAGCACGACCTAGAAAGAATGAAACGAATCGAATAAGCAAAAAATATTGATTTCAAGAAGTTATGCAAGTTTATACTCGTTTTTATTGGAAAAATTATTTCGTGAGCAACGGCGCAAGTTTCATAATTTTTCGAGTCCGTTTGGTACGTCGAATGGGCTTCACAGTAATTATGGCAAAAGTTTTACCCAGTTGACAATTTATACCCCCGCTAAAAATAATATACCGCGCCACCTACACTTTAATTTGACCATGTTTGGTCCCTGATGGGTATAAAAGGGTATTTTCTTTTTTTTTTATTCATTCTACACACACACTAAATACACAATACTCTCTCCTCTCTCTCACCTCCCCATCGCCAGTCGTCTTCTCCGGCCAACCCACCACCACCATCCGGCCGTCGGAAAACTTTTCCGGCTAATTTTTCCGGCGAAACTTTTTTTATTCCCCCAATCAATAGATCGTACTATTCTAAGCCTTTCTAGAGCTTATTAACTCTCGACGCGCCTTGTAACTCGACCACGCGCCACCCACTCCTGCTGCCACCACCACCGCCAGCAACCGCCATCTCACTCTTCATTTTCTCGATGGTAAAACCCACCCCACGCGCCTCTATTTTATTTTTAATAAACTTTTACAAAACCCTAATTTTTATTCTTATTTAATCCGATTAATATTAATGTTTTTCTTAAGTTTGAAACTTTGTAAAACCGTGTGGATCTCGTGTTTTGACCCCGACTCAGTCGTGACTCGTTCTCACCGAATCAACTCGTGTTGACTCGGGGTGAGTTGTTTGTTTATTCGGTTTCTTTTATTCTCTTTTATCTTTCGGATTCTTGGATTTCGGAATATGGTGGTGTTGTGTTTAAATTTGATGTTTGTGTTTGATTCTGGATTTGCGTTGGGATTATTTGTGTCGAATAAAGTATTATTTGTAATATGGTTTTGGATTTTGATAAAGAGTTAGTATTAGGATTAATGTACACTTGTTCCAGCAGATGTTATAACTTTCTCAAGCAACAGACACTTACTGTTGCGTACAACTTTTTCCAGCGAGTGTTACTGTTTGAAGCACTGTGCGAAACACTGTTTCGTACATGCTATTGAAGCAGACCCCATTTCCTGGGGTTTAGTATATATAGTAATATATTAATGTAACATTTTTCTGTTGCACCAATTGTAACTGGGACATGATATCCTAACACCCCCTGTAGGGGGTGTTTCAATCAATAGCTGCCGCCGCCGCTTGTACTGTATGCTTTGTCGGATTGTACATTTGACCAAAAATAGGGTGTCCCACATGTAGGGGGTGTTACCCTAACACATCCCTTGTAACTTCAGAGAAGAGACAGAGCTACAGCTGGAAAGAGAGTAAGAGACCGATAGCTCTTTATTATTGTTAGTACAAATCTTGGGCACACCTCCAGACCTAGGTTAAACTAGCTCTTGGTGGGTGTAGATCTTGCGCTAAGTACTTAGTGAGCTGCTAAGAAAAGCAACACCGTTATTCTTACCGCGGAAGGGGTGTTCCGCGGTTGGGCACCGGTGTGAAAGTAAGTATATTATTTGGGAGATAAGGAGTAAGTGCGGACTAGTTGAAAGTAAATATTGTTAGTTGAAGGTAATAAATGAGATGGGGGTATTTATACTACCTATATACTTACTGTAGCTGCCTCAGGAATCTGCGGGCTGACATACGCCTTACCGAGTAGGTAAGCGTCAGAGCAGAGTTAACTTGCACCTTACCTTAGTAGGTAAATGTCAGATCAAGTGGGAGACACAATCCCATAAGATCTGGCTTTCCGTGGCTTGACCGCGGATGAATAAGTGTTCCGTCCCGGTCTGGAGATACCGGGGCATGTTCTTGTTCTGGCTTGGCAAGACTGGAGTCCATAATGTGTATTGACTCTGCCGCGGTTCAAGTTATAGCATCCCCGGCTCAGTATGCTGGGTCCGGGGATACTATACACGATCAAGTCCCCCCAGTCTAGTATACTTGTTTTGATGAAGAGCAAGTGTTCTAGACTTATTTAGGCGTTACGCGGCTTTAAGAAGCCGCGCCTTGTTGGATATTTTTGTAGCCTCCGCGGTTGATATTGCTACGTGTCCCATGTTGCTGACTAGACATTCCACTTTTCGCGTGGTTGGTGGTGACAGCCTGTCATGGGTAATCGCGAAACATTTTTCACCCACGCATTTACTGACTGATGTGACATCTATGGCGGCCCAACCGTGCATTTTCTGCGACAATCGTGACGGTCCATCTGGGTAGATCTTTAACCGTTCAATAAGTATCCGGGGATGTGGCCATTTTGTGGCCGTCCGATGGAAGTGATAGCACGTGCGTGTGTGGCTATAAATACCAAGATTTACACCACTGTTAATCTTTTTTCACACACAGTAATAAATTTTCCTTCTCTCTAAAAAACAATAACACCTTCCTTCTTCATTCCTCTTACTTCTTTTATTTCCGGACTTAGATTCTCAGGTTAGGTTTCTTTCAAATTTGTCTTTTGATTATTTAGAATGGCTCCTGAGCATATAAGTAGTGTGACTTCTAAGTTATCTCAGGCGGACGTAGATAGTTTTTGTGAGAAATATAAAATTCCGAGCCATCTTCAGCCTCAAGCGCCCGGACCCCTAGATACCATTAGGGATGCCCCGGAAGGGAAGATAGGTGTATATACTAGGTTTTTTGAGTTAGGTAATTTTAGGATTCCCTTCTCATTGTTCTTGCTTCATGTTTTGGAGTATTTCCAGATTCATCTATCATAGTTGTTGGTTTTAGCGGCATATAGGATTAGCCATTTTGAAATTCTTTGTCGCGTCCACGGTGGTGTCCCTACCATTAACTTATTTAGGAAGTTTTATTATGCCGGCATTAAGTGTCACACCCCTAAAATCGGGTCCAGCGGAAGCTTACGTGTCGCTGGGGTGCAACTCAATTGGTATCACAACACAAGTACAAAGAACGGTTTTTATCACAATCATTTAGAATATATTTGAGAAATCAGAAGTGTTAAATTTACATTATGAAAAGTGGTGCGGAAATAGGCCCATAAAATAAGTTAAGCGGTCCCAAATGTTTTATCAGAGTCTTCTATGACCATGCCATGCCCTGCCAAAAGCCTCCAATAGCGTACAATTGCTTTATGCCTGAAAATACATGCTAAAGTGTCAACACAATGGTTGGTGAGTTCGTGGAGTTTGTTTTAAACAAGTTGAAAAGCGTTTAGAGAAAGTTTCCACAGCAAAGGCATTGTAAATCCACTCAGTTGCAAATCCCGCCCATACAAAACTTGCAACCTGTGTGTTCACAACCCACTGCTAAAATATAGTATGTCAATTATGTATACACGCATCTTAGTAGTTAAAAGTATAAATGTTTTATCACAAGGAGACTTTATGTTGCTCACGGGGAGACTTATCAATGCTGCTCACGAGGAGACTTATCAATGCTGCTCACGAGGAGACTTATCAAGTTTAAGTATAACGCAAACAAGTATAACTGTAACACCCCAACCCGACAAGGGTAAAGATGTCACGATAATGGTTTCATATCAGATCAAAACAAAACATACTTCTATAGTAATACAAGAAATTTCAAAGGTTACAAATGAAATACTAAAATTACAAGGTTACAAATGAAACTTCCGATAAATACTAATTCTAAACATAATGACTTCTAATCAACTCTAATCCAGATGGCTATCAAGGTCTTCTAAGTCCAAGGTACTCTCCACTCATCCCCAGCTTCCTACTAAAACCTGCCGCAGGAAAAGAAATGCGGCTGAGCTACGAGAGCTCAGTGAACAGATACATATACGAAGTAATGATAACGAAACAGAAATAAGATATGGTGTAATGGGAAAATATCATAAGGTATAACAATGTGAATGTGTAAAGAAAATACAATAGGATAGTAATCCACCACGAGCCCAGACAAATCAGATAATCAGATATAGTAACCATAGAGGAGCGACCTCTCAGATATGTGAAGGGCATGTATCGCACACAGTACCAATCACCAGACAATAACAAATCATATATAGATAATCCACTAAACAAAACAGATCTAGGATGCATCCATACGCCCCTGCAGACAAATAATAATAATGGCCATAGCAGATAACAGATAAGGGACGGTGTGGAACATCACTCAACCACACTAGAGTCATGCCATCGGTGCATCAATGACATGGCCATGTTACCTTCATGGCTAGGGTCACAAATTTTGGCTCGGGTATCAAACTAAGAGTCAGATATCATATCAAATCAAAGTGTCATAATCAAAGGTTCATAACAGATATATCAGATGTAATGCCAAAGGTCCAAATCAGAGTTTATCAGATCAAAGTATACAAAGCAAAGGATCATATCAAAGGTTCACAACAAAGGGAACATAGCAATGGCTTTGGGAATCTTAAACGAATCAGAAATCAAAATCATATCAAGGGAATAAGACACCCTTACTGAAAAAGGGCAGAGTATCTGTACCTTATCGCGAATGCAAAACAAAGACAAGAATAGAAAGCACAGAAATGGATCAGGACCTCTCCTTCTTCACACCTAAAGGAGTAGAAGAGAATTACAAAGGGGTTCAAGTTCATATTACCATTTTTAGTTATCTTTCTATTTTAAGTAACTTCCCGATTTAGCAGGTTTCCAAATTTAGTAAGTTTCCATTTTTTAGAAAGTTTCCTTATTTGGCAAGTTCTTATAATTAGAAGGATCAAAGTATTTTAACTTAAGTTAAGTCATAATAAATCATATTATGGACATAGGGTACATTTTAGCAAGTTTAGATAGTTCAGGGTTAAATATGACAAACTTCCATAAATTAGGGTTTAAAATGTAAATATTCCAAAGTTAAGGGTTTTAAATGAAAATATCGTAAGTTACTGATTAAAACACATATTTTATTCAGAATCACATTTTTAGTCCTTTAAGTTTCATAATTAACACTTTACACCCTTTAATTATCAAGATTACAAAATAAACCTTATAATTATATAATTTACAATTTAACCCATATTATATTCATAATTACACAACTAACCCTCATATTTACTAAATTACAGATTAGACCCTCGAATATAAGTGTGTTACGAATCAAAGTCCCAAGTTTATTTAATTACAAAACACCCCCTTATAATTTTAAGAACAAATCGTATAACATTTAAAATTCAAAACCCTAACCCTAATCTTCCCCAATCATTTGGCCATTAATACAACATCATAATTACATAATTAACTCACCAAATCCAGATTTAAAACCCTAATATCAAATCGTAAACCCTAGTTCTTATATTTTTCAATTCGAATTTCAAAACCCGATTTGAACTAAAATTATTCACGACCATTTCAAGCTTCTAAAAATCAAACCACTATTTTTCCTGGTTCATACTAATTTCCTAGAGTCTAAAAAAAATTAATCTCATGCCCAGAAAATTCGTTTTCTATATTTTAGCATTTAAACATGTTTTAACCATTTAATTCCAAAACGATTTATACAAGCTACCACAATTCGAAATAACATTTTTCTAGACTTATAAAATGATCAAAGAAGCCATAAAAATTAATAATGTAACCCAGAAAAATCGTATAGCATGTTTTGCATAATTAACCCGTTTTACACATTTATAATTCAAACGACCCATTAAACCTTGCATGATTCGTATCCTGTATTTTTCCTAGATCATATATGATATAATAAGCATGAGAAAAATACCAGACCAATTATTGAACATGTGTATGAGCCAAAATGAATTTAGACCTCTCGGATGGTTTTTGCGACAAAATTAAATCTCACGCCCAAACGAACGAGCTTCGAACCTTGAAACTAATTTCCTTAGCTCCCTTAATTGATGTAGAACCCCAGAAAATTGACCCACGAATTTTAGAATGCCGGATGGAAGAGATACGAATTAATGTGTGTTTTTAGGGTTAATCGGCTAGGTTTAATAGAAAATAAATGGTAGTTATCTAAATTATAGTGATTACCGAAATTAGGGGGAGGTTTATGGGCTGGAATTTTCGGAATTCTTAATGGCCCATTCAATAGGTTTGACTTTCCTAATAATTTTCCCATTTAATTTGATTTTATCTTATGTTTAATTTTATTACGAGTCGCAGCCTGTCTCTCTGATACCATAATTGTAACACCCCAACCCGACAAGGGTAAAGATGTCACGATAATGGTTTCATATCAGATCAAAACAAAGCATACTTCTATAGTAATACAAGAAATTTCAAAGGTTACAAATGAAATAGTAAAATTACAAGGTTACAAATGAAACTTCCGATAAATACTAATTCTAAACATAATGACTTCTAATCAACTCTAATCCAGATGGCTATCAAGGTCTTCTAAGTCCAAGGTACTCTCCACTCATCCCCAGCTTCCTACTAAAACCTGCCGCAGGAAAAGAAATGCGGCTGAGCTACGAGAGCTCAGTGAACAGATACATATACGAAGTAATGATAACGAAACAGAAATAAGATATGGTGTAATGGGAAAATATCATGAGGTATAACAATGTGAAAGTGTAAAGAAAATACAATAGGATAGTAATCCACCACGAGCCCAAACAAATCAGATAATCAGATATAGTAACCATAGAGGAGCGACCTCTCAGATATGTGAAGGGCATGTATCGCACACAGTACCAATCACCAGACAATAACAAATCATATATAGATAATCCACTAAACAGAACAGATCTAGGATGCATCCATACGCCCCTGCAGACAAATAATAATAATGGCCATAGCAGATAACAGATAAGGGACGGTGTGGAACATCACTCAACCACACTAGAGTCATGCCATCGGTGCATCAATGACATGGCCATGTTACCTTCATGGCTAGGGTCACAAATTTTGGCTCGGGTATCAAACTAAGAGTCAGATATCATATCAAATCAAAGTGTCATAATCAAAGGTTCATAACAGATATATCAGATGTAATGCCAAAGGTCCAAATCAGAGTTTATCAGATCAAAGTATACAAAGCAAAGGATCATATCAAGGGTTCACAACAAAGGGAACATAGCAATGGCTTTGGGAATCTTAAACGAATCAGAAATCAAAATCATATCAAGGGAATAAGACACCCTTACTGAAAAAGGGCAGAGTATCTGTACCTTATCGCGAATGCAAAACAAAGACAAGAATAGAGAGCACAGAAACGGATCAGGACCTCTCCTTCTTCACACCTAAAGGAGTAGAAGAGAATTACAAAGGAGTTCAAGTTCAGATTACCATTTTTAGTTATCTTTCCATTTTAAGTAACTTCCCGATTTAGCAGGTTTCCAAATTTAGTAAGTTTCCATTTTTTAGAAAGTTTCCTTATTTGGAAAGTTCTTATAATTAGAAGGATCAAAGTATTTTAACTTAAGTTAAGTCATAATAAATCATATTATGGACATAGGGTACATTTTAGCAAGTTTAGATAGTTCAGGGTTAAATATGACAAACTTACATAAATTAGGGTTTAAAATGTAAATATTCCAAAGTTAAGGGTTTTAAATGAAAATATCGTAAGTTACTGATTAAAACACATATTTTATTCATAATCACATTTTTATTCCTTTAAGTTTCATAATTAACACTTTACACCCTTTAATTATCAAGATTACAAAATAAACCTTATAATTATATAATTTACAATTTAACCCATATTATATTCATAATTACACAACTAACCCTCATATTTACTAAATTACAGATTAGACCCTCGAATATAAGTGTGTTACGAATCAAAGTCCCAAGTTTATTTAATTACAAAACACCCCTTTATAATTTTAAGAACAAATCGTATAACATTTAAAATTCAAAACCCTAACCCTAATCTTCCCCAATCATTTGGCCATTAATACAACATCATAATTACATAATTAACTCACCAAATCCATATTTAAAACCCTAATATCAAATCGTAAACCCTAGTTCTTATATTTTTCAATTCGAATTTCAAAACCCGATTTGAACTAAAATTATTCACGACCATTTCAAGCTTCTAAAAATCAAACCACTATTTTTCCTGGTTCATACTAATTACATAGAGTCTAAAAAAAATTAATCTCATGCCCATAAAATTCGTTTTCTATATTTTAGCATTTAAACATGTTTTAACCATTTAATTCCAAAACGATTTATACAAGCTACCACAATTCGAAATAACATTTTTCTAGACTTATAAAATGATCAAAGAAGCCATAAAAATTAATAATGTAACCCAGAAAAATCGTATAGCATGTTTTGCATAATTAACCCGTTTTACACATTTATAATTCAAACGACCCATTAAACCTTGCATGATTCGAATCCTGTATTTTTCCTAGATCATATATGATATAATAAGCATGACAAAAATACCAGACCAATTATTGAACATGTGTATGAGCCAAAACGAATTTAGACCTCTCGGATGGTTTTTGCGACAAAATTAAATCTCACGCCCAAACGAACGAGCTTCAAACCTTGAAACTAATTTCCTTAGCTCCCTTAATTGATGTAGAACCCCAAAAAATTGACCCACGAATTTTAGAATGCCGGATGGAAGAGATACGAATTAATGTGTGTTTTTAGGGTTAATCGGCTAGGTTTAAGAGAAAATAAATGGTAGTTATCTAAATTATAGTGATTACCGAAATTAGGGGGAGGGTTATGGGCTGGAATTTTCAGAATTCTTAATGGCCCATTCAATAGGTTTGACTTTCCTAATAATTTTCCCATTTAATTTGATTTTATCTTATGTTTAATTTTTTTTTGTACATTACAAAATGTTAAATGTAGAAGCCAAAATTAATTTACTTCGTATCTTGATCATTACCAGAAGTTTGGGATTTATTTGGTACTTTATAAGCTTATTAATTCAAATTTAAGATTGTAGGGGCAATTTGGTCTTTTTACACGTTTCAGATTTTTGGGTATTACAATAACGCAGTCAAGCATAACACAATCATGACCAAAAAGTATAAAAAGTATAGCGTAGCATAAAAGTATAAATGTTTGAGTAAAAGTGAAAGCAAACAGTTTAAGCATGTATCTCCCCCAAAGAGTTCAAAACGTATAAAAATAGGGGCAATGAAACTCACCTGATGCGATAGCAACAATGATAATAATGGATATGATGAAATGAGGCTCGGTCTCTAACCGCGACCTATTATGAATGATATGATCTAGCGTAAGCAATGATACAATGTTACATATGCAAATACGTATGTTAACGATACCACTCGTTAGTTTTGAAAATAACGTTTATCGTCGAAAAAATATATTTTTGACGTCTTGTCAAGTTATGAACTACTTTTTGTGTAAATATGTTGAAACGGTACTCCACGATTCCTATTTGGTGTTCTATTGGTTAATATAGTGTTTTCGTCGCAATTTATTATTTTTCTCAAAGTTACAAAAATGACTAAGTAGCCTCGCAAAGCTAGTCGCAAAACAGTGTACGTTAAGAGTTAGGAAACAATTTCAGTGTTTATGGAAAGCTTGTAACAATATCTACAACTTGTAGTAATGACTTTTTGTCCAGAAAGGCCTCGATCATAAAGATAAGTTGTCGTTAAGTTAGCTAGTCGGGCTAATTCTGCCATTACGGGGCAGTTTTCGGGTAAATTGGAAGGGTTATATCTTACTCGTAACATGTCCGTTTGACAAACGGCTAGTCAATTTGGAAACTAGGCTGGGTGTACTTCATTTAAGTTATTGATGAAAAATTTCCAAAACTGACTCGATCAGTGAGTAAAATGGCTCTCGACATGGTCCCTCAAAAAGACAGTTTCAACACAGAAAAATATTCCATTTTTAGTGCTGGCAAAATATATATGTTTCGTCGGGTTTAAAACGCGTGTATCTTGCTCGTTATAAGCCCGTTTTCTACGTTCTTAATATCCACAGATTCGTCATGACATGAACTAACATGTTTTCAGTGGCTCGGCTCGTTTAGATCACGTCTAACGCCTCGTCTTATCCCTTGTAATTCGGCGGACAGCAAGCTTATTTTCAGAAAATTAGTTTTCGTCGTCTAACTCGTAAAAATCATATCTCCTTCGTTATAAGTCGGTTTTTAGCGATTCAAGCGCCCACGGTTTTGTTTTTGAAAGTACTTTCTAAATATGAAGGCCAAAATGACTCCATGTTTACTGATTTTTCCAGTTTTCCCGTTTTTGGACAGACCCTATATATTATATGTTAAAAACTCATTTTCTTGGTTCAAGGCTTGATCATACTACTTCAAATCAACTCCACAAGTTCGCAAATCCTACCATACACCTTCTTAGGGTGTCATGGGGTCCTAAATATCACCAACCTTGGTGGGTTTCATGAGGATGTTAATAAAATGTATAGATCTAGTGTTTTTAGAAAAGAATAAGTAAAGTGGTATGTGTAACATAACTTTTGCATGACTAGTTACTAAAATAACTTGAAGATACAACAATATATGAATAAAATGAAGTATGAAATGATCAATAAAAATGTTCATGAGCTTACTTGAATTATTGAAGAGTTTTGGATGAAAATGATTAAAACCTTGGGATTTTTATTTCAAAATCCTAACAAGGAGTATAAATGGGACTTGTATGACACTTGATCTTGAAAAAAATTATGGATGATTCTTGTGTTCTTCTTCTTGCCGTGGAGTATGGAGAGAAAGAGGAGAGGAAATGATCTTGTTTAGCTTGTATAATGTTATGAAAATGTGTTGTAGTGAATTAAATCAAGATTAAACATAAAGGATGCATTAAATGGGATTTTTGGAGTATTAGGCTCATTAGATAGGAGGGGGGCGGCACATGTAAATATGGAAGGGATAAGATAGAATTTTTGGCTTATTTAGTTGATATAATGCAAGTATTGGTTGTTAGTGTATATTTTAGGTGTTATCGGGTACCGGGTTAACTGAAAATAAATTGTGACGAGTAAAAATAAAATACGACGAAGTTGTAAAAATTGTAAATTCACATTTCTGACAAGAATCGGGTGTTAAAATAATGATCGTGATGAAATATCGCAAACCGCGACGGTTATAAGCGTATACCGGGAAATATAGCAAAAGGTTTAAAAACACCGGGTAAAGTAATAATATAAACTTTATATCATTAAAATTAGCATGAAAATATATTAGGATCATAAAAATTAGTAGTAATGACTGAGTGGTAACGTTTAATGAACAAATGAACATACGTTAATGAAAATCACACAAACCCGTGCATGACTTAATATGATGATGATGTTACTGATGATATGTAGACTACTCTAGTCTATATGACATGTCCTTACTGATGATGCATGAATACGCTGCTAAACCTTACTGGTTACGCGAATTTGAATACCCGTAACCTAGTTTACGAAATGATGAATGATGACTATGAATAGTGATTTTCCTCCGGGAATGAATAGTGTTTCATGAATAGTAAATTTTTTGAAAACTTCTCAAAGTCTCAAACTGACTCCGAAAATGATGAATAGTAATCGGTAAATAGTAAATTTCCGAGATGAATAGTGAAATTTTTGAAGCTTGAAAAGGACCTGAAATTGCGAGTTGTGACATTAACCATGGTTGGATGACCTTAGAGAAGAGAAAAGGTCCTAAGTCTTTAGTTGTCCCCGTCTATTACACTGCCACGCTTGATTCGGTCAAAAACTGGAAGCACCGTTTCTTTTTTGTGAAGAAGACCATTTTTCCCCTCTCTATTCCATGGTATGAGGAGGTATCAATAGACCGCAACCCTCCCCCTTCTGATGAGGGTTTGGATCTAGAGCTGTTGCGGCGCCTTGACACTAATAGGGCCGCTTTCAAAAAATATCTAGAGACCTTTCTGAACTTCATAGGTTTAAGCCAAACCTGGGATGATGATTGTTGCCGCCCGACCTTTTTAAGGCCGGATGATACGGGTGGGTTGTTAGTTTTGTCTTATCGCTGCTTTCTATTCGTGTGCTTCTGCGTCTAACTTTATTTTTCTGTTTTTTGTAGATATGGATTTGTTTGCTTACATCAATCAACCGGATGCGTTCAAGGTGATGGTTGGTGAGCGCACCTTGAATAAGGGTGAGCAAACATTGAGGGTGGAGACGGCTGGATGTGTTGTTGAGCCGTCCGAGGATGTGTTGAAGGTGGTATAGCACACTGTTGCAGATGAAATAGAAGCGGCTAAGGCTGAGAAGAAAATTGTGAAGAAAAGGGTTGTGTTTGATGCGCCCGAGAAGTCCAAGAAGAGGAAGAAACTTGCTCGCAAGGATACCGCGGCAGGATCAGGTATGAGTTGTTCATTTCTTCTCTTTTTTTTTTCTTTTTTTTTTTTATTATTTTTTTTTTAATTTTTTTTTGCCGCGTATATTGTCTGTACTGACATACGTCTTGTTTTTTGTTTTTTAGGTGAT
Source organism: Artemisia tridentata subsp. tridentata (assembly GCA_021014915.2). Lineage (NCBI taxonomy): Eukaryota > Viridiplantae > Streptophyta > Magnoliopsida > Asterales > Asteraceae > Artemisia > Artemisia tridentata. The sequence continues at coordinate 320,146,814 of CP139506.1, read as the reverse complement.
CCTCCCGCGGAAGACCCTCCTATGTTTGAGCTTCATGATGAGTCGGGGTCTGATTTGGAGCGCTCTAGACCTCACACAAATGAGGATATCATGAAGAATGTTACCGTTCTTACTTCTTCTTCCAATACCCTTTCTCAAGAACATTCTGAGGGTAAGGGTTCTGAGGCACCTGACACGGACCAGACTCAGTCCGTGCAATTCGAATCTTCGGGTCCGTTTCTTGAAGAGCCGGGCTCAGGTCATCAGGAGGGTACGTCCGGTCATGCTGGTGCCGGAGAAGAACAGTTGTGTGACTCCGAGGATTTCTATCGGTCGGTCTCGGTCGACACTGTTGAGACCTCTTCCACCTACGTCCCGAAATGGTTACCCACTAATGGGTTTAAGATGGACGATCCTTGGGTCTGCCGCAGCATTGTTGACAATGTGGCCACCCCGGGGTATGCATCTGTGATGAGGGGCATGTCTGATGAAGACCTAATGAATGAAAATAATCTGCTTACCGCCCGTCAAGTATGTTTGAATTCGGAGGTCCGTTTATGGTTGGAGAACGAGCTATACCGGAATTCTAAACTGGTTAAGCGGTTGGAGGGGAAGGGGAAGCTGATCTCTGATTTGAGGGCTAAGTTGGCCAAGTTGGAGGGTGAATCTGTTGGGACTTCTGAGCTCCGCGGCCGGGTATCTACTCTGGAAGCGGCCGTGAAGGCTAAGGATGAGGAGCTGGGTAAGCTCCGGGCTGAGCTTGAGAAGTTGTCTCCGTCAGTGGCCATGGTTGGGTCACTGGGTCAAAAGAATGCGGAGCTGGCCTCAGAGATTATAGAGCTCCGCGGCAAGAATGAGGTGGTATGCCAAAAGATATCTGGTTTGGAGGTTATCTGCGGTACATTGGAGCAGCAGGTAAACATTCAGGTTGAGGAGAGTGTGAAGATGGCCCATGCAACTTTTGAGGAGCACCTGGCGGAGATGGATAAGAGGCTGATCGCTATCAATGAAGAATTTGATACGGAACTTTTTCCTCAGTGTCTGAAGGCTGTGGAAGGCCGCCGTTGGGTTATCGGGCATGGCTTTCGTTATGCTTTCCTTAAGTTTAAAGAGTCCGAAGATTTGAAGACAAGGTTGGGGGGATTGCATTTTTGCGGCAATAGCGGAGGGCGTACGCCAGGGTTTGGAGGCCGGGGTTGTTCATGGGGCCAAGGGAAGTAGAGGTGTAAAACCCTAAAAATTCGTACTCGCAAATTATTCAATAAATTTTGAACTTTTAACCTAAGTGCGGTATTTATATCTCTCACATTTTAAACTATATGATATGCACCTAAAATTAACTAAATACTAAACTACCTAATGAATCAAATACTTAAAGTTAAATATATGATGTTACTCTTATGTACTTATTAATTAATTCTTGAGCTATGACAACTCAGGGAATCAAACATTGATATGAATGAATAAAACAGGCCCTTTTGCCTCACACGTTTTTGGCACCAAGAGATAAGAATAAAATAAAAGACTTCCGAAAATACTTTGTCAATTAAAGGATTGTGTATCCCTGATTTATAGTGATTAAGCGGTTATATCCCTCATATATCACGCTCCTCTTGCTCCTCCTAATCATAAAAACCTACGACTCCAACACTTTTATTACTCCTCTCCAAAATTCCAACCGTATATCACACAACAAATACTCAAAAGAAAAACCCTAGCTCACCCAAGAGGCGACATCTCTTCTTCTTCCTTTTTTTTTTCAGTCGAGCACAAGGACAAACGCGGCGTACAAGGTGATCAGGAAGGCGTGCTGATCTTTGGTTAAATTTCTGTTCGAATAGGTCACTGTTTGGTTCGTATAGGGTATGTTTGTGGTTCGATCTTCATCTCCCTTCTGTCCTCATTTGTTCCGGATAGAGTTCGACACAAAGGTATACCATTCTTGGTCTAGTTTCTTTTCGATAGGATCACATGAAATATAAGTGTTATCACCTAAAAACAAACTTTTGATCAACCCACGATATTAACGAATAAAGAGTGGCATTGAACACCTAATAAGATTAATTATAGTCGCATGAACTAATCAACGTGTGGATCGATATAAGGACACATGAACTGGAATATTATTCGTACAACAAAGTGAACTGCACCCGGGTGGTGTCGAGTATATGTCGTTATTTCATACGTGTTTGTTGTGTGTCGTGTGGTGGTAAATTGTATGTCGAGTTAAGGCTGTGTCGGGCTGTATTTTGACGAGTCGAGTAGGGTAAATATTTTGGGTTCAAATGGATGTGCAATCAGACTTGTAAATGGTCAGGTGTTGGGTTTGATTTTGGTCTCGTTAGAATGTGTGTGGTCTCGTTTGAACTGATGTGGGATGTGTGCGAGTGCATGCATGGTTTTGGTGACGTGTATGACCTGTTTGTCTATTATCTTGCGAGCGTTTTGGAGGTTGTGTTTAGCAGCAGTCAGTCGACCAAATGTTATCATTACATGAACCATAAGAACCTGTTAAAATGAGTATACACCATGACATATGATATGTAAAAATAACCTGTTGTTATGTTAATATTAATGTAGGCATAAGATATGTAAAACTAATATGTTGTCATGTGAATACTAATGTAGGCATATGTACGCCTACCTGCTGTTTTCAAAATGAAAATTAAACCTGGTGTGTCGACCAAATCTAACACTAAAACACATTACAAAAATATGTCTACTCGTCTAAACTAGTTGGTATAGGCTCGTATTTCTTGGACAGAAATGGTGTTAAATTCATATGCTAAAACCTTTGACATGGCTCGTTAAAATAGTAAAGACGTGCACTAAAATTGTGTGTTGAGTGTGTTGTGTTTCAAGCTTAATAAAAACAACGATTTATACAATTAACCTTAAACCTTGATATTTAACATGTTAACCCTAAACTATGATAAGTGATCACATTTAATCCTAATTATAGATTTTAACCTTAAACACCAAATATGAAAAGTTACAAAAATGGAAAGTTGCTAAATATGGAAAGCTTAATAAAATAAGTAATCTGATTTAAAATAAGTTATTGATCAGACGATCATAAATTCGTGTAGATTCGTTGAAGATGGAGTTTACTTCTGATCTTTTCGTTTCTGGTTGTGTTTTCACTTGCGGTCTAAGGTACAGATATTCTGACCTTCCTTATAAGGTTTCTCATGATCTCTTTCATTTTCTGATCCGTTAGTTTCTGAACTGATGCCATTGCTATGATTCCCTTTGCTTGAACCTTCTCTGTTGATCCCATTTGATATGACCTCTGTTATGAAAACCTTTTTAATTATACCATGGAAATGATTTGAGAAAAACCAATTTAAAAAGATGTTTATAAATGATGCGAAACTACTTTTATATGAAAGGTTACTAACTTTTATGAAAACCATATTTTGAAGACTAGCTTTATGAAAAACCGTTTTGAAAGACTATTTTTATGAAAACTACTTTAAAGGATCGTTTTATGAAAATCATGAATTAAAGGATTGTTTAAAATGGACTTTTGATAGAAACTTCTGAAACGGACTTTTGATCTGAACCATGACTTGATTATTGAATATGAGCCTTGATCTGATAAACTCTGATTTGGACCTTTGATATTACTTCTGAGATATTTGATATGAATCATCTGTTATGTACCATTTGATATATGAACCTTTTGATATGACACTCTGATTTGATATGATATCTGACTCTTAGTTTGATACCCGAGCCAAAATCTGTGACCCTAGGCATGGGGGTTCCATGTCCGTGTCATTGATGCACCAATGGCATGACTCTAGTGTGGTTGAGTGTAGGATCGAGTACTTCGAGCTTGATTGAGCTTGGTATAAACAAGAACCTCTGCAATACAAGTGTTTATGCGGAAACTAAACAGCAAGTATTATAAAGAAGAAAACTCTAAAGAACAATGATCCTCTATGGATCAAACTATGAACTAAGAATTGTGATATTGAATATTGATAATGTTAAAGGCGTACATAAACTCATAGACGGATATATCTTATATACTAACAAGATGTCCTAACCCTAATCCGTTCTACAAGTAAACGTGTGAAGAGATAAACAACAATCTCTTCTAAAAATAAATCCTAACAAACATTCTAAATATACGGATAATAAATAACACTATCCGCAGGAACAATACTCTCGGCAGAAACAAGATAACACTATCGGCAGCAATGAGCTTTCAGCAGGAACCAAGCTATCAGCAGGAACCAACTTTACACTATCGGCAGCAACAATGAACTCTTATTTCCCAGAGATCCTAACATTGAGTGATGTTCCACACCGTCCCTTATCTGTTATCTGATATGCGCATTATATTATTTGGCCACTATTTTATCTGCTGGGGCGTATGGATGCATCCTAGATCTGTTCTGTTTAGTGGATTATCTATATATGATTTATTATTGTCTAGTGACTGGTGCTTGTGTGCAATACACGCCTTTCACATATATATGGGAGCTAGCTACTCCATTTGAAGAATGAGGACACCCCTCATATTATCTGATTATCTGAGAGGTCTCCCCTCTATATGATTTGAAGATTTATGGTTACGATATGATATGATCTGTTTCTGGGCTCGTGGTGGATTACTATCCCTTTTCTTTTTCCTTTATACCTAATCATTGACTTATCCCTTGAACCATATTACATTCTGTTTGACCTTTGTTTCTGTTACTCTGTACTATTCTCTACTACTGTTGCTATCGTTATATCTGTTCACTGAGCTCCCGTAGCTCAGCCGCATTTCTTTTCCTGCGGCAGGTTTTAGTAGGAAGCTGGGAATGAGTGAAGAGTACCTTTGGACTTAGAAGACTTGATAGCTATTCTGGATTTAGAAATGACTAGAAGTTATCATTATTTCGGAATTAGTATTTATTGGAAGTTCATTTGTAATCTTGTAGTATCTGTATTTCATTTGTAACCTTTGAGAATTCTTGTATTACTATAGATGTATGCTTTGTTTTGATCTGATATGAAACCATTATTGTGATATCTTTACCCTTGTCGGGTTGGGGTGTTACAATTTATGGTATCAGAGAGACAGGCTGCGACTCGTAATACATTTACCCTTGACCTGTGAAGTTTGGACAACTAGGTTTCCACTGTAGGCGCTCATAAGATAACATATAAGAATTTGCTTTAGGATTTCCCTATAGGAACTTAAGTTCTGACCAGTGAGGAATGGGTAGACTATAAGGCTTTTGTTTAAGTATCATTGCTTCCGCATCACTCTGATCCGTGCCCTGCTTGTTGAGATCACTTTTGGAGATTGAAAGCTCACGCTTTGCACCACCTAAGTTTCTGACTCCGACCTCTGATTCTTTTGTTAATCATTTTGATGCCTCTTCGGGCATTCTGAGAATCTCCATGACGATGACCTAATTGATACATTCTGTTATTTGCTTTTGATAATCATCTATAAATCTTCTGATCCTATTTGAGTCCGTCTTAAACATCTCTGTTCCCATGAGAAGCTTTGTGGTGTTTTAACCATGAGTATAAGAACGTTTTCCTTTCACTTTTGCACGATAAGACTTGCGTTGTCGATCTGTTTTCATTGGATAGCTAATTTTGATTTTGTTATGATAAAGGATAGGTTGTTTGATCATTGACGACTACCCTCCTATGTTTCACCTTCGGTGTTTGAAAACCATTTTGAAATCCCCTACCATGATTTCGATTGTTAAACTTTTGCTATCCCTACCTGGTTTTGATTTTCATTTCCGACATGTTTGATAAGCAGTTTAATACTCCTCTGACCATCCCGAAGGTCATTTGACCTTAATGTGTTTGACCCATTCTGTGAATTAAATTACCCGTGCGGGATATAAAATGTATCATCTGATATTACTCTGTCCTTGCGAAATCCATTACTACTCCTATGAGAACTCTGATGATTAATAGCCATGGATATGACGATAATTTTGTCTCAATGTGAAATTGTTAACTGAACATGATGATGCTGATTTCTGATAATCTATATGCCTCACTTTTGGCAGTTATACGATGTTCGTATTACCGAGGACTCACAACCTACTTGCCACTTATGCTAAATAGCTAAACAAAACTCCAACACCTTGAATTGTTCGTTTATCTACCTCCACACTTTGATGAACCATGTACTTGACCTTGATATATGAACTATCCATCTGGCTTTGCGACCGTACTCATCCTACGAATCCGTTTACTTTTGATATATTCGATTTTGAGGTCTCTAAGTTATGGATTGGCTGGCCCTCATACGCTGTCAGGGACTACCGTATCTGATTTGTGACCTTTAGTAATATGTTTCATCCCACTTTCGTTATGATAACCGGTAACCGATCAAATCTGTTAACGCTGCTATAGAAGCATCTACCTCGGTCTCAGTTGATTGATAATTGTCCCCTGACACTTATTTGTATCCACTCTTAGAAAACGTTGGCATTGGAAGTTTTGTTGTGCAAATTTTCTGGTGTTCTCCGATGGAACTCTTGGGTTTCCCTCCTGTTTGAGAAGTAGAATGAAATTTGAACCAATCTCAGTTGACGGACCATGATGCCATAAAAGTTGAGAAATTGGAGAAGATGATGGAATATGATTTTGTTCACCTCAGTGTTTCATTTTGAATACCCTGTTAGTTGTGAAGAAGAAAGAGAAAACTTTGGAGTATCGACTATCGTAAACCTAATCGTATCACTACCATGACCATCTTTCAATTCAGCGTGTCAATGAGTGATTTATTCTATCTTTGTAAACTCTGTATCAGACGACCTCACTTAGTGTTTGAAGGACTGAAGAAGCAACCACAAGAACTTCTAAGAAAAGACACAACTATTTGAGAGTAACCTCCGGGAAGCATTTTAGTGTTAGGCACGAAGAGGAACAGGTAGATCATTTTGTAAAGTGACCCTTTGTTCGAGAAGAGTAGATTGGATTGGCATTCCGAGATTGTAGCAGACAACACTACCACACACCCGGTGACGACATCAGTTTGAGTTGGCGAATTTCGAACTGTGCTGGAAGACCTGTTTAAGACACGCAGTCTTGTTTCTCTATTCATTTTAGTTGTACTAAGATGAATTGAGAGCAGAAGCAGACTCGCGAATGGAAGATGCACAGTGACCATGTCAGGGATTCGCGTTCCACACCACAGTGTCCAAAAGAAGTGCCGAAGGCTGGAGGGACCAGACTCAAGTTTATATTTTCCTTTCCACTCTGCGATCATATGGACAGATGTAGACATACTACTTAGAATTGAGAGCATGTATTGAATGGATGATAATTCTGAAGCGAGCGTTTGTGTTTGGAAGAGTTGATTCTGTGAAGGATAAGCTATGGATGACGTGATTCACTTCCTCCTGACATATTTCAATTTCCGTTACCTGATGATAAGATCCTCTGAATGATTTAGATTCCCTTCTAGTAATTCCATTTTGTGCTAAGTTTGCGTATGTTGGAAGAAGGGTTGTTATGCGGATTTTGAAGCAACCACTGATATTGCCTGAGTTGATTCTGGTGAGTAATGAAGGATTGACGCTATTGGTGACGTATCCAATTCTGATAGACATTTTGGATCTGTTCCGTTAACTCTTTCGAGTAGTTAGTTCTCCTCTTAGTTATGGTGTTTGATTTTAATGACATCTGAGACTGTAGAAGGATTAGGCGGATTAAGATAAGTTATTTTGTTCACGACTTGAGATAAAGTATGACCATCATGAGGGCATATTTATATGATGCCAGTATTATGACGTCTGGCCAACGTGATAATACTCACATCATATAACGTGCACTTGTTGTGGGCATAGGATATTTCGAGAAGTGCCTTAGAAGCCTTAGAATTTCTGATAGCTGCTCAAGATTTAGACACTCATCAATCTGCATTAGTGAGACTTTAGGTTCATTCTACCTATACGCGTAATCTGCCTTCACTGTTATACGATTTGATACGTTTGGATTCTCGACACGCGTTTTGCTGACCTCTGTACTCCCGATAGGAATGTTAGGTTCTGTGGTAGAGCTTTCTGCCGTTTGATGATATCAAACAATCTGTTTCGGTACGTTCTCATCTGATTTGCCTCATCAAATTTTATGGACGGCATATCCGTCAAAATCCTACGTATTCCCTGTATCTCTTCCGAGAGAATACGATTATCATCTGTTACGTTTGGTATTTCATCCTTTTGAATCTGGATTCGGTATAGTATGTCTTTTCTGAAGAAGCCGAAGCTATTTTGATATACAAGATAGAGTCATGAGAAACAAGTCATGCACATTTCCGTTCACGATCCGTTGGTATTCCGTTTCGTCTCACTTCAATTTTCGAGGACGAAAATTTTTTTTCTAGAGGGGAAGAGTTGTAAAACCCTAAAAATTCGTACTCGCAAATTATTCAATAAATTTTGAACTTTTAACCTAAGTGCGGTATTTATATCTCTCACATTTTAAACTATATGATATGCACCTAAAATTAACTAAATACTAAACTACCTAATGAATCAAATACTTAAAGTTAAATATATGATGTTACTCTTATGTACTTATTAATTAATTCTTGAGCTATGACAACTTAAGGAATCAAACATTGATATGAATGAATAAAACAGGCCCTTTTGCCTCACACGTTTTTGGCACCAAGAGATAAGAATAAAATAAAAGACTTCCGAAAATACTTTGTCAATTAAAGGATTGTGTATCCCTGATTTATAGTGATTAAGCGGTTATATCCCTCATATATCACGCTCCTCTTGCTCCTCCTAATCATAAAAACCTACGACTCCAACACTTTTATTACTCCTCTCCAAAATTCCAACCGTATATCACACAACAAATACTCAAAAGAAAAACCCTAGCTCACCCAAGAGGCGACATCTCTTCTTCTTCCTTTTTTTTTTCAGTCGAGCACAAGAACAAACGCGGCGTACAAGGTGATCAGGAAGGCGTGCTGATCTTGGTTAAATTTCTGTTCGAATAGGTCACTGTTTGGTTCGTATAGGGTATGTTTGTGGTTCGATCTTCATCTCCCTTCTATCCTCATTTGTTCCGGATAGAGTTCGACACAAAGGTACCATTCTTGGTCTAGTTTCTTTTCGATAGGATCACATGAAATATAAGTGTTATCACCTAAAAATAAACTTTTGATCAACCCACGATATTAACGAATAAAGAGTGGCATTGAACACCTAATAAGATTAATTATAGTCGCATGAACTAATCAACGTGTGGATCGATATAAGGACACATGAACTGGAATATTATTCGTACAACAAAGTGAACTGCACCCGGGTGGTGTCGAGTATATGTCGTTACTTCATACGTGTTTGTTGTGTGTCATGTGGTGGTAAATTGTATGTCGAGTTAAGGCTGTGTCGGGCTGTATTTTGACGAGTCGAGTAGGGTAAATATTTTGGGTTCAAATGGATGTGCAATCAGACTTGTAAATGGTCAGGTGTTGGGTTTGATTTTGGTCTTGTTAGAACGTGTGTGGTCTCGTTTGAACTGATGTGGGATGTGTGCGAGTGCATGCATGGTTTTGGTGACGTGTATGACCTGTTTTTCTATTATCTTGCGAGCGTTTTGGAGGTTGTGTTTAGCAGCAGTCACTCGACCAAATGTTATCATTTCATGAACCCTAAGAACCTGTTAAAATGAGTATACACCATGACATATGATATGTAAAAATAACCTGTTGTTATGTTAATATTAATGTAGGCATAAGATATGTAAAACTAATATGTTGTCATGTGAATACTAATGTAGGCATATGTACGCCTACCTGCTGTTTTGAAAATGAAAATTAAACCTGGTGTGTCGACCAAATCTAACACTAAAACATGTTACAAAAATATGTCTACTCGTCTAAACTAGTTGGTATAGGCTCGTATTTCTTGGACAGAAATGGTGTTAAATTCATATGCTAAAACCTTTGACATGGCTCGTTAAAATAGTAAAGACGTGCACTAAAATTGTGTGTTGAGTGTGTTGTGTTTCAAGCTTAATAAAAACTACGATTTATACAATTAACCTTAAACCTTGATATTTAACATGTTAACCCTAAACTATGATAAGTGATCACATTTAATCCTAATTATAGATTTTAACCTTAAACACCAAATATGAAAAGTTACAAAAATGGAAAGTTGCTAAATATGGAAAGCTTACTAAAATAAGTAATCTGATTTAAAATAAGTTATTAATCAGACGATCATAAATTCGTGTAGATTCGTTGAAGATGGAGTTTACTTCCGATCTTTTCGTTTCTGGTTGTGTTTTCACTTGCGGTCTAAGGTACAGATATTCTGACCTTCCTTACAAGGTTTCTCATGATCTCTTTCATTTTTTGATCCGTTAGTTTCTGAACTGATGCCATTGCTATGATTCCATTTGCTTGAACCTTCTCTGTTGATCCCATTTGATATGACCTCTGTTATGAATCTATGTTATGAAAACCTTTTTAATTATACCATGGAAATGATTTGAGAAAAACCGATTTAAAAAGATGTTTTTAGATGATGCGAAACTACTTTTATATGAAAGGTTACTAACTTTTATGAACACTATATTTTGAAGACTAGCTTTATGAAAAACCGTTTTGAAAGACTATTTTTATGAAAACTACTTTAAAGGATCGTTTTATGAAAATCATGAATTAAAGGATTGTTTAAAATGGACTTTTGATAGAAACTTCTGAAACGGACTTTTGATCTGAACCATGACTTGATTATTGAATATGAGCCTTGATCTGATAAACTCTGATTTGGACCTTTGATATTACTTCTGAGATATTTGATATGAATCATCTGTTATGTACCATTTGATATATGAACCTTTTGATATGACACTCTGATTTGATATGATATCTGACTCTTAGTTTGATACCCGAGCCAAAATCTGTGACCCTAGGCATGGGGGTTCCATGTCCGTGTCATTGATGCACCAATGGCATGACTCTAGTGTGGTTGAGTGATGTTCCACACCGTCCCTTATCTGTTATCTGATATGCGCATTATATTATTTGGCCACTATTTTATCTGCTGGGGCGTATGGATGCATCCTAGATCTGTTCTGTTTAGTGGATTATCTATATATGATTTATTATTGTCTGGTGACTGGTGCTTGTGTGCAATACACGCCTTTCACATATATCTGGGAGCTAGCTACTCCATTTGAAGAATGAGGACACCCCTCATATTATCTGATTATCTGAGAGGTCTCCCCTCTATATGATTTGAAGATTTATGGTTACGATATGATATGATCTGTTTCTGGGCTCGTGGTGGATTACTATCCCTTTTCTTTTTCCTTTATACCTAATCATTGACTTATCCCTTGAACCAAATTATATTCTATTTGACCTTTGTTTCTGTTACTCTGTACTACTCTCTACTACTGTTGCTATCGTTATATCTGTTCACTGAGCTCCCGTAGCTCAGCCGCATTTCTTTTCCTGCGGCATGTTTTAGTAGGAAGCTGGGAATGAGTGAAGAGTACCTTTGGACTTAGAAGACTTGATAGCTATTCTGGATTTAGAAATGACTAGAAGTTATTATTGTTTCGGAATTAGTATTTATTGGAAGTTCATTTGTAATTTTGTAGTATCTGTATTTCATTTGTAACCTTTGAGAATTCTTGTATTACTATAGATGTATGCTTTGTTTTGATCTGATATGAAACCATTATTGTGATATCTTTACCCTTGTCGGGTTGGGGTGTTACAAGAGGCCTATAACCCGGAGTCAAAGAAACGTTTCGATGAGTCTGTGGTCAGGTTGGCCAATGTGCCATTCCCCTTGTTGGAAGCTTTGGAGGCGTGCAAGGATGCTCCATTGGTGTATTTAATGTCAAAGTTAGTGCTGGAGGAGCATCGCCATCCTAAGTCCAGGGAATTTACTTTTAAATCCCCAGTCGTGGAGGAGACCGTCCTGCCGGAGTCTGTTCTCCGGTTTGTTACTCGCCGCCCCAAGGCTGTTGAAGCTTATAAGGAATATAAGAATAGGAAGTACGGGGTGGAGTTTGACTACAGTGACAATGGTCTTGCCGTTGTGCTTCCTTCTCCTATTGTTTCCAGACCCTCTTCCAGTACTGGCCCCGCGGCTGTTGAGCCTGTGAACGTTGTCGCTCCAGAAGCTGCTTTGACCGGAGATGGTGGCGTCAAGCATGATGACATGTTTGATGCTTCCGTTCTTGACTCTCAGAATCCTGAGAATTAGTTGTGTTCGGCTGTTCCTTGGGAGGTATTTTGACTATACCTATCCTGCCGTGAATGTGAATCTTTTAATCTTGAAATTTTATTGATGTAATCCGGATGAATGTATCCGCGTATATTGTAACTTGACTATAAATATAACTTAACCATTTTTTATGTGTCTTAACACTTGGTTATTTATGTTATGTATTTGGTTTTGTCGGGGCTCATATGGCCGGACTTAATTTACTATCTCTGTGTGTCCGTACTTAGGATTTCCGGGGATAGCTTGGTAGGTCAATGGGTTTGCAATACCACATATATGCCTTAGATAATTGGGAGGTACAATGTCCTCATGCCGGGCTTGCAATTCCTCTTACACATTTTTAGAACTGCGGAGTTGTTTTTCTGGCTTACGTATGCATATGACAGAAAATAAAAAATGACAAGTAAATTTTTAGAAAATTCGTAGAGTTGATCGGACTCCACATATCATTAATTTAGTGAACTATATACATAAAAGATGACAAGTGCTAAAATGAATTCCCGTTGCCGGATTGAACCGCGGTCAGCCACAAAAGATGGGAATACTTACATTAAATCACAAGTAACATTTTTTGAGATTCCGGATATTCCATTTCCGGGGTAGATCTTGTCCATCTTAGTTCCGGAGTTTGTATGCTCATTTTCCTAATGCTTCTACAACTTCGTACGGACCCTCCCACTTGGGGCCTAGCTTTCCGGTGCTCTCAACCTGGCTAGCATCGTTGTTGCGGTAAACAAAGTCTCCCGGCTTAAATGTTTTGCCGCGAACTTTGGCGTTGTAGTATTTTTCCATTCTGGACTTGCTTCTTGCCTCTTCAATAGCCTTGACTTCTCTCCTTTCTTCCAGGAGGTCTAGGTTCAGCTATAAGGCTTCATCGTTCGCTATTGGGTCAAATAGAGCACATCTGAGAGATGGCATTCCAATTTCCACGGGGATCACGGCCTCCGTCCCATAGGTTAGTGAGAATGGTGTGTCCTCGTTACTAGATTTGATCATTGTTCTGTGCGCCCAGAGCACATGCGGAAGCTCTTCTAGCCAATCCCGGCTTCCTTGGTCAATTCTTGCTTTGATCCTTTCTCCCAAGCTTCTGTTAGCTCTTTCGACTAACCCGTTCGCCTGCAGATGTTTTACTGATGCGAACCGCTGTTTGATGTTAAGCTTTTCGCACCAGTCTTTGAAGGGGTTATCCCTGAACTGCTTGCCGTTGTCCACCACAATTTCCCCCGGCAGGCCGAACCTGCACACGATATTATCCCATACGAACTTCTTGACCTGATTACCGGTGATGGTTGCGAGAGCTTTGGCCTCTATCCATTTTGTGAAGTAGTCTATTGCTACTATCAAATACTTGATTCTTCCTGGAGTTTTTGGGAATGGGCCGCAGATGTCTATACCCCATTTCTAAAATGGCTAGGGGGATGTGATAGGAGTCAGGTTATGCTGGGGGTTCTTGAAACCGGCCGGTGCACCTGATAGTCTTAGCACTTGTTTATTATCTCTCTTGCGTCCTTGTGCATTTTCGGCCAATAATATCCGGACCTTAATGCCTTTGCCACGATGGCCCGTGGTCTAGAGTGCATGCTGCACGAACCCTCATGAATTTCTCTGATCACGTAGTTTGCCTGTATCGGCCCCACACACCGTAACCACGGCTCAAGAAATGATTTGCGGAACAGGACTCCGTTGATGATGGAGTATTGCCTTGCTTTGATCTTTAGCTTTCTTGCATTTTTCTGATCCGCAGGAAGCACTCCATCTTTCAAATATTCGAGGAGCGGGGTCATCCAAGTGTCCCCTTCTTCTTCTACTATGGCCATCACTTCTTTTTCCTCTATTGATTTGTCTTTCAAGACTTCAACCAAAACTTGCTTTGTTAGGTGGGCGAAGCTGGTGGAGGCTATTTTGCTTAGTGCGTCCGCCTGCTTATTCTGACTCCGCGGAATTTGTTTTATGGAGAATGTGCGGAAGTTCTTAATCAAGGCTTTGGCTTTTGCAAGATATCGCGCCATGCTTTCTTCTTTGGCTTCATATGCACCGTTGATCTGATTCGCGACCAATCTAGAATCCACATTTTCGGATAGGTCCTTCACCCCCATCTGTTCCGCTATCCTTAAGCCCACCAATAATGCTTCGTACTCTGCTTCATTATTGGATGCATCAAATTCAAATCTTAAAGCGTAAGTGAATTCTGTACCTTCAGGGTTTGTAAGGATTAGGCCTGCCCCGGATCCTTCTTGACAAGATGACCCATCGGTGTATAAGTTCCATGGCTCAACATACGGCAAATCTTCCGCGGTTACTTCCGTTGCCGGGGTTTCTTCTTCCGGAACTTCCGCAATGAAATCAGCTAATACTTGTCCCCTTATGGCTGTCCGGGGTCTGAAACTGATGTCATGTCCGCCTAGTTCTATAGCCCACTTGGCCATTCGGCCCGTATTTTCTGTCTTCGCCAGCATCTGTTTGATTGGTTGGTCGGTGATGACCACTATTGGGTGTGCTTGGAAGTACCTCTTGAGTCTCCTGGCCGCGTGAACCAGTGACAGAACCAATTTCTCCATTGGGCTGTAGTTTATTTCCGGACTTTGCAAGTGTGGCTGATGAAGTAGATGGGCTCCTGGCGCGGTCCTCTTTCTGCCAAAAGGACTGCGCTGATGGCCTCTTTAGCCGCGGACAAGTACATGATCAATTCTTCTCTTGGTTGGGGAGCCGTGAGGGTGGGAAGATTAGCGATGTGTTGCTTCATCTCTTTGAATGCTTGTTCCGCTTCCGGTACCCAGTGAAAGTCACTTTTTTTGATGCACTTCTTCAGTGTTTTGAAGAATGGTAAGGAATTTTCCGCGGACTTTGATAGGAAACGGTTTAGACTTGCCAATTTTCCGTTTAAGCTTTGCACTTCTTTAAGAGTCCGTGGTGAGGGTAGCCAGGCAACGACCTCGGATTTCTCCGGCCAAGCCCTGATTCCCTTCTTGCTGATTACGTGGCCCAAGAATACTCCTTCTTCTGCTCCGAAGGTACACTTTTTTGGGTTTAACTTCATGTTTATCTTCCGGAGTGTCACAAAGGTTTCTTCCACGTCCCTTAGCATTTCCGCCTCTGAATGGCTCTTAATTACCAGGTCATCAATATACACTTCAAGGTTCCTTCCAATCTGTCTTTTGAACGCTTTGTCCACTAGACGCTGGTACGTGGCCCCTGCATTTTTCAATCCAAAGGGCATTTTCTTATAGCAAAAAATACCTTGGCTTGTGTGGAAGGCAATTTTTTTCTCATCTTCCGCGGCCATCTGAATCTGGTGGTATCCTTTGTATGCGTCCAAGAAGCACTTGAAGGTGTATCTGCAGAGTGACTCGACTTTCCAGTCGATCTCCGGAAGAGGGTAACAATCTTTTGGACATGCTTTGTTTAGATCCTTGAAATCTACACACATTCTCCAGCTTCCGTCACTCTTCTTGACCAGGACCGGGTTTGACAGCCAGTCATGGTAGTGGACTTCTCTCATTATACCGGCTTCGACTAATTTTGCAACATCCTCATTAATTGCTTTGTTCCATTCCGGAGCCTGCCCGCGTTTCTTTTGCCTTACCGGGGCATACCCTTCCTGGATGTTAAGTTTGTGTTATGCCACGCTCCGCGGTACTCCGGTCATGTCGGATGGTTGCCAGGCAAAGATATCCAGATTGCTCTTTAGTAATTCACACAGATCCTTCTTCCCCGGATCTGTCAAGCTTCCTCCGATGGTGACTGTCTGATCCGGAAATTCTGGGTGTATTGCTACTTGAATCCCATCCTTTGCCGGGGTTTCCTCAGGATCTTGCTGCGGCTGGGGTTCCGCGACCATTTGGCACTATACCGGGATGATTTTTTCACTATATAACGTGACCACTCTGCCCTGGGTGGGGAATTTGATCATTCCATGGGCCGTGGAAGGGATCATTTTAAGCTGTCTTATCCTCGGCTGGCCGATTATACCATTGTATTGAGAGGATGATCTAACCACCATTAAATTCATCCAAGCGCTGGCTGAGTTCTCTTCATCACTTAGGGTAACTTCTAACAGAATCTGTCCCAAGGGCCATGATAGTTCACCACTGAAACCGAGAAGAGGGGCAGTAGCGGGGATCATTCTTTTCTTGATTTCCAGACTCAGTCGGTTGAAGCAATGTTCGTAAAGGACTTCTGAGGCGCTTCCGTTGTCCACGTATATCCGGTGCACATGGTGTCCGCCCACTCCAGCCTTTATTACCAATGGATGGTCTTCCCAGTCGTCCTCCTTTATTGGAGGGAAGGATATCTCCAAATTAGGCTCGGTACTAGAGGGTACCTTCTGCTTCACAGTTCGTTTCCAAGTCTGTATCATGAATATTGCTGGGGCTTTTCCTTGGCTGCGGCTTCCTTCTTGCCACCTTTAGCGGCCCCGCCCTTCTGGCTTCCGTTCTTGATCTCTTTTACCAAGTGTGCCAACTGGCCAGATCTGACCGCGTCCTCAATCTGCCTTTTCAACTGGAAACATTCATCCGTATGATGTCCTTTTTCTCTGTGGAATTCATAATACTTGTCTTTGTTTCTTGATTCCACCGGGCTTGTCATAGGTGGCGGAGCTGTGAACTTTACCGCATCCATTACAAGAATCTCCTTTGGTGTTTTTGTTAAAGGTGTGAAGCGGTCATTTTTTCTCCGGTCCGCCCTTGGATGCCCTTTGAATTATGTTTTCTTTTCAAAACTCTGGTTGTGGATGCCCGGGATACCCCCTCGTGAGATTTCCACGAAGAGCGGTCTTGCTTTTTCCTTGACACATTTGCCGCGGCAGTTTCCCCACGGATGAAAGCCGTAGTCACCTTCCACATTTCGTCGACCGTCTTGGGGATTTTATCATTGAGCCTCCTGATTAGCTCTGGATTGTTGATCCCGTGTATGAATCCCGAAACCTTCATGCATTCAGGGGCACTCCTCACATGCATACTTTCCGCTTTGAAACGGTCGACAAATGTTGCCGTGGTTTCTCCTTCTCTTTGCTTGATAAGGTGGAGTTCCACCGGATCTTTGGTGTATTTCTTTTGTTGGAGGAAGTAGGACAAGAAACTTTTGCGGAGATCTTCAAAGCTATCTATGCTCTTCGCAGGCAATTCATCAAAGCACATTCGAGCGTGGCCCATCAGGGTGGAGTTAAACATGTGACACCAAGTGGTCAAAGCCCATCGCTCGACTTTGGTCGCGGTACAGAAATTTTTCAAGTGGTCTTTCGGATCTCCTGTTCCGTCATAGGTTTTGACATTGGAAGGCATTCGGGTCCTTTTTGGGAACTCGAAGCTTCTGACTCTTTGCATAAAAGGGTCCTTGTCATCGATGTCGTACGGGCGATAAAGATCGTCCGCGTTCCCTTTATTCTTCCCAGACCCGGCTTCCCAATATCCCCTATCATAGTCTCCGTTTTCCTCCGGTGTCCGGTCCCTTCACCTTCTGGAACCGGAGCAAGCGGATCCAGACCCGCCGCCTTTCTCCCTTGAGCGGGTAGTACGGCTGTAGGTTGTACTTTGGCTTCTTCTTGGGCTATCCGGACTTCCTTCCACAAAAGGTCGTCCGTCGCGTCCGTAACGTCTAGCTTCACCTCTACGCTCCTTTCGAGCGCGGCTCTTGGACTTAAGCCTAGAAAATACGTCTGGCTTTCTTTCCCCCAAACGTGATTTAACACCTTCTGTTTTCTCCCCTAAATGAGTGAAAACGGCCGATCGGGGGTGTTTGGCCATTTCCTCGTTATTTTCAGGTTCTTTACTAAGTCTGGAGAAAACGCTCCGGGAGTAGGAGCTTTCGGAATGTTCAGGCCTCGCACCGGGGCTTGTCTTCCGCCTTCTTCTCTCTCTTGATTCAACATATCGGGATGGCTCTCGGGAGTATGAATCCTCCTGTGACTCGTCCTCGAAGTTGAGACGGGTTTTTAATTATCCAATTTTCTCCACATGGACTTTTTCAGCCATTAAGGGCAATAGTTGGTGGTAATGCTTGTCGCAGAACGCCTTTATTGCCTCATCTGGAAGAGAGTCTGCATGTTTCTCTCCTTCCTTCCCCTTCCCCTTCTCACGGGTGTTCCGAACTGTGGAAGGTTCTTGGGACGGAGAGGGGTTTTTTGTTTGATTGCTCATGGTAAAGTGTTTTTAGAAACGCAGTTGTGTAACTGGTCCCACAGATGGCGCCAACTTGTTAGTACAAATCTTGGGCACACCTCCGGACCTAGTTTAGACTAGCTCTTGGTGGGTGTAGATCTTGCGCTAAGTACTTCGTGAGCTGCTAAGAAAAGCAACACCGTTAGTTTTACCGCGGAAGGGATGTTCCGCGGTTGGGCTCCGGTGTGAAAGTAAGTATATATTATTTGGGAGATAAGGAGTAAGTGCGGACTAGGTGAAAGTAAATACTGTTAGTTGAAGGTAATAAATGAGATGGGGTTATTTACACTACCCATACACTTACTGTAGCTGCCTCGGGAATCTGCGGGCTGACATACGCCTTACCGAGTAGGTAAGCGTCAGAGCAGAGTCAACTAGCACCTTACTTTAGTAGGTAAATGTCAGATCAAGTCGGAGACACAATCCTACAAGATCTGGCTTTTCGTGGCTTGACCGCGGATGAATAAGTGTTCCGTCCCGGTCTGGAGAGACCGGGTCATGTTCTTGTTCTGGCTTGGCAAGACTGAAGTCCATAATGTGTATTGACTCTGCCGCGGTTCAAGTTATAGCATCCCCAGCTCAGTATGCTGGTCCGGGGATACTATACACGATCAATTATAGTCTAACCAAAGACGGAACTTGACAAGGTTAAACCGTAACGTATTTGTTTAAGAGGCTAATTCACATTTTCACTTAACATTTGTGCTAATAATGCCTACCAGTACACAGTGTAAGGGTTAAAGATGTATTTGTGGCTAAAATTTTTGGAAAGGCCACAACCCCTCCCGGTCTTCACTAAGTTCCATCTCTGAGTCTGGCAAAACATAAGAAATGTAAAATTTTGTGTATGCAAAACTGCAAAAGACTAATTTGATATCCTAAAGTTTGTTACCTTCCGTGACCCCCGTGTAGCTAAACTAAAGTTAGGCTGGGCGTAGTGGTGACCAACATCATCATTGCCAGCTCAGCGTCACATCAACTTTTCCTACACCACCAACAAAGTATAATAAGACCACAAACTTCACCATTCATACATACCCCACTAAATTACAAATTACTACAAAAAGCGTCATACACTCTCGTTAGAATGACTCATGGAGACCCGTTTTAGAACCACTATCTGTGAGGGGGTATATCTTTAGCCCACACTCATTGAAACAGGTTTTATAACCGGTCTCAAATAGGAACATTGAGACTTGTTTATATGTTACAACCAATTTCTATTATAAAGCAAACAAACTCGTTTGTGAATTTAATAACCGGTCTTGGTAAGAAGTATTTTACGAAAATTTTGTTTAAATTTTTTCATAAAATATCCACTTTTCACAAAAGAAATGTATTGTGACGGACCTCTGCCGCTTTGGCAGTTGCAGCCTTTGCATGAAGCGGTTTATATGTAGCAGGTTTCTTCTGAACGTTAGGAGGATTAATAGGTGCCAACAACGGCCCAAGAAGACTTTCACCCTTGTCCTAAATATCAACAATAATAATTAAGTTCTACAGCTAAAATACCAAAAAGCTTGTCTGAAACAAAATATATAAATATGATCCATACAGAACCTTGTGGTTTGCTGTTCACTTTTAACGAGCCAATATACTTGGCAATTTCTTTAATGTCACCAAAGTTATCAGGTAAGTCTGCATAGGACCAAAAAGATAAAATTATGTATCATATGGTTATGAAATTAAGGTATCTCAGAAGGATAGAGTTGTAAATAGCTGCAAATTATTTCACGAGAACAACCATTGAGCATCATCTATAGTGACTTCTTTTCTTGTAGTAATTATGATCAGCTATCAAGCAATTATAAAAGCATGCTATCTGCTTAATAAATCATGTAACTTCTGGAGTGGTGCTTTCCGCAACAATAACTTAGTCACATTCACAAAATGCTTAGCTTCCATCTTAACATGTCCCAACACTTGTATCTTTCCCTCCTTTCATTCGCTTTACACCATGAAATTGTCAAATATACCTTTAAACCATTGTAAATAAGTATATGAGAATGTTGCATATCAATGGTTTCTAAGTTAAGCAAATCAAGCTATTAGTCACAAAAAGAACTATCAAAAAAGATGCAAAGCTGTTAATTGCCAACTAGAACAATAACACCATTGCATAACTAAGAAGAGATTTAGTCATTTCTTTATATTTTTTCTTCATTTTCTTGAAATAGAGTCAGAAGTTTGCCTGATTTTATGGTTCGTAAGAGTCACGAGTCAACTCAACTCGACTCGTACGAGTCGGTGAATGACTTGTAAGAGACGAAGTCATTTGTTCGTCAAGGTCTTAGTCGACTTGTTTTAGGGGTAAACTGACTCCTCTTGTATAATACTTAAGACATATGAAATATTTTTGTTAAAATGGTACCAAAACAACACTAAGAATTAATCACCCAACCAACCACCCCTTGGTGATACTTTTATTTTAACAATAAACACTGAAGACTTGTCCCCAAATGGATGCAAGCCAAGTACAAATATAAGACAGGAATGGTTGTCCTCCTAATGAGTGCAACCTGATACAAAACCCACACTCTATCAACACTAAACTAAACCAAGCCTACAGATCAAGATGATCTGCTATAATCCCAGTATTACAAACAACAAAACTAAACCAAGAACTACAAACTAAAGATGAAACCCATATATGACTTGAGAGAATCGTATGGTGTAAACTTTGAGAGAGAAAGTGAATTGATAGAAACCGTAGCTGGTTGAGATCTTTTATACTGTAATGTTACACTTCAAACCCTGCATAAACAAACACTAACAAAACCAGCCCAAAGTTATAGTAATTAGAGACCAGGCATAAAAATATTTACAAAATTGCCCTTTGAAGGTTCAACTATTTGTAAAAAAGATACAACCCTTTCAACACCCCTCCTCAAACTGATGAACCTTCATAAAGATTAATCATGCTTAGTTTCTTAACCGTAGCACCATGTTGCACAGTACCAAGGGCTTTAGTTAAAACATCTGCCATTTGATTCTTAGAATCAACCTTAACAGTTTTGATCAACCCAGATGCAACTGTAACACCCCCAAAATAGGGTACAGTGGAAGACGTTTCAAAGTTTCGGGATGCTACGGGGATTGGTACACAACACAAGCATAAGAAACGGAAATACATTATCCGTATTAATTAAACATTTCAAAGTCAAATATTTATAATTTACAGTTACATTGATGCAAATAATGTTCTAAAAACGTTATTTATATCTTTCGATAATTTCACGTTTTGAGGATGACAAAATGTGAAAACAGGTTACGTTAAAATTAACGTAAACAAATTTTTAATCGAAAGTTCCCATTTCTACGCAAATCACTCTAGGTATGGACAAACAAATTTACAACTTGATAAATGATCAAAGAAGTGAATTTGTGTTTAAGACATCACATTTTTATGTGACAAAACATTTCTTTCAAAAATATACTTTACAAATTATTTTTGAATAATTAAGAAATGTTTTACTGGAAAAATAAGTTCAAAAATCATAACAGCTATTTTTCCCCCCAAAATCAGCTCCAAACTTCCCCAAATAAGTTTTCACCAGAAAAGACAAAAAGATGAGCGTTTTTGTCTGGCACAGTACCACGGTACCACTAAATTTAGTGGTACCGTGTGTGGTTTAGTGGTACCGTGTCCCAATAACGGCCAGATTTTTTCTGCCTATAAATACCAACCCACTTCACAGATTTTGGGTATCTTTTTTCACACAAAACTTTCTGAGTTTAATACTCTCATCACATCTTTTCTTCTTGATCATTTAGTTTAGTTTTTTTTGTTTAAGAGTGATCCAATCATCCATTCAAGTGATCCTCTTCATCCCTCTTCAAGTGCAAGAGAAGAACACAAGATATCCAAGAGGATACAAAGTGTTATAGTTGTAGTTAGAGCACTCGTAACATTTGTTACACACTTGATTGTATCATAGTATACATCAAGATTATTTTTCTTTTGAGAGTTTGTGAGGAAAGATCATTGTGATCTTGTAGAGATATTGAATATCTCTTGTAGCTTGTGAGCTAGTGTGTTGATCAAGTTGATAAAGAGTTGATAGAGTAGGTTGAGTCAAGAGAGTGTTGATCATTGTGATCTTGTGAGATCTTGGAGATCTCTTGAGTATTGCGTGTTGAGTGTGTGAAGTAGAAAAGATCAAGTGGATTGTGGTAGATTGGTGCTAGCTAAGATTAGCACTCGACATCTAGCTTAGTGTCGGAAATAAGATAAGCGACGTGTACGGTTTTCTCCGCC
The DNA here is from genome assembly GCA_021014915.2 of Artemisia tridentata subsp. tridentata. Lineage (NCBI taxonomy): Eukaryota > Viridiplantae > Streptophyta > Magnoliopsida > Asterales > Asteraceae > Artemisia > Artemisia tridentata. Next base: position 320,124,174 of record CP139506.1, on the reverse strand, counting down.
TAAAGGGAGGTTGTTGACATAGTGCTTGAAACTCTCGAGTGTGGTACTCGGGGAGTGGAGTAGGGCGAAGAAGAGCTTCGTAGCCGAACCACTATAAATCCTTTTGTCCCGGTTTAATCTTTCCATCTCTTCTCTTTACTTTCATTATTTAAACTAGTTAGTTTAGTGTAGTGTTCATTTTGGTGTTGATTGGTAACACATAAGATTCGAATCAAAGTTTTTCAAAGAAAAGTTTTTAAGAAGATTTAAAAACCGGCAAAACTATTCAACCCCCCTTCTAGTTTTCTACAATTGGTATCAGAAGCCACGTCAGTCAAGATTTTAAAGTAAATTGTATTTTAAAACTTGAATCGATCAATGGATTCCGACAAATATCTAGAAGGGCAATCTATGCAAAGACCACCACTTTTCGAAACCGATTGTTTTATATATTGGAAAACAAGATTCGAAATGTATGTGAAACCAAAAGACATTGATCTATGGCATGTGATGCGCGTGATGTGTCGTTGCGGTTTAGCAGTTTTAATGCCTACTCAAGTTTTAAATTTATATTTAGCCGACTTATCAATAACACACACACTTAACGAGCAGTGTACCCGGTCAGTATGAATATAATGGTAAGTAGAGTGTCGATCACTAAGAGTAGAACGTATTATCTCGTTATTCTAATCAGTATTTTAATATCCTAACGCAAGGGGGTTTCAGCCTGAGAGACTGGCACGATTTGTTTGCAATTAAATAATAAAATAAACCAATAGGCACGAATCAGCAAATAGCACACACGTACACAGATAAATACTCGAGACAATAAGAGGGCTGTCCTTATAATTAAGTAGATTGTCACTTGTTTTATTGATAGCTTTATATGAAGTGTATGTAGTTAACCCTTTCTCGTTGGTCCTAATCTTATCGGCGAGTAAACCCTTAATGATTACTTATGTCTAAAAGTTATTCCTAAGTGATCAATTTAGTAATAACCGTGGGAGCCACATTATTTTCCGCAGTCAAATGCCCGCAAGCCACTAATAAACACAGAGGTTATCAATGCACTAATAAGTAGTAACCAAAGACATCAACATATAAACTTTAATTGATGGGAAAGCAAGTATTAAAGGGAGTGCAATCTTTCGTTGTCACATTACACAAGCCACCAATCCTGATGAATTAAAGTTTGCTAACACAATAAAACAAAACTACTTAATGAATTAAACACATGCAGCACCTTCTTACAGCTCTTGTATCTTCGTTTGGTGTGTCTTGTGCTGCCTCCTTGACTGAATTCGTCCTAGGGTTCTGCTCTTCGGTTCTGATATATGTCTGACAAAAGCTCTGGAATTCGTCTGGTCTTGGGGTATTTATAGTTTCTGTCTGAGGGAAGATGCGGCGCATCTAGTAAGTAGATGCGGCGCATTGACTTAACTTCGCGTGGGGTCCAAGATTATAATATTCAGGAATATTCGTACACCGCCAGAAGATGCGGCGTAACTCCATGATTAGATGCGGCGCATGTCCTCTTGTATCTTGGATCGTATCTGGTGATATCTTGATAGAGATGCGGCGCATGTCATGAGTGAGATGCGGCGCATCTGGAGCAGATTAGTCTTGATCTTCTTCATTTCAGTAGACTCTTAACTTTATGCATGTTTTGCTCCATAATTAGTCCAAAATTGCTAAGTTTCACCAAATGCTTGTTTTTACCTGAGAATTACAAAAGTAAACGATTAAGTATCAATCCTCATACATAATATATGATGCGTGGTTTTGTAACCTTACAACAGGTTTTACCTCTCGAGGGATCTCAAGAGGCTTACAACCCCACCAGGCAGTGTACCTGACCGATGTAGTATAGTGTAGTGGTAAGTACGGGGGATTGATCGTTCTCCACAGGGAATAGTGTTCGTTAGGTATGAAAGGCTACTCTAATTAGGTCTAAGGGTTGAGGAAGATTCTTTTTTATGTTTTTATAGTTTTTATGAAAGCAAGTAAAATCTCGGGTTTGAAGGAGTGGGCGGAATTAGTTGCTAGTCAACTAACCCAAATTACTACGAATGCAATAAAATTAAATAACTGAAAATAAAATGTGGTGAGAAACTTATGTGTAGAGAAATGTGTTTACTTAGATTTCCTTACTCCCTAACTATCTTTTACCGGTTAATTAGTGTGTATTAGTTGCGTGGATGACGGGTGTATTCCTTAATACCATTCGTGGGGTGGCGTACTTACTTCCCCAACTCTACAAGCTCCTACTTCACTCCTATGTCGAGCCGGCTAGGAAGCTCCTAACATGGGATCACTAGAATTCGCTTGTGCATTAAATACAACCATAAAAACCTTTAGTACGCATTTGGTTCATGTTTCTTAAGACGTTCAAGCAAGTTACCGAATAGGAAGTTAGCCAGTTTTCTTAAGCCTAACATAGATAAACAATCATCCAATACAACTAATAACACATTAACAACCAATAATCAATAGCTAGGTTTCATTAGATCTAAGCAAACACAAGATAAATTTAGCCTAACATGTTAAACTAAAGACAAGAATAAGATAGAATCAAACAACACATAGACATATTGAATGATTAATTGATAACTTATCTTTCAATGAAACATGGAAGATCTCAAGGCAAAAAGCCCTGAAAAAGTAGCTAAAATCGTCTTAGGGTTTTCTCCCAAAATTCCACACACTAAGCTCTCCCTAATGACAAAAAATTAGAAAACTATATATAGATTTTTGGATCTGACGGCGTCACCTTATGGAGTGTGACGCCGTCACCTCGCCGCTTTTAGGGTTCCCGGATGACCATCTTGACGCCGTCCCTCTTTAGCTCTTCAAAAATCCATTCTGGCTTATCAAGGCTTGACGCCGTCGAACCATGAACGTGACGCCGTCCCCTTATGATTTAAGCCGTGACGCCCTTGATCAAGTTAAAGCGTGACGCCGTCAGAATTCACATGCTATTTTCACTGGCCCGTCATGAGTAAATTTCACGTCCAACTTTTCTTGCCAAGGCATGACGCCGTCTGGGGTTAAATGTGACGCCGTCAAAGGTAACTTTCAGCCGATTCTTGAGACTTTGTCGTTTTCTTCACTTTTATGCTCCAAAAACGTCCAAAATGCCTCCTTTTCCAGATTTCTCCTCAAAAGTACCTAAAATGACAAAAGGAACGATTTAGGGCAATATTTGATCAAATAAATACGATTTAGGGCTTAAATGACCCCTTAAAAGCGGTACACTTTTCGCTTCATCAAATACCCTTACACTTGAGATTTGCTTGTCCTCAAGCAAATGCGCTTTTATTTAATCAAAATACAAGTTAGGGGTCATTTAATGCTAACATAAAAGTAATTGCAACAAATAGTCGTTCCACTTTAATCATAATAAGCACGGAGATTACAAACTAGCACCTCACAAGTAGTGTTTAGATACTCACATCTCTCAAGTGTCATCAAAATAAATCTCATAAATGAAAACGGATAATATCTCTCACTACCTGTCATAGCAAATAGATTACCATAGGCTTGGGAAAGGATCGAAAACCTCCTCCACTAGGCGTAAGCACCTAAGATAAACTATCAAAGAGGGCTTTTAAATGGGTTATAATGTTAGGTGTAGGGAAAAGGAAAACACGGTTTTGTTGGATAAGGGATATTTTACTGGTGGCGAGTTAAAAATCTTGATCAATTACATGTACTATACAATGTTGCTAAGCCAAGACTAGACTTGATCTTAAGCTAGAAACGAAATAACAAAATAACAAAAATATAAAACAAACATAAAATGAAACGGGATGGTAGTCCGTATGTTTTTTCTATTTTTCATTTTCTCATTTTTTTTTTGTGTTTTCCTTGATTTTTTTTTTTTTTTTTTTTTTTTTTTTTTTGCATACACTTTTGCCCTACCATCCAAAATAATACATCATAGGGGCATTGCATTCCCCTTACACTTGAACTTTTACATAACTTTACAAATACTAATCTAACGACTCGAATTAAGATACTTGAAAAACTTGGAGTACTTTTAAAACATTTAGCACATATGGGGGTAATAAATGATGTTCTTCCCCATTACTCCATTACACTAGTACTTTACCCATGAGTCCCAATCGTCCCAAAACAATATGTACAAGGATATGACTCGACTTAGCAACCATGTAATCAACTAGATAATTAACTTGGGTTTAAACAAATGTTGTAACAATAATGCACTAAAAATGAGTGCATACAAGGTAGGCTAAGGCGATTTGGGTGTACATTTAAGTGGGGTGTAACAAATTCTTCCTTTAAGTAAAATGCTTAAAGGTCGAAATGAAAAGATAGGCTCTGAGGGGTGTACTAGGGGTATCGTGTACTAAAAATGAGTACAACGCAAAGGGTGTGGGAGAATTACTTGACCAATGTAGCCAATGTAATTATAACAAAAACACAGGTGCAAAACAATGGGTTAATCCTAATGCCTCTTATCATGTAGTAAACCTAACTACACGAATGTAGTCTCACTTGTGGCCTTGGAATGGTCCTAACGCAAGTTCTAGAATCTAAGTGCTACCGGTACACACATCATAGCATAAATGCTTTTCCTACCAATTCTAGGGGCGAACCTCACATATTTGGGGGTGGAAAATTTTTTAGTGGTACGGTTTTTTGTGCTAGTCATATAACTCCTATCCGTGAGACGCTCATTAAGATCAAAGTTTCACTCCTATATGTTGTAAAAAATTTTAAATTTGGCACTAAAATTGCCTTAACAAGTATTTCTCTCAGTTTTATTACACATCTACCATTAAACAAACAAAAATCAAGCGTAATAGCATTCTCTAAAATCGTACTTTTACCCTCCCCTTACACTTAAGATGAACATTGTCCCCAATGTTCAAATAACAAATGTAAAAGCATAAAGTAAAAGAATGAAATCAAATACTCCCCTGATTCGCTCGGTGGATAATGAAATTACACGGTTAAATCTTCCTCCAAAGAGAATGTTGAAACTCCATGACTAATGCATCGCCATAAGCTTGATTCCATAAACATCTCCTTGTCCAAAATAACCTGTTAAACCTGAGAAAACAAACACGAAAACCTGCATAACATCGGTGGGATAAAATCTATATATAAGGATATAATGCTTGTGGAATGATAATTTTGCAGATTCCTGGAGATTATAAGTTGGAGATTTTATAAAAACTTTTTAAAAACAAAACTTTCAAAAATTTCTGGAAATTAAATCTGACGCCGTCAGGTTATAACCCCTGACGCCGTCAGAAATGACCTGACAAAAATTTTCATTTTAAGTTTCCGGAAAATTTATGGAAAAACCTTTACCTTACTTCCTGGAAATCCTGCAAAACCTCATTATGACTCGATACAAGCATTTGACTCAAACAAATACGGATATGCATGTTAATTTATTATTATTACGATTCATGTTCATATGTGTTCTAATAAACCGATTTAGATTTCCCTTACACTTAACTTTTGCAAAATACCTTTATATGTAGTTAAGACGAAGTTAAAAACAACATAAAGCATTTTCACAAATTAGTTTTGAACATGAATCAATACTAATAAAAATTAAACACACATACGGCAATAAATAAAAACAAACAAACAAACAAATAAACACACAAAGCAAATAAATAAAATAAAGCTTGGGTTGCCTCCCAAGAAGCGCTTTTCTTTATTAACGAGTCTTGTAGCTAGACTCAAAGTCACGTACATTACGTGACTCCATCATCGGTCACGGTTCCTAGGCCATTCTCCTTCGATCCTCTACCAGAATCACTTTCATAGTAAAGGTATTTCGGGTCCACGTGATCAAAAGGATTGTTTCGGTATTTAAAACTAAGTGCCTTATCGTGCTTAAAGAATCCGCTTGACAGGTCAAAAGTGTCCTTACACCCCCTTCTCACATCATCATCACATAACACGAGTTGGGAACTTAACCCATCGAGCCCTTTATAATCATTCTCCTTGAATTCTCTCATCTTGTAAGGCGTTTGGTATGAGATTTCCCTAATCCCATCGGTGAAAGTCATGATCCCATTGAGCTCGTCCACAACCAAGCTTGTGGCCTGGCAAAAAGGTTCCCCAAAAACAACTTGCGATAACCTGGGATCGATGTACTCTTCGATATTATCGACGATTGCGAAGCTCATAGTGAATGTCATATTTCCTACAAACACCTGTACATCATCATCTATGCCGATGTCGTCCTTCCCTTTATGAATCATCCCCCATCTGCAAATGTTGTTATAATGAAACAAGGACATCACATTTTTGGGTAAACATGTGTCAATGTAGACATTATAAAAATGCTTGTGACCAATCATGCAAGGTATTTTGAGATTATTTGGATCATGTCGCTTAATTCGGCCAGGCCTTCTACCGTGTAACCCCCATGTGTTGCTACTTGCTGATGGTTGATACTCATACACTTCTTCACAGCCATCCCGAAAAATCACTTTCCTGACACCATCGGTAAATAATGCACTCCTATCATCCTCATCGAGTATCACTCCCGTTGCTTTTATGAATGGTTTGCCTAGAACAAGGCCAGTTAAGGATGGGCTGATGATAGAGTTCATGTTATTAATTACAGTCAACTCGATGTGAAAGAGGAACTTTTCTATCACAATTGGTACCCTCCTTATTACCTCGATGATATTAGACCCTTCATATTTGACTTGTTCAGTGAAGGCTTCGTTATATAGAGAGAGGGATATTGCGCTCATAGAAGAGTTGGGGTTTATGTAGGCATCTTTTATAAACTTTTTCCTAGAGGTGCAAGATATCTTAAAGACCCTAGGAGCGCCATCCTCTATTCTCTCTCCGAATCCCATAGGCGACCTTGCTGTGCCCCTCTCAAGTTCCTCTACCTGGGGGCGGTCTAGCAGTCCTGGGAGCCCATGAGGTATTTCGGATTTCTCTTCCGAGCCCTCCTCATCACTCACCTCTATTGTACTCGAGTTCTTTGGTGAGTCTAGATAGTCGTCGGGCGCCTCGGGCTTCTTTTTGGGAACTTCACCCTCCATTTCATTGTCCACATTCTTGGCTGTTTGTTGGTCCAAATTTGGTTTAGGAACAGGTATTGTTGTAATGGTGTTCACGAAGTGGAGAGGTTTCGAAGGGGTATGAGTATCTCCTGTTTTTTTTTTCGTTTTGTGATATGTATTTGAAGAGTTTACTAGGGTGCTTGATTTTTACAGGAGGGGGTGTTTGGTGGGTCACCATAACAGATTTGATCTCATTAACTCGTGCCAACTCACAAGTTGACCTGCCAGCAAGGCGATCATTGATAACCTTTAACAGGTCATCAACCTTGTTGTTCATATCAACTTGCTGTTGTCTGAATTGATTCTCAAGTTTGGAGAGCTGTGTTTCTTGAGAGAGAATAAATTTTTGCAGTGATTCCTCACGATTTTGTTGTTTATGCGTGTGTCGCTGAGGATAATGTTCAGACCAGGTGAGTGGGGTAGAGTCATTGAATGATACGCTACGAGTTTGGTTCCAACTAAAATTTGGCTTATTCTTCCATGCCTCATACCCATCTTCGGAATTTTTGGGCCCATAATTAGTGGCGAGCCACTTATCTCCCGCCTTATCGATTCGCGAGGATGCGAATTCTTTGAAAGCCTGTTTGGGAAGTTCCATGCAATCATGAGTGTCGTGGGGACCACTACATAATTTACACGAAGAAGTGATTTTGTTCACTTGGCTTGAAGGTTTAGGAGCCTCGTAAGATTTCATGAGAAACTTGACTTGGTCTTCAAGTTCTATGATCCTACGGTCGGAAGTGCTTGAATTGTTCGAAGGCAAAGATATTGCCTTGACCGTTTTATTCAAATCACGGGGATCACTCCAACTTTCGTTGTCATAAAGAGCAAGATCCTCTAGGAGAGCCCATGATTGTTCCGCACTTAGATCACGTAGCTTACCACCGGCAGATTGGTCAATGGTTTGCCTCGTGGAGAGATTGATATGGTCATAGAAGATTTGGACTTGGAGCCAAAGTTCTATGCCATGGTGAGGGACTTTTTGGAGTAAGTCCTTGAATCGAGTCCATGCCTCGTAGAGAGTTTCGCCTTGACGTTGTTGGAACATCAAGATATCATTCCTTAGCTTGGTAGTTCTTCCCGGTGGGAAAAACTGAGCAAGGAAACGAGTAGTGAGATCATCCCAAGAGGTAATGGATCCTGCGGGTTGACGTTCTAGCCACTGACTAGCTTGGTCCCGCAAAGAGAATTGGAAGAGACGCAATCGGGTCGTCTCTCGAGTGGCAACATCAAGGTCTATAGAATCAACGATTTTAAGAAAGTCCTTGAGATGTTGATTAGGATCTTCAGAACGAAGTCCATGGAATGCGCATCCGCTTTGCACCAACCGGATGGTGTCGGATCGCAAGGGTGTGATATTGGCTCCTTGAGTGAGCTCAATGGTGTTTCGATAGCCATGGTGGCTAGGACGGGAATACTCTCCTAAAGTACGGGCTCTAGGAGGTGGTTGTGGTTGTTGTGGTGGTGGGTTGTGGGGGTTAAGGATATTACCATCTTCCATGATGTCGGATGGTATGGTTACGAACAAAGACACGAAGAAAATAGATAGACTAAAGAAAACCTAGAAAAATAAAATAAAAATCTCACTAGAAAGGAATCTAGTGAGTAGACCTAATAGAAATAAAAATTCAACCTAAACAATAACTATTCCCCGGCAGCGGCGCCAAAAACTTGATGCGTGGTTTTGTAACCTTACAACAGGTTTTACCTCTCGAGGGATCTCAAGAGGCTTACAACCCCACCAGGCAGTGTACCTGACCGATGTAGTATAGTGTAGTGGTAAGTACGGGGGATTGATCGTTCTCCACAGGGAATAGTGTTCGTTAGGTATGAAAGGCTACTCTAATTAGGTCTAAGGGTTGAGGAAGATTCTTTTTTATGTTTTTATAGTTTTTATGAAAGCAAGTAAAATCTTGGGTTTGAAGGAGTGGGCGGAATTAGTTGCTAGTCAACTAACCCAAATTACTACGAATGCAATAAAATTAAATAACTGAAAATAAAATGTGGTGAGAAACTTATGTGTAGAGAAATGTGTTTACTTAGATTTCCTTACTCCCTAACTATCTTTTACCGGTTAATTAGTGTGTATTAGTTGCGTGGATGACGGGTGTATTCCTTAATACCATTCGTGGGGTGGCGTACTTACTTCCCCAACTCTACAAGCTCCTACTTCACTCCTATGTCGAGCCGGCTAGGAAGCTCCTAACATGGGATCACTAGAATTCGCTTGTGCATTAAATACAACCATAAAAACCTTTAGTACGCATTTGGTTCATGTTTCTTAAGACGTTCAAGCAAGTTACCGAATAGGAAGTTAGCCAGTTTTCTTAAGCCTAACATAGATAAACAATCATCCAATACAACTAATAACACATTAACAACCAATAATCAATAGCTAGGTTTCATTAGATCTAAGCAAACACAAGATAAATTTAGCCTAACATGTTAAACAAAAGACAAGAATAAGATAGAATCAAACAACACATAGACATATTGAATGATTAATTGATAACTTATCTTTCAATGAAACATGGAAGATCTCAAGGCAAAAAGCCCTGAAAAAGTAGCTAAAATCGTCTTAGGGTTTTCTCCCAAAATTCCACACACTAAGCTCTCCCTAATGACAAAAAATTAGAAAACTATATATAGATTTTTGGATCTGACGGCGTCACCTTATGGAGTGTGACGCCGTCACCTCGCCGCTTTTAGGGTTCCCGGATGACCATCTTGACGCCGTCCCTCTTTAGCTCTTCAAAAATCCATTCTGGCTTATCAAGGCTTGACGCCGTCGAACCATGAACGTGACGCCGTCCCCTTATGATTTAAGCCGTGACGCCCTTGATCAAGTTAAAGCGTGACGCCGTCAGAATTCACATGCTATTTTCACTGGCCCGTCATGAGTAAATTTCACGTCCAACTTTTCTTGCCAAGGCATGACGCCGTCTGGGGTTAAATGTGACGCCGTCAAAGGTAACTTTCAGCCGATTCTTGAGACTTTGTCGTTTTCTTCACTTTTATGCTCCAAAAACGTCCAAAATGCCTCCTTTTCCAGATTTCTCCTCAAAAGTACCTAAAATGACAAAAGGAACGATTTAGGGCAATATTTGATCAAATAAATACGATTTAGGGCTTAAATGACCCCTTAAAAGCGGTACACTTTTCGCTTCATCAATCCTCATACATAATATAGTAAAACAAGTCAAATTAATAGGATAAATGATAGTAATAAAATGTACTTATTTGAGTTCATCAAATATCCCCCCACTTGAACTTTACTTGTCCCCAAGTAAACCTTAGAATTTCTCTTATGAAAATGTATCCTAAAAGATGTTAGGATTTATTTTTATATTTAAGCATGTATTCGTTTATTTCATAATCACACAACTAAACACTTTAACGAATTAGAAGTATAAATAAATAATTTGATAAAAGCAAATCTAATCGTTTAACTGTCCAGTCGCGACGAATATTCTATCATAAGCTTGGCAAGTATACATATCTCCTCCACTAAAGCCAAGGAATAACAAGTCTAAAGCGGTAAAAAGGGTTTGTAGGCTTAAGGGTTAATTATTCTCTTTCACTATCGATCTCAAATTCCAGAAAAGGCGACAAAATCAAAAATACATGATCGAATCCACGAACACGATACTTGCAATTGCTCAAATCCTTAACTCGAATAGGCTAAAGATAGGTCCAAACTTCACCAATAATAATATATCAAAAAGGGCGACAAAATCATAAATACATAGCCGAATCCACGACTACGATACTTAAGATTGCTCAAATCCCTAATCTCAATAAATCAAAGGTTTGGTTGGATAAAGAATAATAAAGGGCATGGATAACATTTGGGATATAAATTGGTGTAAAATGAAAAATAAACAAAACAAATAAATTAAAATCCTAAGTGTGGTTAATCACTATCCCAACCATCCCATGAATAAGACTCATATCATCGAATAACTCACGCTTTAACACTTGAAACACACGCTTTAGGTAGACACGAATTATACTCAACAAGATCTTAATCAAAGAATAAACCTTAATTGGCGTTCCCTTAACTGCCAATTCCCATTCAATCCATAGATATAGTACAACAAATAGTGGCCATATGAACCACTTACATAACTTTACATAAGTTGGTTGAAACAAACTTCCAACTTTTCTTTCTTTCTTTTTCTTTTCTTATTTTTTCGATATATATATATATATATATATATATATATATATATATATATATATATATATATATATATATATATATATATATATATTTTTTTTTTTTTTTTTTTTTTTTTTTTTTTTTTTTTTAACATAGACATAGATGTGTAAAATTTCACCACATCACTATAATGATAATTCTGGATAATTTTTCCATACTTCTCATACTTCAGAAATAACGGTAATAGTGAAAGTAGTAAACACACGAAAAACAAACTCAAAGATATACAATATTTACTTTCACTCCAATTGCATTGTGCAATTTCCCGACCTAACCAAAGATAATGAATTACGCACGCGAACACAGGTAATGTAAGGAAACACACTTTGCCTATAGCAATTAACCAACCACGGATTCTAATCTACATGGTAGGCTAAGGTGTAAGGGTGTAACAAAACATTTTAAACATAGGTGTAAGAAACGAAAGGAATGGCTCTGAGTGTTTTTCTAGGGGTATCTTACTCTAAAAATGAGAGTAACAAAAGGGTTTATACGGGGGTTAACTAACCAGTGTAGTTAGTTAATAACACATAACATATAAAGGCTATTTGGGTGTAATCCTAGAAATTTACCAATTTAGACAAGTCATTCCAATTATATAAATAATACTCATTATGGTGGTCTCGAATAGTATACAAGCCAAGTTCTAAAGTTTACAAGTCACCGGCACACTCATAGATTTGTGAATTTTGAAAAATCACAATTTTTGAAAATAACGTCTTGTGTGCAGCTATGCAACTTAGATCTTAAACAAAAACATGCTAAAAATTTTTAAGTTTGATATATTAAGCACATTTTAAGCATAATTTTTGAAAAAGTTTAGGACAAGTAATTGTTAAGTGTTCTAATTCTCCAATCCCCCCACTTAAGTTAAACAACGTCCTCGTTGTTTGTATAAAAGGTTAAAAACTGGAAAATAAAAGAATTAGAACAGAAAAACTCCCCTGAGATTTGCTCGGTATGATCCTCCATTTGTATTTGAGCAAAAATCATCTTTCTTGTGGATTAGAACATTAAAGCTTCATACTTGATGTATCCACAGGAAATCCAGGAAACTATAATACCACCAATACTTTAAAACACACCTAAGATAAGAAAGGTTCAAACTTGCATAATACATTAGTAGTTAGATAAAAATAAAATATAAAAATTAAAACTGAAAATCATCAGGTCAGTCGATGCGCCGTATCTTATGGAAGAAGATACGCCGTATCGAGCCTGGAATTAATACGGATCAGAATAAAGATGCGCCGCATCCTTAACCAGGGATGCGCCGCATTAAAATAAACTGATAAACAGTTTTAAAGTCGAAAATAAAAATGCAGAAAAATTAAAATAAGATATGACCATTGCAGGAGATGCGTCGCATCTCAGAATTGAGATGCGCCGTATCCTCATGCGGGCCTGACTGACTCGACACAGAAAACAGAATAATAGAAATTCTCCGGGTTGTCTCCCGGCCAGCACTTGTCTTTATTCCAGAGTCTTCAAGTTAGACTCACGTTCAGCTCTTTAATATCGATCATTGATTCCTACATGGCCACGTAGGATCCATTTAGCAACTAAATCGTCACGTATATATTCATGTCCCAAATTCAAAACTCCATTGTAGAATCCATCCATTATTTGATATGGGTACTCAATCCCTCTCTTCATGTCATCATCACTAATAAAAAGGAATGGAGAAAATTTGTAGCAGATCCTACTAGTGGCATGTTTAAATCCAGGATGAGTTCGGGGCATCATATAAGTGATAATGTCGTTTCCACATTGAAAGGTGATCGTTCCTTCAAATCGTTTTGCATTAATAGTGATCTCCCTATAAAATGGTTTTCCAACAATCACGTCACCCATATTGCTGTCACAATAGGCATTCATGTCATCAACAACGGCGAACTCAGTTACAATAGTAAAGCGTCCAACGAATATCGGGACATTAATGAAGGCACCAACTACATTCTTTCCCTTATACTCCACTTTATTTCTCATAATGGAATTGTAAAACTTTCTTGACATGACATTGATTGGTAAAATAGGAAAGAAATTGGCGTCAATACACTTGTACCCAATCATGCATGTGAATTGCAAATTGTAAGCACAATCGGCGTAGATCCTTCTACCATAGTCCCAAGAACCATCATACCCCTCAAATTCACCGTAATTCCTAGTATTAATAACGTTAATTTTTGGACTATCAAGAATTTCTCCTTCTTCTAACTCAGATTCCGCATCATCCATGAATAGGTCATTGAATTCTAATGGTCCATTAAGGTCATTAAGTTCAATGTAGTCCCCATTGTAATGTTCGGGTGATTTTTCATGCACTAATACATCGTTCATAAAATTGGCTTCGAAGTCGAAGTCAATTAGTTCTCCGAATCCTTCCATTTTCCTTCTGAAATAATCACAAAAGCATCAGTAGGATCTGTTCGCTAAGAAGAAAAATTAATGAATTTAGAAACGGATATATGAATACAAATAGCTGATATCTGCAGACGATGCGCCGTATCCAAAGAGTTGGATACGCCGTATCTTATAATCGTTAAAATTTAATCAGACTTTATCCAGAAAATAGATACGCCGCTTTAGAATTTATGAATGCGCCGTATCGAATTAATTAATCAAAAATCGATATTTATTTAAAATTAAATACGTCGTATTAACGAAAGTTAATGCGCCGTATTTTCGTTACGTTTAAAAATACAAGATTTTTGATTCAGTAAGATGCGCCGTATCGACAGAGATCGATACGTCGTATCTGTTTAATAATTCGCAAACTGTTTTTAATTAAAATAATAGATACGCCGTATCTGCTAAAGCAGATGCGTCGTATGGCGTTAACGTTTAGAAATTTTTTTTTATCAAAAACAGATACGCCGTATCTTGGGGAAAAGATGCGTCGTATCGAATTAATTAAACGCGTTGTATTTTATAAAAATTAAACGCAATACGCCGTATCTGAGAGATCAGATGCGCCGTATCGTTTGATTTAGCACAGTACAACGATAGCAGAACAGAAAAAAATACGAAAAATAAAAACAAATAAAAACACACAAACAAAAATAAACACACAAAAATAAAAGAAAACAATTAACACACAATACAACAAATATGCAAAATAATACAATGATGCAATTAATCTAATAAAAAGAAAAACCTAATTAAAATACTAATCAAATTAACAGATAATAACAATTCACTCCCCGGCAACGGCGCCAAAAACTTGATGCGTGCGATGTGTCGTTGCGGTTTAGCAGTATTAATGCCTACTCAAGTTTTAAATTTATATTTAGCCGACTTATCAATAACACACACACTTAACGAGCAGTGTACCCGGTCAGTATGAATATAATGGTAAGTAGAGTGTCGATCACTAAGAGTGGAACGTATTATCTCGTTATTCTAATCAGTATTTTAATATCCTAACGCAAGGGGGTTTCAGCCTGAGAGACTGGCACGATTTGTTTGCAATTAAATAATAAAATAAACCAATAGGCACGAATCAGCAAGTAGCACACACGTACACAGATAAATACTCGAGACAATAAGAGGGCTGTCCTTATAATTAAGTAGATTGTCACTTGTTTTATTGATAGCTTTATATGAAGTGTATGTAGTTAACCCTTTCTCATTGGTCCTAATCTTATCGGCGAGTAAACCCTTAATGATTACTTATGTCTAAAAGTTATTCCTAAGTGATCAATTTAGTAATAACTGTGGGAGCCACATTATTTTCCGCAGTCAAATGCCCGCAAGCCACTAATAAACACAGAGGTTATCAATGCACTAATAAGTAGTAACCAAAGACATCAACATATAAACTTTAATTGATGGGAAAGCAAGTATTAAAGGGAGTGCAATCTTTCGTTGTCACATTACACAAGCCACCAATCCTGATGAATTAAAGTTTGCTAACACAATAAAACAAAACTACTTAATGAATTAAACACATGCAGCACCTTCTTACAGCTCTTGTATCTTTGTTTGGTGTGTCTTGTGCTGCCTCCTTGACTGAATTCGTCCTAGGGTTCTGCTCTTCGGTTCTGATATATGTCTGACAAAAGCTTCGGAATTCGTCTGGTCTTGGGGTATTTATAGTTTCTGTCTGAGGGAAGATGCGGAATTACTTAACTTCGCGTGGGGTCCAAGATTATAATATTCAGGAATATTCGTACACCGCCAGAAGATGCGGCGTAACTCCATGATTAGATGCGGCGCATGTCCTCTTGTATCTTGGATCGTATCTGGTGATATCTTGATAGAGATGCGGCGCATGTCATGAGTGAGATGCGGCGCATCTGGAGCAGATTAGTCTTGATCTTCTTCATTTCAGTAGACTCTTAACTTTATGCATGTTTTGCTCCATAATTAGTCCAAAATCGCTAAGTTTCACCAAATGCTTGTTTTTACCTGAGAATTACAAAAGTAAACGATTAAGTATCAATCCTCATACATAATATAGTAAAACAAGTCAAATTAATAGGATAAATGATAGTAATAAAATGTACTTATTTGAGTTCATCAGCATGTTATTACCGAGGGTGACTTTCAACCAATTCAAAAGAATCCGGAAACAAAAAGGGATGAAATAGTTTCTTATAATAAACAAAGTGATGAACTTAAAAGAAAATTAGCCAAAAATGATGAAGCTAAAATGATGATTTACAATGCTTTGCCTAAAAAGTAATTTGAAAGAATTTTCATGTGTAATACGGAAAAAGATATTTGGAAAACTTTGTTAGTCACTCACCAAGGTAATAATCAAGTCAAAGAGAACAAGATAGATCTTCTTGTTCAACAATATGAACAATTTTCCATTTTGAAAGATGAATCAATAGATAATGCTTTTGCTAGATTTATTAATATTATCACTAGGTCAAAGACTCCTCCACCTAGAAAAACAAATATTCCTAAACCTCGGTCAAGAACTCCTCTACCGAGAGGTAACTCTAGAAGACAAATTTATCCAAGTAACTATCCCGTAACTTGGAATAACCGTCAACTACAAAGTTACTTACCATTGGAAATTTGTCTTCCGTTCCAACATCCTAACCAAATGAAACTAATGCATGGGATATTTAATGCTAACAACTTTAGACCCACGAGATATTGGGGACCAAACGTATGAATGTTTGTTTTATTCAATAGATATGCTTGGGAATCGACTTGGAGCCTGACGAATGGGTCAAGGATAGTGGATGCACTAATCATATGAAGGGTAACCGGAGTCTATTCTCATCATACAAGGCATACAACGGAGGTAATGTCACTTTCGGTAGCAAACTTAAGGGAAACATAATAGGCAAAGGTACGATTACTCAAAACTCCCTCACTATTAAAGATGTTGAGCATGTAGATAACTTAGGATTTAACTTGCTTAGCATTAGTCAAATGGTAGATAATAAGTGTAGAGTTATATTCTCCGAAGAGGGTAGTGAGATCATTAAGAATGGTAAAACCATAGGCAAAGGAGTTAGGAGGAATGGCTTATTTGTTATGAAAATAGGAAATAAGCCTAAGGATAAGATTTGCTTAGCAACCATAGATGATAATTCCACTATATGGCATAGGAGACTAGGTCATGCCAATATGCGTTTAATACAATCATTGGCGTCTAAGGAACTAGTTAGAAACTTACCTAAGATTAAGTTTGATAAACACTTTTGTGACGCTTGTAAAGTTGGAAAACAAGCTCCCTCTAGTCACAAAGCTAAGAATATTGTCTCAACCTCTAAATGCCTAGAACTCCTTCACATGGACTTATTTGGTCCATCCGCCGTACGGAGCTACGGAGGAAATTACTACACCTTAGTAATAGTTGATGACTACTCTAGGTATACTTGGACTAGATTTCTTAAGAATAAGACACAAGCTTTCGAGGAATTCGAAATCTTTAGTAAGAAAGTCCAAAATCAATTAGGGTGTACAATAGTTTCTATTAGGACGGATCATGGTCGGGAATTTGATAATGAAGTACAATTTGGAGTATATTGTGATGCTAATGGTATTACTCACAATTTCGCGGCTCCACGCACTCCACAATCAAATGGGGTAGTTGAGCGAAAAAATCGTACTCTACAAGAGATGAGTAGAACGATGTTGAATGAACAATTAATTCCGCAAAATTTTTGGTGTAATGCGGTGGACATCTCAACTTACATTCTAAATAGGATTCTAATTAGACCTATCTTAGGAAAAACCCCATATGAAATCATGAAAGGTAGAAAACCTACTCTTGATTACTTTAGAGGTTTTGGAAGCAAGTGCTTCATTCTCAACACTAAAGATTACCTCACCAAGTTTGACCCAAAGTCTTACGAAGGTGTTTTCCTAGGTTACTCCCAAAATAGTAAGGCCTATGTTGTCCTAAATAAGGAAACAATGAAAGTCAAAGAGTCACTCAACGTGACATTCGATGAAAGTCCTCCACCAACTAAGACATCACCCTTGTTGGATGATGACTTAGATGAGGATGAAGCCATTAAGGTTAATGGCAAGAAAACCTTAGAAGATGACATTGAGGATGAAATAGTTGAAGTTGACGAGGCTGTCAACATTAAGGAATCCAAGAACCATACTATTGAAAATGTCATAGGAAACCTAAACCAAAGAACCCTTAGGTCACAAGCTCAAAACAAAAGTAATTTCTTTTGTTTTATATCAACTGTAGAACCTAAGAATGTCGGTGAAGCGATTAAGGATGAAAACTGGGTAGTTGCCATGCAAGAAGAGCTTAATCAATTCACCGCAAACCAAGTTTGGGATTTAGTTCCTCCACCTAAGAATCAAACCATCATAGGAACTAAGTGGGTGTTTAGAAATAAACTCGATGAAAATCGCGTCGTAACTAGGAATAAGGCAAGGTTAGTAGCACAAGGCTATAACCAACAGGAAGGAATAGATTACGATGAAACTTATGCACCCGTAGCTAGATTAGAGTCTATTAGGATACTCCTTGCCTATGCTTGCGCCTTAGACTTTAATTTGTACCAAATGGATGTGAAAAGTACATTCCTAAATGGTTATATCAACGAGGAGGTATACGTTGCACAACCTCCGGGATTCGTTGATTTCGAGAAACCGAATCATGTTTATAAACTCAAGAAAGCACTCTATGGTCTCAAACAAGCTCCTAAAGCTTGGTACGATAGACTAAAGGCATTCTTGATTGAACATGAATATACCATGGGAGTGGTTGATAACACACTTTTCACAAAGAAACGTAATTCACATCTCATCATTGTTCAAATATATGTTGATGACATTATATTTGGCTCAACTTGTCCAGAATTGTGCGATGATTTCTCTAAGATCATGCGTGACGAGTTTGAGATGAGCCTGATGGGCGAATTAAATTTCTTCCTTGGTTTACAAATAAAGCAAATGGAAGATGGTATCTTCTTTAATCAATCTAAGTATAGTAAGGAGATGCTTAAGAAATTTAGTTTAGAAGAGTCTAAGCCCATGAAAACTCCCATGTCCACGGAAATTAAACTCACGAAAGATGAAGAAGGTGAGTCCGTGGATAGCACTAAGTATAGAGGTATGATAGGAAGTTTACTATACCTCACGGCAAGTAGGCCCGACATCATGTTTAGTGTCTGCCTTTGTGCTCGCTTCCAAGAGGATCCCAAAACCTCTCATCTTGAAGCGGTTAAGCGTATTTTCCGATACATTAAGGGCACTATACACTTGGGATTATTTTATCCCAAGGGGACCGGTGTAGAAACTGTTGTCTACGCCGACTCTGATCATGCGGGAGATTATGTGGATCGAAAAAGTACGAGTGGCGTTTGTACCTTCATGGGTTGTTGTCTAACTTCTTGGTTCTTCAAGAAACAAACGGCTCTTGCTATCTCCACGACTTAAGCCGAGTATGTAAGCGCCGAAAAGGCATGTCAACAAGCACTATGGATGAAACAAGCTCTTAATAACTATGACATCCATCTAGATGACATTCCCATTATGTGTGATAATAAAGGTGCTATTGACTTGGGCAAAAACCCCGTTCAACACTCCCGTACTAAACACATCAAAATCCATCATCACTTCCTTCGCGATAACGTTCAGAAAGGAAACATTTCTATTGAGAAAGTTACCTCTCAAGACAATATCGCCGACATCCTAACCAAACCTCTCAAACGAGAGTCTTTCAACTATCTTCGTCTAGGTATAGGAATGATGGAACATATTCCATAAATCTCATGACTATTTATATATTTCACTAGAAATATTGAAGTCATCTCGTGTGTCTCATCTCATGACTCTTTGAAGTCATCTCCTTTCGTCTAGTCTAGGTTCTCCTCGTCAAAAGAATTTATTAGGTATAAATTCTTTCCTCATGTCAAAATGTCTCACTAAATCAGCGAGACTTATTCGTCATAAATCAAAACGGGATGAAAATTCATCCCTGCATATCACGGCACCACTAAAGTGGCACGGCACCATTAAATTTAATGGTACCGTGTATCTGATACATCCCATATTTCAGTCCTTCTTTCCCACATTATACATCTTAAACCTTCCCAACTTCTGCAATTGCTGTCAAAACCAAACCTCACAACCCAAAACTCAATTACACCTTTCCAAGATCATACTCAAGGGATTGATTTTCAAGATTATCAACCACTTTCACTTTTTCAACATAAATTGTAAGTCATTTAACTCTACTTTTCTTTAATTTTGAGTCTAGGGTTTGTTCATGCATAAAAATTGAATTGGGGTTTTTCAATTGTAATTGATTCTTTATGAAATTAGAACTAGGATTAGCCAATGCATAATCTTCAACTTAGGATTTACATAAACCCGTACATTTTAGTCCAAAATTTTGCATTTGAGAAATTAGTTTTGAGAAAAATCATTGCACTTTGGCATCAACATCTTAAAGTGGCCAAACACCCCAATTCCATTGCTTTTGAAAAATTTCACGAAATTAGGATCATGAAATTTTTTTCGTGCATTGTTGATACAAACTAAAAACATTTTTCCCATGCATACATGATCTCACGAATATTAATCGAATTACATAACTAATATGTATTTATCGACATATTCGTTTGAGCAAAAGTAAATTTAGGAGTGTTTGGGTAATCTCATTATTTTCTAGAGTCGAGATTACCGCACCTCCACATGGTTTGCATATAGGCACACACTAGGCACGTGTTCTCAAAGCAACCACTCTCAATGATGATTTTTCCTTATGTTATCTTATAGGTGACAAAAATGTCTCATGAGTATGATTTTGATCATCTTCTAACCGATACCTATACACCCGAAATCTCTCGTGAACCCACAACACCCGGTAACCACATTCGTGTCTATGTCAATCTTGAAACCCGTCGGTTTCATGAAGGTCAAGTCGTTGATCCATCCTTGGTTTATCATAGGGATATCAACACTTCATTTAGAGTTATAGGATTCAATTGCTTACTCCACATCAACGAGCACATTTGTCCTCGTTTTGTGTTGGAATTCATTCGACCAGTTTAACTCGTACGTAACGAGGATCAATCTTTGTCACTTTGGTTTTGGATCCGAAATTTTAAATTTGTTCTGACTCTCGAGCAATTTGCTCAAATTCTCCGAATTCCCAATCATGGGCAATGTGCCTATACCGAAGATTGGTGTCTTGAGTCCCTCTTCAACTATCGTGAAGAGGATAGTCCGTATTGTTCCTACATACCCTCTCCAACCGAACTCACCCAACTCATTCGTACTCATAAGTACACCTCTTACCCAAATCCAACGAAAATTTGTTTGGACGAGGTGCGTCATGAACTACTTTCTTGGGGAGTCATCCTGCGAGAAAATGTTCTTAGTCTAACAGGAAATCGTTTGCAAATTCTGGCGTGTTGTGCTCACATGATTTACTGTCTTCTAACTCAACAACCATATAATCTCGCCTACTTCTTCGCTAAGCGAATCGTACATCTCAAGGGTAACAAAAATAAATTGATACCCTATGGGATGTTCCTAACTCGTCTTTATCAACACCTCATAAACTATCACCCATACCTTAGTGGTCCTCAATACTCACTCTTCGATCCCGTCATGAAACCCCTAAATGAGTCATATGTCTCATCCATTCTCATTTCTGAATCCTCCACCCACTATGCACCCTTTGATGATCCAAATCATGAGAATGAGATGCATGCTCAAGACGAGAGTGTGATGAAAATGGGAGAAAGCTCAAGTCATAAGTAGTTAGTAGGGGATTAACATTTATATTAGGATTAATCTATAATATTTTATATTAGGGATTAATACTCTTTGTTATCTTGCATGCTTGACATTTAATCTATCACCTTGCATGAATATTTTATGTGATATTTGGATGATAGCTTATTTTGTCCCTTATGTTTGCATGCTTATGATTATCTTGGCAAATTACATGATAATCTTTATGTGCTAAGAATAGCTTAATATGGGACACTTTAGGAAACTCAATCTTTAGTGATTTGAAGCAACAACATTTCCAGGAAATAGTTCCCCTAGAAAACATCCCTCTAGCTGCCCAGAACTAGCCTGCACAGGAAAATTCGTGACTCCAATGTCACGGTACCGTTAAATATGCCACGGTACCGTTAAATTAAATTTAACGGTACCGTGTGGTATTTAGTGGTACCGTGCCCTTGTTTGACAAATTTTTACTGTTTCCTCTAGATCCCTAAGCCTCAAACCTAAAACCTGAAAATTTTGCAAACTCACATACACCTCAAGATTCTCTTCCTACACCATAGGACACTACCATTACCTTTAATTCAAATTTCCCAACACTTGCCTATATAAGGCCTCACCATTGCAAGCTTATCTTGCAATTCATCTTCAACCTCACACACTCAATCACCATGTCCTCCACACAAGAATCAATAACCCACATCTCAAAGAAACCTAGGATAACCGTAAGACCACCTACCAAACCTCTCTTTGTGGATCTTACAAAAGATGATGAAGTCGTCACACCACCATCCCAAGCCACTCCCAACTCGCCATCACCACCTAATGCACCCTCCAAAACATTCTCTACTTACACAACGTCTTCATCATCTCCCTCTCTCAATACCATGCCATCATCCATGGACTACACCCAATCACCCATCACTCTATTGGATTATGTCATGCCAACCCCATCACCAATAAACTCACCACCACCTCCTTCCCCAATCATGGGACAACCAATCCAACCTCATCCCTTTGATCTACATAGTGCTAATTGCCTATGTTGCCTCCACAACCGCAACCTCATCTTCTCCTTGAGAGATGAGATTCATTTCATGTTCTCCTATGTGGAGCATCTCTTGACACCACCACCACCCCCAATCATGTCACCATCTCCACCACCTCCTAGCCCACAAAACTAAACATGTTCATGTTTAGTTTTCAACAATAAACCTTTAGGACCCCTCTTGGAAATGAAGCTTGCCTCTAGTCATTAAGCATTTATGCTTCTTGTTGTTTCTTTTTATGTGTGTCATGTAGTCATACCTATGTATGACATTTATTTTCATGAATGAATGGGCTTTTATGTGGTTGTTTATTTTTGGCTACTTAGCCATTTTTTTCTTGTGGTTGGATATTTGTCATGCTTGCTACATGTTAGATGTTGTATACTTGTCTTCTAACCTTGTTTTGTAGCAAAAATCATTGCTCGATTCCTTGGTGTCCTCCAAACGAGGGGGAGTATACATCAAGGGGAGCCTTAGCAACCTTTTTGCTTCAACAAAAAGGGGGAGAAATGAGAGTAAACTCATTAAAAACTTGTTAAAACTAATTTTAACCTAAAATGAGTTTATGTTTTGTCATCATCAAAAAGGGGGAGATTGTTGATGCAAATAATGTTCTAAAAACGTTATTTATATCTTTCGATAACTTCACGTTTTGAGGATGACAAAATGTGAAAACACGTTACGTTAAAATTAACGTAAACAAGCTTTTAATCGAAAATTCCCGTTTCTACGCAAATCACTCTAGGTATGCACAAACAAATTTACAACTTGACAAATGATCAAGGAAGTGAATTTGTGTTTAAGACATCACATTTTTATGTGACAAAACATTTCTTTCAAAAATATACTTTACAAATTATTTTTAAATAATTAAGAAACGTTTTATTGGAAAAATAGGTTCAAAAATCATAACAGCTATTTTCCCCCCCCATAATCAGCTCCAAACTTCCCCAAATAAGTTTTCATCAGAAAAGATAAAAAGAGGAGCATTTTTGTCTGGCACGATACCACTAAATTTAGTGGTACCTTGTGTGGTTTAGTGGTACCGTGTCCCTATAACGGCCAGATTTTTTCTGCCTATAAATACCATCCCACTTCACAGATTTTGGGTATCCTTTTTCACACAAAACTTTCTGAGTTTAATACTCTCATCACATCTTTTCTTCTTGATCATTTAGTTTAGTTTTCTTTTGTTTAAGAGTGATCCAATCATCCATTCAAGTGATCCTCTTCATCCCTTTTCAAGTGCAAGAGAAGAACACATGATATCTAAGAGGATACAAAGTGTTATAGTTGTAGTTAGAGCACTCGTAACATTTGTTACACACTTGATTGTATCATAGTATACATCAAGATTATTTTTCTTTTGAGAGTTTGTGAGGAAAGATCATTGTGATCTTATAGAGATATTGAATATCTCTTGTAGCTTGTGAGCTAGTGTGTTGATCAAGTTGATCAAGAGTTGATAGAGTAGGTTGAGTCAAGAGAGTGTTGATCATTGTGATCTTGTGAGATCTTGGAGATCTCTTGAGTCTTGTGTATTGAGTGTGTGAAGTAAAAAGGATCAAGTGGATCGTGGTAGATTGGTGCTAGCTAAGATTAGCACTCGACATCTAGCTTAGTGTCGGAAATAGGATAAGCAACGTGTACGGTTTTCTCTGCCTAAAGGGAGGTTGTTGACATAGTGCTTGAAACTCTCGAGTGTGGTACTCGGGGAGTGGAGTAGGGCGAAGAAGAGCTTCGTAGCCGAACCACTATAAATCCTTTTGTCCCGGTTTGATCTTTCCATCTCTTCTCTTTACTTTCATTATTTAAACTAGTTAGTTTAATGTAGTGTTCATATTGGTGTTGATTGGTTACACATAAGATTCGAATCAAAGTTTTTTAAAGCAAAGTTTTTAAGAAGATTTAAAAACCGACAAAACTATTCAACCCCCCCCCCCCCTTCTAGTTTTCCACAAGTTATTTCGAAATTGTGGAAATAAGCCTAAATTAAAATATAAAGATAGGTCCCAATAAGGTTATCAGAATCTAAATTGATCCATAAACCATGCCGCTTGCCAAGCCTCCAATCACATAAACGTGCAACAGCCAGTTTATCAATTTCCTGAGAAAACATGCTAAAAAGGTCAGCTAACGCTGGTGAGTTCATAGGTTTAACCAGAAAGTATAACGGTGGACTAGGATAAGTTATTTGCAACATTGGACTAAGTTAAATATCAAACACGTATTCTGCGCACAAGCAAACATCAAGTGCCAAACTAACAACACAAGCAGTTCTGTATAAAAATGATGGAACACCGTAGTCCCCTCTCATAATGATAGTCACAGTAGGGCCCTAGGTATATCTGACCTTAGCAAGTTAACGGGTTATAGCAAATCATAACCAGGTTATTTAATACACTGGTCTAAGACAAATATCAGTCGCATGCATATATCTAACCTTAGCCAGTCAACAAGTTATAGCAAATAATAAAATAACAGTTAGGTCCATTAAAAACAGTTTTGCATGTTTTCTCACCCCAAGGTTTCAGTAAACAATTTATGAGTAAAAGTGGGGCTATGAAACTCACCTTAGCCACAACAATGCAATATTAACAATATCAAGAGGTAGAGCAGCACAATAACCCAAATAATAGCACATCACAACAGTATCAAGGACGGAGCATCATTACTAACTAACTGTGTTACGGCACAACGGACTCGGCACGACCTAATAATATAAAGACTCGTTTCAATATATATCTCAAATTAAATGCGCAAGAGTTCCCAAGAGTTAACCATTTATATTCCCGTAATTAACCCAATCCATTTCCATAATTAATCCATTACTGTTTCCCTAGTTAATCTCGTTTTAGACCTGTTTAGAGAGTTTGGTATCATCATTCGTGTAACGGGAGGAAAACACTAACTCAAGAGTATACACGCCAAAAGGAAACAAGACAACGAAATTTGACACGGAGAATATTGATGAGAACTCAAGTCAAGGAGAGATGACGGGGATAATTCAAAGTAACCACACATATCAAACTCACCAAGTAGCTGAAAAGGTTGGTAGTCGTCAATTATGATCCCATTAAGTTTCATAAAACATACATGTTTTATCTATTTAACCAAAATTCTCCATGACTCGTTCGTTCGTAGAACGTTTCAAGTCAAGTGACTTTATTAGTTTCCAAATACGTTTTAATTAACAAGAGATTATAAATATTATTGTTCGTTAGACGTTATTTTCATATTGTTCATCCGCTATGGCTCATATACATCAAATTCATTTCGAGTCTAATGTACTGTAGTCGTTTCATGTCTCAATAGTCTAATATGTCCAAAGTCTGATAATATTCCAAATCCAACAATAGTCCAAGTTTCAATATATATTTCAAGTTCTGGTGTTGCAAAAATCCCAAAGTATACCGACTACCAATCAACAACCAAACAAATAAATAATCCAACAAGTAATCCAATAGATCCAAATATGGTATCCTACGGGTAATGTGTCTTGAAAAGTCCGACGACCCTTCTGTTGGGATTTATAGATTTGATGATAACAAAAGGATCAAGATCGCCAATATGGAATTCTAGAAAAGATGGAGGATTCTAGAAGACTTGTTGAAAAAGAAAAAGATAAAAAACAGGATAGATTTAGTTTCCTTATACAATTAGGTTTCCTTTGTAAGTCTAGATGGACTCTATATATTAAGAGATCCTTATACATAGTTTTATGTGTGTGTGTAATGTGTGTTTAACGATGTAGCAGGAACACACCAACCGATCTCACCACTTGAGATCGGTCCAGCCCTAAGATCATTGATCCTTGTTACAGCTGGCAACATGTTCCATCTTGATCAAATAGAATTGGGGCTGGTATATGTAAAACCTTGTTGATAATAACATTGTGTTTATGTTTATCCCACTGTGCAAGTTATCTTTGTTATTATATATCCTAGTTGAGCTTTTAACGATCTTCAAAATTGGTATCAGAGCCCGGTGGCTCTTGATCTAGGATTCACAGGGTTTACTATCGAAGAGAAGCTGTTTTGAAGAAGGGCCGATTGGTTTTTCAAGTTTTTCAAGTTAATCGGAGTGTTTAGGGTTTTCTGATAATCGACTTTCCTGTATTCATTGTTCTGTCGATTGTATTCTTCATGGAAATCGGTTAATTAGGCGTTAAATTAATGCCCTAGACAATGACTTCAAAGAACGCAACTTCAAATTATGGTATGACCGTTTTTAGGGTTTTTGTATAATCGGTTTTTAAGGTTTTATGAAAATCGATCTTCCTAATTTTCTTTTGGCGGTTTAATATGGAAGTCGGTTTAGAAGTTATGGTGCTTAAATTCTGGTTTTAAGATTCTTGGTTTGAAGATATACGAAGATTCTCTTTATTGCTGCTACGATTATATTTTTTTTAGGGTTTCGTATTACCTTCTTTACTTTATTATGGAGAAAGTAGGTACTTTTAACGGGGTTCTCAAACAAAAGAAGGTTGTTAGGTTGTGTGTAACCCTAATTTGGAATCTTAATGTAACGATCATGCTAGTCTTGGTGATTGTGAGCGAACCTAAATTGTTTTCTACTAGTCGTGATGTTTTGAATGCAGATTTTATGATAAACTCTAGTAGAAACAAACATTCTGGATATGAAGGAGCAGTTTTAGTCGATTAATGAATAATTATTTGGGTAATCAGTTAAAAGAGTCGACTTGTAAAAGGTTTAGGACGAAAATAGGAGTTGGAAAAAGAGATAGAAAAGGAGGTTATGGTTCCATTATCGTTAGGGTTTCCGATTGACGCGTTGCATTAAGAGGTAGTTACTGATTCACTTAGTGTTGCTCCTTACAAGTTACTATTGCTCCATGTCAGTTAGTGATGCCTATTGATTTTAATGTTGCTCATTGACTTACTGCTGCTACGTTTGATTTTTAATACAGCCATTTGCAAGTTAGTGTTGATCGATGGGTGTTAGTGCTACTTGTTTAATTTTAATACTACTCTATTTGATACTTAATGCTGCTAGTTATTTGGTACGTTAATACTGTTGCTTGATGATGGAACTTAATGCTGCTCCTTGTTCTAAGTTATGCCACTCCACATGAAGTCGTATTGGATTGATGTGACTATTTAACTTCCTGGTTTAACGTGGTATTAGGAATAATGGAAGGCTATGGAAGCTGTACATGTTGAATCTGTTGTCGCACCTGTTTTACAAGATGAACCATGTTTGATTGAATCTGATCATGTTGTGCCTAGTATTACATATTCGAATGATCAGGCTAAGGTTTGAGAGTTCAAGTTAAAGGTTCGTGTGAAAGTTTGATTGAAGTAGTTATCATGTTCATGCTGATTGGAAGTTAATATTGCTTTCTACATGGTTTCTACTGCTCAACCATGTAACTACTCTTCATTGTTACTACTGCTTGGTATCAATTACTATTGTAGTCATTTTTAGTAAGCATTTTGGTGTTCTTTATGGATGGTACTACATGGTGTTCGTTACTACGGTGGTTAGTTATTCGTACAGTTCTTATCGTTGTTTCAATGGTTAATATATTGGCTTCAGGGGAAGCATATGATGAAGTGTTTAACCATTTGAGAGGAAGGTTTTTACTACTACTAAGTCATTATTACTACTTCTCATTTAAGTTTCTACTGTTTTTGAATTCATTATTCTTATTATGCGTCATGGAGGGTAATTTAAGACATTGGAAAGCTTAGATTAGAAGTTTAATATATGATTTGCAGCTGTAAAGATCAAGGTTGTTTGTGTTCTCTGTCCCTTAATGGATAATGAAAAAAAGGGGAAGATGTTACAAAGGAAACAAGAAACAAGTTCATAGAGATCATAAGTTAAGGGGAAGCTCTGATTTGAAGATGTACAAGATCAAGATGCTTCAAGTGCTCAAGTTGTTTTGTCATCATCAAATAGGGAAAGATTGTTGGGATTTATTGAATTAATGATAACAAAAGGATCAAGATCGCCAATATGGAATTCTAGAAAAGATGGAGGATTCTAGAAGACTTGTTGAAAAAGAAAAAGATAAAGATTAGGAAAGATTTAGTTTCCTAATATAATTAGGTTTCCTTTGTAAGTCTAGATGGACTCTATATATAAAGAGATCCCTAGACATAGATTTATGTGTGTGTAATGTGTGTTTAACGATGTAGCAGAAACACACCAACCGATCTCACCACTTGAGATCAGTCCAACCCTAAGATCATTGATCCTTGTTACAGGTTGTAACACGTTCTATCTTGATCAAATAGAATTGGGGCTAGTATATGTAAAACCTTGTTGATAATAACATTGTGTTTATGTTTATTCCGCTGTGCAAGTTATCTTTGTTATTATATATCCTAGTTGAGCTTTTAACGATCTTCACAATTGGTATCAGAGCCTGGTGGCTCTTGATCTAGTATTTACAGGGTTTACTGTCGAAGAAAAGCTGTTTTGAAGAAGTTCCGATCGGTTTTTCAAGTTTTTCAAGATAATCGGATTGTTTAAGGTTTTTTGTTAATCGACTTTCCTGTATTCATTGTTCTGTCGATTGTATTCTTCATGGAAGTCGGTTAATTAGGCGTTAAATTAATGCCCTAGACAATGACTTCAAAGAACGCAACTTCAAATTATGGCATGATCGTTTTTAGGGTTTTTGTGTAATCGATTTTTAAGGTTTTCAAAAAATCGATCTTCCTGATTTTCTTTTGGCGATTTAATATGGAAGTCGGTTTAGAAGTTATGGTGCTTAAATTCTCGTTTTAAGATTCTTGGTTTGAAGATATACGAAGATTCTCTTTATTGCTGCTACAATTATATTTTTTTAAGGGTTTCGTATTACCTTCTTTACTTTACTATGGAGAAAGTAGGTACTGTTAACGGGGTTGTCACACAAAAGAAGGCTGTTGGGTTGTGTATAACCCTAATCTGGAATCTTAATGTAACGATCATGCTAGTCTTGGTGATTATGAGCAAACCTAAATTGTTTTCTACTAGTCGTGATGTTTTAAATGCAGGTTTTTTTATAAACTCTAGTAGGTACAAACATTTCTGGATATGAAGTAGCAGTTTTGGTCGATTAATGAATAATTATTTGGGTAATCAGTTAAAAGAGTCGACTTGTAAAAGGTTTAGGACGAAAACAGGAGTTGGAAAAAGAGATAGAAAAGGAGGTTATGGTTCCATTATCGTTAGGGTTTCTGATTGACGCGTTGCATTAAGAGGTGGTTACTGATTCAATAGTGCTGCTCCTTACAAGTTAACACTGCTCCATCTTAGTTAGTGCTACCTATTGATTTTAATGCTGCTCATTGACTTACTGCTGCTACGCTTGATTTTTAGTATTGCCATTTGCAAGTTAGTGCTGCTCGATGGGAGTTAGAGCTGCTTGTTTAATTTTCATACTACTCGATCTGATACTTAATGCTGCTAGTTGTTTGGTACGTTAATACTGCTGCTTGAAGATGGAACTTAGTGCTACTCGTTGTTCTAAGTTATGCCACTCCACTTGAAGTCGTATTGGATTGATGTGACTATTTAACTTCCTGGTTTTACGTGGTATTAGGAATAATGGCAGGTTATGGAAGCTGTACATGTTGAATCTTTTGTCGCACCTGTTTTACAAGATGAACCATGTTTGATTGAACCTGATCATGTTGTGCCTAGTATTACATACTCTAATGATAAGGCTAAGGTTTGAGAGTTCAAGTTAAAGGTTCTTTTGAAAGTTTGATTGAAGTATTTATCATGTTCATGCTGATTAGAAGTTAATATTGCTTTCTACATGGTTTCTACTGCTCAACCATAGAACTACTCTTCATTGTTCCTACTGCTCAACCATAGAATTACTATTGTATTCAATTTTAGAAAGCGTTTTGGTGTTCTTTATGGATGGTACTACATGGTGTTCATTAATATGGTGGTTAGTTATTCGTACAGTTCTTATCGTTGCTTCAATGGTTAATATATTGGCTTCAGGGGAAGCATATGATGAAGTGTTTAACCATTTGAGGGGAAGGTTTTTACTACTGCTAAGTCATTATTACTACTTCAACTTTAAGTTTCTACTATTTTTGAATTCATTATTCTTATTATGCGTCATCGAGGGTAATTTGAGACATTGGAAAGCTTGGATTAGAATTTTAATATATGATTTGTAGCTGTAAAGATCAAGGTTGTTTGTGTTCTCTGTCCCCATATGGATAATGACAAAAAGGGGAAGATGTTACAAAGGAAACAAGAAACAAGTTCATAGAGATCATAAGTTAAGGGGAAGCTCAGATTTGAAGATTTACAAGATCAAGATGCTTCAAGTGGTCAAGTTGTTTTGTCATCATCAAATAGGGGAAGATTGTTGGGATTTATTGATTTGATGATAACAAAAGGATCAAGATCGCCAATATGGAATTCTAGAAAAGATGGAGGATTCTAGAAGACTTGTTGAAAAATAAAATATAAAGATTAGGAAAGATTTAGTTTCCTAATACAATTAGGTTTCCTTTGTAAGTCTAGATGGACTCTATATATAATGAGATACCTAGACATAGTTTTATGTGTGTGTACTGTGTGTTTAACGATGCAGCAAGAACACACCAACCGATCTCACCACTAGAGATCGGTCCAGCCCTAAGATCATTGATCCTTGTTACAGGTGGTAACACGTTCCTTCTTGATCACATAGAATTAGGGCTGGTATATGTAAAACCTTGTTGATAATAACCTTGTGTTTATGTTTATTCCACTGTGCAAGTTATCTTTGTTATTATGTATCCTAGTTGAGCTTTTAACGATCTTCACAATTGGAATCAGAGCCTAGTGGCTATTGATCTAGGATTCACAGGGTTTACTATCGAAGAGAAGATGTTTTGAAGAAGGTCCGATCGGTTTTTCAAGTTAATCGGATTGTTTAGGGTTTTCTAATAATCGACTTTCCTGTATTCATTGTTTTGTCGATTGTATTCTTCATGGAAGTCGGTTAATTAGGCGTTAAATTAATGCCCTAGACAATGACTTCAAAGAACACAGCTTCAAATTATGGTATGATCGTTTTTAGGGTATTTGTATAATCGGTTTTTAAGGTTTTCTGAAAATCGATCTTCCTGATTTTCTTTTGGCGGTTTAATATGGAAGTCGGTTTAGAAGTTATGGTGCTTAAATTCTGGTTTTAAGATTCTTGGTTTGAAGATATACGAAGATTCTCTTTATTGCTATTACGATTATCTTTTTTTTAGGGTTTCATATTACCTTCTTTACTTTATTATGGAGAAAGTAGGTACTGTTAACGGGGTTGTCAAACAAAAGAAGGAAGTTGAGGTTGTGTATAACCCTAATCTGGAATCTTAATGTAACGATCATGCTAGTCTTGGTGATTGTGAGCGAACCTAAATTGTTTTCTACTAGTCATGATGTTTTGAATGCAGATTTTATGATAAACTCTAATAGGAACTAACATTCTAGATATGAAGGAGCAGTTTTGGTCGATTAATGAATAATTATTTGGGTAATCAGTTAAAAGAGTCGACTTATAAAAGGTTTAGGACAAAAACAGGAGTTGGAAAAAGACACAGAAAAGGAGGCTATGATTCCTTTAACGTTTGGGTTTCTGATTGACGGGTTGCATTAAGAGGTGGTTACTGATTCACTTAGTGCTGCTTCTTACAAGTTAATACTGCTCCATCTCAGTTAGTGCTGCCTATTGTGCCTAATATTACATACTCTAATGATTAGGCTAAGGTATGAGAGTTTAAGTTAAAGGTTCGTGTGAAAGTTTGATTGAAATAGTTATCATGTTCATGCTGATTGGAAGTTAATATTGCTTTCTACATGGTTTCTACTGCTCAACCATAGAACTACTCTTCATTGTTACCACTACTTGGTAACAATTACTAATGTAGTCATTTTTAGTAAGCATTTTGGTGTTCTTTATGGATGGTACTACATGGTGTTCGTTACTATGGTGGTTTGTTATTCGTACAATTCTTATGGTTGCTTCAATGGTTAATATATTGGCTTCAGGGGAAGCATATGATGAAGTGTTTAACCATTTGAGGGGAAGGTTTTTACTACTGCTAAGTCATTATTACTACTGCTAGTTTAAGTTTCTACTGTTTTGGAATTCATTATTATTATTATGCGTCATGGAGGGTAATTTGAGACATTGGAAAGCTTGGATTAGAAGTTTAATATATGATCTGTAGCTGTAAAGATCAAGGTTGTTTGTGTTCTCTGTCCCCTAATGGATAATGACAAAAAGGGGAAGATGTTACAAAGGAAACAAGAAACAAGTTCATAGAGATCTTAAGTTAAGGGTAAGCTCTGATTTGAAGATGTACAAGATCAAGATGCTTCAAGTGCACAAGTTGTTTTGTCATCATCAAATAGGGGAAGATTGTTGGGATTTATAGATTTGATGATAACAAAAGGATCAAGATCGCCAATATGGAATTCTAGAAAAGATGAAGGATTCTAGAAGACTTGTTGAAGAGGAAAAAAATAAAGATTAGGAAAGATTTAGTTTCCTAATACAATTAGATTTCCTTTATAAGTCTAGTTGGACTATATATATTAAGAGACCCCTAGACATAGTTTTATGTGTGTGTAATGTGTGTTTAACGATGTAGCAGTAACGCACCAACCGATCTCACCACTTGAGATCGGTCCAGCCCTAAGATCATTGATCCTTGTTACAGGTGGTAACACGTTCTATCTTGATCAAATAGAATTGGGGATGGTATATGTAAAACCTTGTTGATAATAACATTGTGTTTATGTTTATTCCACTGTGCAAGTTATCTTTGTTATTATATATCCTAGTTTATCTTTTAACGATCTTCACACTTGTGTGTCTCATTTTCATCAAAATCCCTACGTATTTATTTTTTTAAATACACTTTGTTGTTAAATAGTTTAATAATAATTTATTTTACTAGTTAATCTTTTATAGTTTATTTCGTGTCCTTTTTCTTTTGTCTAATCGTGTCAAACAAAATATTAAGTCACACGGTTGTCTTCTATTTCGAGCCACGGTTAAACAACTACAACTAGTCTTCTATTTCGAGCCACGGTTAAACAACTACAACTTACGGTTCAAGCTTATACCCTTGTTCCCAAACAAACCCACAACCCTCGGTTACAAGTAGTAGGTCAACTAGTCAACGTAGTCCACATAGTCTCAAATAATCGAAATATAGGCTAGCCGAGGTCCTCCCGAGACCACAAAGTCTCGGCTAGACTTCGCCGCAGCCAAAACATCACATGTAATATCCAAGTCCAAATCACTAATTCACCATAATCAGCCATGTCTATTCCCACGGCTCGACATATCAACACAATATCAAACACCATTGAACCACAAAGGACTTAACATATGGTCTCGGCTCGAACCCACATCTCTCAAACAAACCAAATCGGACCAACAATTCATTCGGACCCAAAATTAAACTAAAACTAGTCCGTCTTCCTTGTGGGTCTCGGCCAACTCATAAACCCAAAGCAATATAACAAAATCAAACAAACTGCCAACTCATGGATTAAGCTCGTATGTGAGCTCTTTACTCGTGGCACACAACCTAAAACACAACACAACGCAAATGATGATACCAATCTTACCCTCGTTTCATTTTTATTCCAAAAATCGTTTCACAACCCGTTTTATTTCCCACCGATTCACACCGATCCTTCTTACCACTTTAAATTCGTTTTTCATTTTCAATTCACTTACCAAAATATAAGAAATAAAAACAAAACAAAAACGTGAGGCGTGGTAGCGCATGGAAACCAATACTCGGAGTAAGGTGAGAGTGATGGTAATTGAGGTGTTGACAGCTGTGTGTGATGGCGGTGAGGTGGTGTGACGCGGCGGTGATGGCCATAGAGTAACAATCATGGGAAATAACCTTTGCTCTAACTCCACAAGCCTTTATAACCATAAGATCTACACCAAGAGGATGGTAGAAGTGGTGGTCGGCAGTGGCGGTGTATGGTGGTAGCGCGTAGAGGGAAGTTAACGCGCGTGGATCGCAGATCCGTCTTCAAAATGGTGGAATAAAGGTGGGTTTAGTGACATTTTAACTCTGGGAGTGGCGGTGGTGGTGGCGGTATTATGGCGACGTCGGCAGGTTTTTGGGGGAGAGAGAGAGAGGGTATTTTAATTAGATTTTAGGGTTTGTGAGTGAGAGATATGAGATATTTATTATTAGGTTTCTGCCGAAAGTGAAATTAACTAAAATGAGGGGGCGCGGGTGTAACTTACCGTGAGGGGCTAGATTTGTGTCTTTGATATTCTTTTAACGTATTGACTCTTGGGCTTGTTTATGCTAGTAAAATTATCCGTGAGACTTTCTAAGTTGCGCCAAAATTTTTAGAATTGTTTTTTCCGTTAAGCATGATTATTTATATGCCTATGCTTGTTCAAAACATCTTAAATCATTTATTCCACGTATTATTAGCGGTTGCAATTCGGGTCGGGTTCGAGTTGGCGGGTTCGGGTTGACAGGTTGGCGGGTCAGAAAACCCGAACCCGAACCTGCTAAATAGGTTACACGTGTTTAATAGGTTAAACGGGTTTTGGTTTGACCCATGTAACCCGTTTATATACTATAGGTGGCACATTAAACGGGTTAAATAGGTTTAATGGGTTTGTGGGTCGACCCGTTTAACCCATTTAACCCGTATAATAAAATATAAATAATTTTAATTTAAGAAAAAAAATCTTAAATGGGTTAGCGGGTCGACCCGCTTAATTTATTCCCAACCCGAACCTGACCTGTTTAATAAACGGGTTAGATGGGTCGACCCAAACCCGACCCGAAATCTATTTAGACTCAACCCGAACCTGTTAATTGTCATGTCGATTTCAGGTCGGGTTTCGTGTCGGGTCAGAAATTGCCACCCCTACGTATTATTAGGTTTAGACTCGTGCCGACTCGCGTTGTGTAAAATCTCAGATTCTACGGGGAAACTTCACGTATCACATAACAATATTCCAATAAAATTCCATATATTCCAAAAACTGTTAGGAATTAAATGTTCAAGTACCTGGTTTTGTGTTTGTACTGCTAAGGAATAACACTAACAGTACTAACTGAGTTAGTACTGCTAGTGTAAATATTAGTACTGCCAGGTTTAAATTGATGCTACTGAAGATATAACTAACAATACTAACTGACTGAGTTAGTACTGCTAGTATAGAAGTTGGTACTGCTGGTTTACATGAAGACTGAAGATGGTACTGCTTATGAAGACGTGTAAGAAGATAAGTATAGAATAGATTTTGTGTATATCTTATAGAGTTAGAGTTATACGTATATTCTACATGTTTAGAATATTATACTTATCTTGTAAAGGACTCCTTGCGCTATAAAAGGAGGTCCTAGGTTAGATGATTTAGATATATGTTTTGTTAAGCTTCAAGCTTTGTGAACCCTAGTGATAATCAAGATCACTCGTATTATACATAATAATATAGAAGCGTTTGGTGAAATCATAAACTGTTCATATAGTTCATTAATATTACATTCAAAATCTTCTAAGTATCAAGTAATAGATTCCGCATACTATTTGGTATATACTCAAAGTATCCTCAACACAACTCACATGTGTTTAGATCCTCTCAAGTGGTATCAGAGCCAGGTTTCTAATACTTTGATTTAGAAGATACCTTACAGAAGAACTCTTTATTCCCTTTAAAGAAGATGGACATGGAGACTACTCAGACCAACACTGTTGCCAAGTTGCCTATACTCAAACAGAATGACTTCGAGATGTAGAGACTAAGGATTGAACAGTACTCCCAAGTGTAGGATTATGCACTTTGGGAAATCATAGAGGATGGGAACTCCTTCAAACCATCAACAACTGAAACAACAGTTGATGGTCAGAAAGTCACAACAGTGAACACTTCTCCTGTTACTGCAGAAGAAAACCTCCAGAAAAAGAATGATGTTAAAGCAAGGAGCTTGTTACTAATGACCATTCCTAATGATCAACTACTGACCTTCAGCAAATACAAGGATGCCAAATCCTTGTTTGAAGCAATAACTACCAGGTTTGGTGGTAATGAGGCCACCAAAAAGACACAAAAGACCTTACTGAAGTAGAGTTTTGAGAACTTCAGTGCTACTAGCAATGAATCTCTCGATCATATGTTCAACAGGCTGTAAACGATAATCAGCCAACTGGCTGTATTAGGTGTTGAGATCCGTCAAGAAGACCTTAATTCCAAATTCCTAAGAAGTTTGCCTGCTGATTGGTACACTCATGTGGTTGTCTGAAAAAACAAGCCAGAAATTGATACAATGAGCCTTAATGATTTGTACAACAATTCTAAAATTGTTGAACAGGAATTGAAGAAGTCTGGAAGTTCAAGTTCAAGTTCTTGGAACATGGCATTTGTGTCATCTCCCAGCAATATCAGTCCAGAGGAGGTTAATGTGGCTTCAGGAGTTAGTACTGCTAACCCTAATGTTAGTACTGCTAGTTCTCAAACTAGTACTGCTGGCATAAGTGATACTACATTCTATGCTTTCCTGACAAGTCAAGCCAATGTGTCTCTGCTATCCCATGAAGATCTTGAACATATAAATGAAGATGATCTGGAAGAGATGGACTTGAAGTGGTAGGTAGCACTGCTAAGCATGAGAGCCAAGAAATTCTGGCAGAAAACAGGGAAGAAGATCACAATCAGTGGTAGTGATACAGCTGGTTTTGATAAATCTAAGGTGGAGTGTTTCAACAGCCACAAGTTGGGACATTTTTCTAGAGAATGAAGAAGACCAAGGCGGCAGGACAACAAAAGCAAGGGGTATGGGAACAAGCAGGAAACTAGGAAGGCTGTGGAAGTGGAAGAACCATCTTCAAAAGAGATGGTTGCCATTGACGGTCTTAGATAAGATTGGAGCTTCATGGTTGATGAGGAAGAAGCACCAACTAAGATGGCACTCATGGCATTTTCTGACTCTGAGGTACATTCACTAAAAAGTTGTTCAAAATCTTGTTCTGCGTTAAAAGATTATGAACACTTAAAAAGAATTATGATGATTAAAGGGTAGAGCTAAACCAAACTAATTATAATTTAGCAAATCATAAAAGAGGTATAGCTGTCTTAGAAGAACAAATTTTGTTTTATAAGAAAAATGAGTCTGTCTTTTCTGAAGATATAGTTGTGCTTAAAAGAGACATGGTTCATAAAGATGCTGAGATAAGTGTGCTTAGAGCTGCTTTGGAAAAGATTAAGAAAGCAAAAGATAACATACAATTAAGTGTAGACACTCAAGAATATGCATATAAAGGAGTTAATAAGATCATTAAGTGTCAACTGGTTAATAAAGCTAAGTCAGGTTCAGGTTACAAAATGTGTCCACCTCCACATAGAGGAGTACCTTCACCCCCAGGTATTGACTTAGAACACACAAGTTTATATGAATTTAAGAGCCTAAATTTGAATATGGATCTAAGGCTAAAGAAAGTGTGTGTATTGAAAAACCTGATGTAGTTAATGAGTCTTCTGAGAGTGCCAGTGACACCTCACTTGTTGAGGAAAAGGTGTCAGATGATAAAAGGAACTAAGATGCACCAATTATTGAAGATTGGGAATCTGATGATGGGATCAGGTTGAATCTAAAATTAAAATAGAAAAGCAAAAAGAAACTACTATTCCTAAGGCTGTTAAGGTAGAAAAAGCTACACCCAGAAAACAAGTTAAACAAGCTAGGCCAACAATTAAATATAATGAGTTGTATAGGTCAACAAGTAGGTCTCAATGCCCTAAGGGGAAACCAGAGAAACTGGAACAATCTTAAGTCTCAACAACTAGGCAATGAGTTTATCATGTACAATAAGGCTTGCTATACTTGTGGTAGTTTTGATCACTTGCAGGCTTTTTGCAACCATCATGGGAAAAGGATGGTTAATGGGAATACAAGGGTGCATGGGAATACAAATGAAAGGGTGAACATAAACCTTTTTTCGAGAAAAACTCACCCTAAAGTTAACAGTAATATGATTCCCAAAGCAATTTTGATGAAGTCTGGCATCAAACCTTTTTATACTGCTAGACCAAAAGTTAGTACCGCCAGACCAATCAAGACAGTTTACCCCAAACAAGCTGTTTCAAGTGCTAGACCAATAACATGTTTTACAAAATCAGCACAACAAAACAGGCCTCATTTTGTGAAAGTAGTGATTCATAACAAAATTTCGAATCAAAAAGTTAAAACTGCTAGGCCAGCAGTTTGTACTGCTAGGCCAAGAATCACTGCTAGGGGAAATAGGGTAAATGTTGTTAAGGCCTCAGCATGTTGGGTATGGAGACCTATCAAACCCAATGGTGCGTCAATCACAATAAAGAAATATGATTACATTGATGCACAGGAAAGATCCAAGTCAGTAACGGCTTGGGTCCTCAAAGGAAACTAATTTTCTTTATTGTATGTGGAGGGACATCCACAACAAGATGATGAAGAAGATCAAAGATATGCTGATAGTGGATGCTCTAGGCACATGACTGGGAACATGTCCTACCTCTCATACTTTACACCTATGGATGGAGGATATGTTACCTTTGGGGGAGGAATTGGTGGCAGAATTACTGGTAAAGGTACTTTAAAAACCGGTAAAATTGACTTTGAAGATGTGTATTTTGTGCAGGAACTCAAGTATAATTTCTTTAGTGTCTCACAAATGTGTGACAAAAAGAACAAAGTTCTTTTTACAGAAACTGAATGTCTTGTTCTTTCTCCTGACTTTAAGCTACCTGATTAAAGTCAAGTACTAATTAAAGTTCCTAGAAAGGGCAATATGTACAGTGTTGACATGAAGAAAATTGTTCCTAAAAAGGCTCTAACTTGTCTTGTTGCAAAAGCCACATTGGATGAGCCAATTCTTTGGCATAGGAGACTTGGTCATGTTAATTTTAAAACCATAAATAAGATTGTTAAAGATGGTTTGGTAAGACGCTTGCCTCAAAAACGTTTTGAAAATGACCAAACTTGTGTTGCCTGTCTCAAAGGAAAACAACACAAAGCTTCTTATAAGCCTAAGACCCAGAACTCTATTACTCAACCATTATTCATGCTTCATATGGACTTGTTTGGTCCTACTTTTGTGAGTAGTATACAGCATAAGAAATACTGTCTTGTGGTAACTGATGATTATAGCAGGTTCACATGGGTTTTCTTTCTAGGATCTAAGGATGAAACAAGTAGCATTCTTAAGACTTTTATAACTGAAATAGAAAAACTAGTTGATAAGAAAGTGAAAATCATCAGGTGTGACAATGGGACAAAATTTAAAAATAGAGTTATGGATGAATTTTGTAGAGAAAAAGGTATTAAGAGAGAGTTTAGTGTAGCTAGAACTCCTCAGAAGAATGAGGTTGCTGAAAGGAGGAATAGGACACTAATAGAGGCTGCTAGGACCATGTTGGCTAATTCTAAATTGCCCATTACTTTTTGGGCTGAAGCAGTTAATACTGCTTGTTATGTGCAGAACAGGGTTCTAGTGGTCAAATCACACAACAAGACTCCATATGAACTCTTTAGGGGTAGAACACCTGCTTTAGGTTTTCTAAGACCATTTGGATGTCATGTCACTATTCTCAATACCTTAGATTATTTGTAAATTTGATAGAAAGTCAGATGAGGGTTTCTTTGTTGGGTACTCATTAAATAGCAAAGCATTTAGAGTATACAATTAAGAACCATGAAAGTAGAAGAAAACCTGCATTTTAAGTTTTTAGAGAATAAGTATAATGTTGTAGGTGAGGGTCCAAAATGGTTGTTTGATCTTGATACTCTAACACAATCTATGAACTATGTACCAGTTGTTGCAGGAACAAATTCTAATGATTTTGCAGGTTCAGAAGATAGTGTTAATACAGATGAACCAAGCATGGAAAAAATTGAATGATCAAGATCATATTTTGATGCCTATTTGGAATTGTGTTGATTCATCTTCAAAGGATGCTGAACCTTCTAATGATGCAAACAAGAAGGGCTCTGAAGATGGAAACAAAGAAAGTGGTATTGATGAACAAGAGAATCCTAAAGACAGTACAAATGGTGTTTGTACTGCAGAACCAAATGTTAGTACTATTGGGCAAAATAATAATACTGCTAGCCCACCCGTTACTACTATTGATGATTTCTCTGAGGATGAAGTGGATCTTAATAACATGTCACTCACTTATCCAGTTCCTACAACTCAACACACAAGAGTTCATAAGTACTGCTAACCCTAATGTTAGTACTACTAGTTCTCAAACTAGTACTGCTAGCATAAGTGATACTACATTCTATGCTTTCCTGACAAGTCAAGCCAATGTGTCTCTGCTATCCCATGAAGATCTTGAACATATAAATGAAGATGATCTGGAAGAGATGGACTTGAAGTGGTAGGTAGCACTGCTAAGCATGAGAGCCAAGAAATTCTGGCAGAAAACAGGGAAGAAGATCACAATCATTGGTAGTGATACAGCTGGTTTTGATAAATCCAAGGTGGAGTGTTTCAACTGCCACATGTTCGGACATTTTTCTAGAGAATGAAGAAGACCAAGGCGGCAGGACAACAAAAGCAAGGGGTATGGGAACAAGCAGGAAACTAGGAAGGCTGTGGAAGTGGAAGAACCATCTTCAAAAGAGATGGTTGCCATTGACGGTCTTGGATAAGATTGGAGCTTCATGTTTGATGAGGAAGAAGCACCAACTAAGATGGCACTCATGGCATTTTCTGACTCTGAGGTGCATTCACTAAAAAGTTGTTCGAAATCTTGTTCTGCGTTAAAAGATTATGAAACACTTAAAAAGAATTATGATGATTAAAGAGTATAGCTAAACCAAACTAATTATAATTTAGCAAATCATAAAAGAGGTTTAGCTGTCTTAGAAGAACAAATTTTGTTTTATAAGAAAAATGAGTCTGTCTTTTCTGAAGATATAGTTGTGCTTAAAAGAGACATGGTTCATAAAGATGCTGAGATAAGTGTGCTTAGAGCTGAGTTGGAAAAGATTAAGAAAGCAAAAGATAACATACAATTAAGTATAGACACTCTAGAATATGCATCTAAAGGAGTTAATAAGATCATTGAGTGTCAACTGGTTAATAAAGCTAAGTCAGGTTTAGGTTACAAAATGTGTCCACCTCCACATAGAGGAGTACCTTCACCCCCAGGTATTGACTTAGAACACACAAGTTTATATGAATTTAAGAGCCTAAATTTGAATATGGATCTAAGGCTAAAGAAAGTGTGTGTATTGATAAACCTGATGTAGTTAATGAGTCTTTTGAGAGTGCCAGTGACACCTCACTTGCTGAGGAAAAGGTGTCAGATGATAAGAGGAACTCAGATGCACCAATTATTGAAGATTGGGAATCTGATGATGAGGATCAGGTTGAATCTAAACCTAAAATAGAAAAGCAAAAAGAAACTACTATTCCTAAGGCTGTTAAGGTAGAAAAAGCTACACCCAGAAAACAAGTTAAACAAGCTAGGCCAAAAATTAAATATAATGAGTTGTATAGGTCAACAAGTAGGTCTCAATGCCCTAAGGGGAAACCAGAGAAACTGGAACAATCTTAAGTCTCAACAACTAGGCAATGAGTTTATCATGTACAATAAGGCTTGCTATACTTGCGGTAGTTTTGATCACTTGCAGGCTTTTTGCAACCATCATGGGAAAAGGATGGTTAATGGGAATACAAGGGTGCATGGGAATACAAATGAAAGGGTGAACATAAACCTTTTTTCAAGAAAAACTCACCCTAAAGTTAACAGTAATATGACTCCCAGAGCAATTTTGATGAAGTCTGGCATCAAACCTTTTTATACTGCTAGACCAGCAGTTAGTACCGCCAGACCAATCAAGACAGTTTACCCCAAACAAGCTGTTTCAAGTGCTAGACCAATAACATGTTTTAAAAAATCAGCACAACAAAACAGGCCTCATTTTGTGAAAGTAGTGATTCATAACAAAATTTTGGAATCAAAAAGTTAAAACTGCTAGGCCAGCAGTTTGTACTGCTATGCCAAGAATCACTGCTAGGGGAAATAGGGTAAATGTTGTTAAGGCCTCAGCATGTTGGGTATGGAGACCTATCAAACCCAATGGTGCATCAATCACAATAAAGAAATTTGATTACATTGATGCACGAGAAAGATCCAAGTCAGTAACGGCTTGGGTCCTCAAAGGAAACTAATTTTCTTTATTGTATGTGGAGGGACATCCACAACAAGATGATGAAGAAGATCAAAGATATGCTGATAGTGGATGCTCTAGGCACATGACTGGGAACATGTCCTACCTCTCATACTTTACACCTATGGATAGAGGATATGTTACCTTTGGGGGAGGAATTGGTGGCAGAATTACTGGTAAAGGTACTTTAAAAACCGGTAAAATAGACATTGAAGATACGTATTTTGTGAAGGAACTCAAGTATAATTTCTTTAGTGTCTCACAAATGTGTGACAAAAAGACCAAAGTTCTTTTTACAGAAACTGAATGTCTTGTTCTTTCTCCTGACTTTAAGCTATCTGATTAAAGTCAAGTACTACTTAAAGTTCCTAGAAAGTGCAATATGTACAGTGTTGGCATGAAGAAAATTGTTCCTAAAAAGGCTCTAACTTGTCTTGTTGCAAAAGCCACATTGGATGAGTCAATTCTTTGGCATAGGAGACTTGGTCTTGTTAATTTTAAAACCATAAATAAGATAGTTAAAGATGGTTTGGTAAGAGGCTTGCCTCAAAAACGTTTTGAAAATGACCAAACTTGTGTTCCCTGTCTCAAAGGCAAACAACACAAAGCTTCTTATAAGCCTAAGACCCAGAATTCTATTACTCAACCATTATTCATGCTTCATATGGACTTGTTTGGTCCTACTTCTGTGAGTAGTATACAGCATAATAAATACTGTCTTGTGGTAACTGATGATTATAGCAGGTTCACATGGGTTTTCTTTCTAGGATCTAAGGATGAAACAAGTAGCATTCTTAAGACTTTTATAACTGAAATAGAAAAACTAGTTGATAAGAAAGTGAAAATCATCAGGTGTGACAATGGGACAAAATTTAAAAATAGAGTTATGGATGAATTTTGTAGAGAAAAAGGTATTAAGAGAGAGTTTAGTGTAGCTAGAACTCCTCAGAAGAATGAGGTTGCTGAAAGGAGGAATAGGACACTAATAGAGGCTGCAATGACCATGTTGGCTAATTCTAAATTGCCCATTACTTTTTGGGCTGAAGCAGTTAATACTGCTTGTTATGTGCAGAACAGGGTTCTAGTGGTCAAATCACACAACAAGACTCCATATGAACTCTTTAGGGGTAGAACACCTGCTTTAGGTTTTCTAAGACCATTTGGATGTCATGTCACTATTCTCAATACCTTAGATTATTTGTAAATTTGATGGAAAGTCAGATGAGGGTTTCTTTGTTGGGTACTCATTAAATAGCAAAGCATTTAGAGTATACAATATAAGAACCATGAAAGTAGAAGAAAACCTGCATTTTAAGTTTTTAGAGAATAAGTATAATGTTGTAGGTGAGGGTCCAAAATGGTTGTTTGATCTTCATAATCTAACACAATCTATGAACTATGCACCAGTTGTTGTAGGAACAAATTCTAATGATTTTGCAGGTTGAGAAGATAGTGTTAATACAGATGAACCAAGCATGGAAAAAAGAGAATGATCAAGATCATATTTTGATGCCTATTTGGAATTGTGTTGATTCATCTTCAAAGGATGCTGAACCTTCTAATGATGCAAACAAGAAGGGCTCTGAAGATGGAAACAAAGAAAGTGGTATTGAAGAACAAGAGAATCCTAAAGACAGTACAAATGGTGTTTGTACTGCAGAGCCAAATGTTAGTACTGCTGGGCAAAATAATAATACTGCTAGCCCAACCATTACTACTATTGATGATTTCTCTGAGGATGAAGTGGATCTTAATAACATGTCACTCACTTATCCAGTTCCTACAACTCAACACACAAGAGTTCATAAGTACTGCTAACCCTAATGTTAGTACTGCTAGTTCTCAAACTAGTACTGCTGGCATAAGTGATACTACATTCTATGCTTTCCTGACAAGTCAAGCCAATGTGTCTCTGCTATCCCATGAAGATCTTGAACATATAAATGAAGATGATCTGGAAGAGATGGACTTGAAGTGGTAGGTAGCACTGCTAAGCATGAGAGCCAAGAAATTCTGGCAGAAAACAGGGAAGAAGATCACAATCATTGGTAGTGATACAGCTGGTTTTGATAAATCCAAGGTGGAGTGTTTCAACTGCCACATGTTCGGACATTTTTCTAGAGAATGAAGAAGACCAAGGCGGCAGGACA
This sequence comes from Artemisia tridentata subsp. tridentata, assembly GCA_021014915.2. Taxonomy (NCBI): domain Eukaryota; kingdom Viridiplantae; phylum Streptophyta; class Magnoliopsida; order Asterales; family Asteraceae; genus Artemisia; species Artemisia tridentata. Next base: position 320,079,345 of record CP139506.1, on the reverse strand, counting down.
ACAAAAGCAAGGGGTATGGGAACAAGCAGGAAACTAGGAAGGCTGTGGAAGTGGAAGAACCATCTTCAAAAGAGATGGTTGCCATTGACGGTCTTGGATAAGATTGGAGCTTCATGTTTGATGAGGAAGAAGCACCAACTAAGATGGCACTCATGGCATTTTCTGACTCTGAGGTGCATTCACTAAAAAGTTGTTCAAAATCTTGTTCTGCGTTAAAAGATTATGAAACACTTAAAAAGAATTATGATGATTAAAGAGTAGAGCTAAACCAAACTAATTATAATTTAGCAAATCATAAAAGAGGTTTAGCTGTCTTAGAAGAACAAATTTTGTTTTATAAGAAAAATGAGTCTGTCATTTCTGAAGATATAGTTGTGCTTAAAAGAGACATGGTTCATAAAGATGCTGAGATAAGTGTGCTTAGAGCTGCTTTGGAAAAGATTAAGAAAGCAAAAGATAACATACAATTAAGTATAGATACTCTAGAATATGCATCTAAAGGAGTTAATAAGATCATTGAGTGTCAACTGGTTAATAAAGCTAAGTCAGGTTTAGGTTACAAAATGTGTCCACCTCCACATAGAGGAGTACCTTCACCCCCAGGTATTGACTTAGAACACACAAGTTTATATGAATTTAAGAGCCTAAATTTGAATATGGATCTAAGGCTAAAGAAAGTGTGTGTATTGATAAACCTGATGTAGTTAATGAGTCTTTTGAGAGTGCCAGTGACACCTCACTTGCTGAGGAAAAGGTGTCAGATGATAAGAGGAACTCAGATGCACCAATTATTGAAGATTGGGAATCTGATGATGAGGATCAGGTTGAATCTAAACCTAAAATAGAAAAGCAAAAAGAAACTACTATTCCTAAGGCTGTTAAGGTAGAAAAAGCTACACCCAAAAAACAAGTTAAACAAGCTAGGCCAAAAATTAAATATAATGAGTTTTATAGGTCAACAAGTAGGTCTCAATGGCCTAAGGGGAAACCAGAGAAAATGGAACAATCTTAAGTCTCAACAACTAGGCAATGAGTTTATCATGTACAATAAGGCTTGCTATACTTGTGGTAGTTTTGATCACTTGCAGGCTTTTTGCAACCATCATGGGAAAAGGATGGTTAATGGGAATACAAGGGTGCATGGGAATACAAATGAAAGGGTGAACATAAACCTTTTTTCAAGAAAAACTCACTCTAAAGTTAACAGTAATTTGACTCCCAGAGCAGTTTTGATGAAGTCTGGCATCAAACCTTTTTATACTGCTAGACCAGCAGTTAGTACCGCCAGACCAATCAAGATAGTTTACCCAAAACAAGCTGTTTCAAGTGCTAGACCAATAACATGTTTTACAAAATCAGCACAACAAAACAGGCCTCATTTTGTGAAAGTAGTGATTCATAACAAAATTTGGAATCAAAAAGTTAAAACTGCTAGGCCAAGAATCACTGCTAGGGGAAATAGGGTAAATCTTGTTAAGGCCTCAGCATGTTGGGTATGGAGACCTATCAAACCTAATGGTGCATCAATCACAATAAAGAAATATGATTACATTAATGCACGAGGCAGATCCAAGTCAGTAATGGCTTGGGTCCCCAAAGGAAACTAATTTTCTTTATTGTATGTGGAGGGACATCCACAACAAGATGATGAAGAAGATCAAAGATATGTTGATAGTGGATGCTCAAGGCACATGCCAGAATTACTGGTAAAGGTACTTTAAAAACCGGTAAAATTGACTTTGAAGATGTGTATTTTGTGCATGAACTCAAGTATAATTTCTTTAGTGTCTCATAAATGTGTGACAAAAAGAACAAAGTTCTTTTTACAGACACTGAATGTCTTGTTCTTTCTCCTGACTTTAAGCTACCTGATTAAAGTCAAGTACTACTAAAAGTTCCTAGAAAGGGCAATATGTACAGTGTTGACATGAAGAAAATTGTTCCTAAAAAGGCTCTAACTTGTCTTGTTGCAAAATCCACATTGGATGAGTCAATTCTTTGGCATAGGAGACTTGGTCATGTTAATTTTAAAACCATAAATAAGATTGTTAAAGATGGTTTGGTAAGAGGCTTGCCTCAAAAACGTTTTGAAAATGACCAAACTTGTGTTGCCTGTCTCAAAGGCAAACAACACAAAGCTTCTTGTAAGCCTAAGACCCAGAACTCTATTACTCAACCATTATTCATGCTTCATATGGACTTGTTTGGTCCTACTTCTGTGAGTAGTATACAACATAAGAAATACTGTCTTGTGGTAACTGATGATTATAGCAGGTTCACATGGGTTTTCTTTCTAGGATCTAAGGATGAAACAAGTAGCATTCTTAAGACTTTTATAACTGAAATAGAAAAACTAGTTGATAAGAAAGTGAAATCATCAGGTGTGACAATGGGACAAAATTTAAAAATAGAGTTATGGATGAATTTTGTAGAGAAAAAGGTATTAAGAGAGAGTTTAGTGTGGCTAGAACTCCTCAGAAGAATGGGGTTGCTGAAAGGAGGAATAGGACACTAATAGAGGCTGTTAGGACCATGTTGGCTGATTCTAAATTGCCCATTACTTTTTGGGCTAAAGCAGTTAATACTGCTTGTTATGTGCAGAACAGGGTTCTAGTGGTCAAATCACACAACAAGACTCCATATGAACTCTTTAGGGGTAGAACACCTGCTTTAGGTTTTCTAAGACCATTTGGATGTCATGTCACTATTCTCGATACCTTAGATTATTTGTAAATTTGATGGAAAGTCAGATGAGGGTTTCTTTGTTGGGTACTCATTAAATAGCAAAGCATTTAGAGTATACAATATAAGAACCGTGAAAGTAGAAGAAAACCTGCATGTTAAGTTTTTAGAGAATAAGTATAATGTTGTAGGTGAGGGTCCAAAATGGTTGTTTGATCTTGATACTCTAACACAATCTATGAACTATGTACCAGTTGTTGCAGGAACAAATTCTAATGATTTTGCAGGTTCAGAAGATAGTGTTGATACAGATGAACCAAGCATGGAAAAAAGAGAATGATCAAGATCATATTTTGATGCCTATTTAGAATTGTGTTGATTCATCTTCAAAGGATGCTGAACCTTCTAATGATGCATACAAGAAGGGCTATGAAGATGGAAACAAAGAAAGTGGTATTGAAGAACAAGAGAATCCTAAAGACAGTACAAATGGTGTTTGTACTGCAGAGCCAATTGTTATGTACTGCTGGGCAAAATGATAATACTGCTAGCCCACCCGTTACTACTATTGATGATTTCTCTGAGGATGAAGTGGATCTTAATAACATGTCACTCACTTATCCAGTTCCTACAACTCAACACACAAGAGTTCATATGTATCACTCCCTGGAGAATGTGATTGGAGATATACAGTCTAGTGTTAAGAAAAGAAGACAGACAATGAATTCAGACCAGCAAGGTTTTCTCAGTGCAGTTTATGAAGAGAAAAAACATGAAGATGCCAATACATGTCTATTTTTATGTTTTCTTTCTGAAGAAGAACGCAAGAACATACTTAAGGCCCTACAAGATTCAAGCTGGGTGGAAGCTATGCAAGAAGAGCTTCTACAGTTCAAGATTCAAAAGGTTTGGGTGCTGGTAGATTTGCCTAAGGTTATGAGGGTTATTGGTACAAAGTGGATTTTTAGAAATAAGAAAGATGAAAGAGGGATAGTGATCAGAAATAAAGCAAGACTTGTAGGTCAGGGTTACACTCAAGTGGAAGGAATTGATTATGAAGAAGTTTTTGCACCTATAGCTAGGATTGAAGCTACAAGATTGTTCTTAACTTATGCTTCATTCATGGGATTTATGGTATACCAGATGGATGTAAAAAGTGTCTTTCTTTATGGTACTATTGAAGAAGAGGTTTATTTTTCTCAACCTCTAGGTTTTGAAGATCCTGAACATCCAAACAAGGTATACAAGGTGGTAAAAGCTCTTTATGGCTTGCATCAAGCTCCTAGAGCCTGGTATGGAACTTTAGATACTTATCTATTAAAGAATGGGCTTCATAGAGGCAAGATAGATCAGCCCTTATTTATCAAGAAGCAAAAGAGAGATATTTTGATTGTACAGGTCTATGTAGATGACATCATTTTTGGATCTACAAAGAAGGAGATGTGCATTGAGTTTGAGAAGCTTATGCATGATAAGTTTCAAATGAGTTCCATGGGTGAGCTCACTTTCTTTTTGGGGATGCAAGTGAAGCAAAAAGCTGAAGGAATATTTATCAGTCAAGATAAATATGTAACTGAGATATTGAGAAAGTTTCAGTTTACAGATGCAAAAGTAGCAAGTACTCTTGTTGATCCAGAGAAACCTTTGCTCAAAGATTCAGATGGTGAAAATGTTGATGTACACACCTACAGGTCCATGATTGGGTCCTTGATGTACCTTACTTCATCAAGACCAGTTATTATGTTTGTTGTGTGTGCATGTGCAAGGTTTCAAGTTACACCCAAAGCCTCACATTTAGTTGCTGTGAAGAGATTCTTTATGTACCTCAAGGGTTAACCTAAATTGGGTCTATGGTATCTTAGAGAATCTCCTTTTGATCTGGTGGCATACTCAGACAGTGACTATGCAGGTGCTAGTTTTGATAGGAAATCAACAACAGGTGGTTGTCAATTCCTAGGTTGCAGACTGATATCATGGCAACGCAAGAAGCAGACTATTGTGGCCACTTCTACAACTGAAGCTGAATATGTGGCTGCTGCTAGTTGTTGTGGTCAAGTTCTATGGATTCAGAATCAGATGCTTGACTATGGGTACAACTTTATGAATACCATGATTTTCATTGATAATAGCAGTACAATTTGTATTATTAAAAATCCAGTTCAACACTCTGAAACAAAATACATAGAGATTAGGCATCATTTTATAGGAGACTAAAATGAGAAAAAGCTAGTTCAGGTTGTTAAAATTCATACAGATAACAATTTTGCAGATCTACTTACTAAAGCTTTTGATGTTGGAAGGTTTCAATACTTGGTTGCAAGTATTGGAATGCTTAATCCCTAAAGTTTCTAATCTTGGTGTTTTTGTAAAGTAAAAGGATTTGTACTGCTAGTTGTGCCAATTAGTACTGCTATGTATACTTTGTACTGCTAGTGCAAATTAAGACTGTGTGTTTGAACTGTTAGTCATAATTTATACTGTAATGAAGCAAATGCTCTGCATTGTGTTTTCTTGGTATTGGACTAACATTTGCAGGTTATGAAGCCAAGGATATGGTCAGCTTGTGCTGAATGGTCAATATGTGCTGATAAGTTCTATCAGGTGGCATGATTGATTGATAATGGACAGAATTTGTGGATCACTTGACAAAGGTTTTACCCCTGAGTTGGGAGATTCTTTAAAATTTCTTTCTTGAAATCTAATTATGATATTTTTGAACATGAATTGATGGTATAGTTACTCAGATAGTAACTGATCTAACTCACTCTTTACCATAATTTTATACTTTTATTAGTATAATGAGTTAGTCCAAGGACATCTGGTAAAAAGAACAGCGAGCAAAAGTGAATCTAACACATTTGTGTTAGAGGCAACACCTGCCACGAGCTGGAAACCCTGTCAAGAAAGCTCTTTGAATGAATTTATCTGATCAAAGGCAGTTTTTATAACTGAAATTATTGGTTCTCACACAACCAGAGGTTAAATTCAACCGAAATTTGATCAAGTGTCTTCCTTTACACTTGATCCTTTACAAAAGTTTGTGGGCAGTATGGATTTTAAATGAAAATTAAGTTCATACTGTTGAGTCAAAGTTTATCCAAAACTTTGTACTACTAGGCAAAAGTTAGTACTCCTAGGCAAAACTTTGTACTGCTGGATAGCCGTTTGTACTGTTGAGTCATAACCGCTTTTTTAATATAGCCGTTGAGAAAATTCTGGTCAATTTCTTTACTTAAAGGTTTCCTAAATTGGATAATTTTTACTTTTTATCTACTTTATTCACTTTCTTTAATCTAAAGAAACCTTTTATTGAAGTCGGTCCTATCAAAACCCTAAGTATTCTTTATATCATCTCAATTCTCTTTACTCAACATACTTTCTTTCATAATCAATCATATCCCAGCAGTCAAATCAAACATTTACTGCACATAATGGCGAATTTAGCTTTTGTCGACAAACCCAACATGGTGGCTTTCTTGGAGAAAACAGAGGAAGGGATTCACTTCCATTAGATAGTAGATTTTCTAAACTCTACTCATATAAGGTATGCTTTAACTATCAACCCTACTATCTATGTCTCTCAAATCAAACAGCTTTGGCAAACTGTTACTATCAATACTATTGAGAATGGAGACAAAGAATTAGTTGCAACAGTTGATGGCAAGACCATCACTCTTACTGAATCATCTGTTAGGAGGCATATCCATCTAGCAGATGACAATGGTATTAGTGATTTTCCTAACACTGAAATTTTTCAAAATCTATCCAGAATGGGGTATAACACAGCTTCTCAAATATTAACTTTTCAAAAAGGATGTTTCGCCTCACAATAGAGGTTTTTCATACATACCATTCTTCACTGTATGAGTCCAAAGTAAACTTCATGGGAACAGTTCAGTAGCAATATTGCAACTGCTCTCATATGCTTATCAACAAATAGGACTTATAATTTTTCAAAACTGATTTTTGATGGTATGGTCAAAAATGCAGATAGCAAATCCAAGTTTTTAATCTATTCACGTTTTATCCAAATGATTTTGAATATAAGAAAAGCTTGCTTCTACCTCATCAAAACGTTTATCCAACTCCAACCCTTACTCAAAAATTATTCAGTAACATGAGGATAGCCACAAAGGGTTATAGTGGGTTAGAAGTACCTCTTTTTGATAATATGTTACATGTTATGATCGAAATCTGACTCAAAGTATCCTCAACACAAGATGAAGGTTGGTTTCGTGCTTCTATTCTATGTTATGATCGAAATCTGGTGAAGTTAGGTTTTAGCGACACTTTAAAGTGTTGTCTTTAGTTGTGCAAGTCGAGGTGGTGAAAACTAGGGTTTTTCATCAAATCCTAGTATGGTTAAAACAAGGAGCGATTTTCTTAATGGCAAAGCTGATGTCGAGGGAAAAGGTTATAGTTACAATTGACAAGACTAGGGCTTTTGATACAAACCCTAAATTCGAAGTCGACATCAAGGATTCAAGCAAAAAGGTTTGTATGATGGTCAGTTTATATTACTTGATGTGTTCTCTATTGTTTATTGATTACTAGCTTTGGTGAGTTAATCTTGCGATTGATGATGAACCCTAGTAAGCATGCATAATAAGCAGCCTACGATGTACCTGATGAGAGGCTATGGATTTGGATTCGTTCTAATGTTTATGATGATCATGGCTATTCGACACAAGGGCAGATGATGAAGCCGAAGGTGACATTAAAGCTGTGATGATCAGCTTGTGCTGATTGATCAGTATGTACTGATTAGCTCAGCTACTGATTAGCTCAGCTTATATTGACAATCAATCTACGCTGATGATTATTACTGCCTAAGGTACTTTCTACTGCCAAGAGAGGTATTGACGCCTAATGCTTTTGCACGAATAGTATTGCTAGACGTTACTTAGTACTGCTTACTACTGCTCCATATGTTTTTTAGTACTGCTTTTTGAATTTTAGTACTCCTGCGTACATGTTAATATTGCTATGGATACAAGTCGAGTTAGTACTGTTGCTCTTTGAGACTTAGTGCTGCAACTTATATGGTTAATGTTGCTAGCATGTTGTTAATACTGCTAGTGTTTCATAGTGCACGATAGGGTTTCATTAATATTGCTGGCTCAGGAAAGTTAATACTGTTAGCTTTATCCGATATATTGTTAGTACTGCCAGCTTTGTCAGATATCGGACAAAGGACAGATTTGGTACTCGGTTGGTTTAGAGATCTTAGACGACACACACGTAATGGTTCTTGGACAAACAGAAAATGTTTGGTTTTTGGTTCTTAACAGATTATCAAGGCTTGTTATTATTTGCTTTAATTGATTACGAAGAAAAGTTTTTATCGTCTTTTTGAAGTTGAAGTAGAGTTTCACAGGTTTGTGTTTTATCATACCTTTTAGCAGGAGGTAACTTGTTCTTGCGTTCATGTTGTGACAAAGAATTGACAAATCTAGCAAGATGGTTTTGCTATCACTTTAAGGAGTTACGTTATTGTGCTCAGTGTCTTATTGAAGATGAGAATTATTGTCAAGAGATTTCGGTCTCCCTATACATTAGTTTTGAGTATACGTTTGAAGTCACATATATAGTACAAGATATAAGACACACGTTTGGGTTATTCTTCTTCAGCGTCAAGTTGGTAATAGTTAGTTTTCTTCACTAGTGATCATTACATAGAGCCTACAGTCTTGAAGAGTTATGAAGATGGTTAACACATTGATTTTAGGGGAAGCATATTGCGATGTGTTTAATCATTTGATGTTCATGCACCACTCGAGGGGAAGTTTTTTATCTTTATTAATGCATATTATTATTACTACTTCTAGTTGAAGTTTCTACTGCTCGAATTCATTTATAACTTATGGTGCGTAATGGTGGGTAATTCGAAGCATTGGAAGGCTTAGATTAGAAGTGTGATATTGATTTTTGGTAGTCAAGATCATAGTAGCATACATTCCCTATTTGATTTTAACAAAAAGGGGAAGAGATGTTGTGGTAGCATGGCATGGAAATTACAAAGGAAATCAAGACTTAAGGGGAAGCTTGTTTCATTCATGGGTAAGATTTAATTATCTCAACTTCTCCACTTCGTCTAGGGAAGCTCGTACAAGGTTCGTGGTTGTTTTGTTATCATCAAATAGGGGAAGATTGTTGGGTTTATTGATTTGATGAGATAAAAGAAGAAGAATGAAAAAAGGAAGGACTAAATCTGACTTTATGGAAATCTACAATAACTAAAGATTTAGAAGATATTCTAAATTATTAAAAAGATTTAGTTTGTATTTATTTTATTTACTTTGTAAACCCTAATCCTCTAATATATAAAGAAGACATGGGACGTATTGTTTGGTGTGCACAAAATATCTAGTCGACTAAATTGTGCTGTGTGTGTAACCTAGGCATAGGTTTTTGTATAAAACGCCTAGGGTTAGAGTTGGTTTTCGCCTCAAGGTAATCAAGGTTTACCTTAACCCCTGTTAGATTGTAACTGTTCTAGAATTGATCATCTAGAATTGGGGCGTGTATGTGAATCTTAATGAATGAAAAACCTTGTTCATAACATTGATGTTCTTATTTATTATTCCGCTGCATATTCAATGTTACTATATCCTAGGTAAAAGATCTATTCAATCTTGAGCTTAAACGGTCCTAAGAACTTATAGATTGCGTGCATAAGTTCTATCAAAAACAAATTCCCAATACGTTCCCAAAATGGTTCTCAGATCTTATTTACTCATTTTTAATAAAATTTGTTATTAAAATACTTCCCAAAAATTACCGGTTGTCCCAACCTCAAAAGAAACCCGTCCCGGGTTTCAGTTCAAGTTACCCGTTACGGTTGAAAAGAGATGAGAACAAATTCAATTGATTTCATCCTCACGTTTCCACGTGAGTTTCTGAATTGTTTTCAGGATTCCCAATAAGCTCTAACAACAAGAATGTGACTTGACTTAAGTCGCATGGCTTCACGGTCCAGGATTTCAACAAGTTCCTCAGCAGAATTAGACATTCATCAAGCTGGATAGAATCCAGGGATATACAGCGGCAGTCTCTTCTGAAAACATTTCTCCAGATTACACACGTTAGGAATATTGTGGACTTTGCCAAGTCCCGGTGATATCTCAAGTCTTATGAGCTACCAGTCTGATTCTAGCAAGGATTTTGAGAGGAATAGTATAGCGAGGATTAAGCTTTCCACGTTTACTAAACGGGTCACGCCTTTCTATGGTGATATCTTAAGCATAACATTTCCTTCATTCGGAATTCAAGGGTTCACGGTGTTCATTAGCATAGCTCTTCTGATGATTGTGAGCACTTCGTATTTCGCTTTTGATCTAAATGATCCTTTCGGAGGTTCCCTGAGTGAGTTCTGGACTAGTGAGTTGGCTGACTCCAACTTCGTTCTACAAATAGGAATTTGGCTCTTTCGACCATAAGGTGCCTCGTGTGGTACTACCTCAATGCTGGCATGATCACTATTAATATTAGAACATTCGGCCAAAAGCAGGCGTCTCTCCCAGCCTTTTCCGAAATCGATGACACATGCTTGTAACATAAACTCTAACTTCTGAATGGCCTTCTCACTCTGACAATCGGTTTGAGGACGATATGCAGTACTCATATCGAGATCCGTCCCCAAGGTCGTCTGGAGGGAAGTTAACGTGCGTGGATCGCGGATCCATCTTCAAAATGGTGGAATAAAGGTGGGTTTAGTGATATTTTAGCTTTGGGAGTGGCGGTGGTGACCGGTGGTGGTTGTGGTGGTATTATGGCGACGACGGCAGGTTTTTAGGAGAGAGAGATAGGGTATTTTAATTAGATTTTTTGGTTTGTGAGTGAGAGATATGAGATATTTATTATCAGGTTTGTGCTAAAAGTGAAATTAATTAACTAAAATAAGGGGGCGCGGGTGTAACTTACCGCGAGGAGCCAGATTTGTGTCTTTGATATTCTTTTAACGTATTGACTCTCGGGCTCGTTTATGCTAGTAAAATTATCCGTGAGACTTTCTAAGTTGCTCCATAATTTTTAGAATTGTTTTTCCGTTAAGAATGGCTATTTATACGCCTATGCTTGTTCAAGACATCTTAAATCATTTATTCCACGTACTATTAGGTTTAGACTTGTGCCGACTCGCGTTGTGTAAAATCTCAGATTCTACGGGCAAACTTCACGTATCACATAACAATATTCCAATAAAATTCCATATATTCCAAAAACAAATTCCCAGTACGTTCCCAAAATGGTTCTCAGATCTTATTTACTCATTTTTAATAAAATGCGTTTTTAAAATACTTCCCCAAAATTACCGGTTGTCACAGCAACTTTTTCTCTTATCAAGTGCACATTAATATCAAAATGTTTAGTTTTTTCTCATGCATCACAGGATTTATAGCAATCTGCATAGCAGACTTATTATCACAATATAACTCAACTGGTAACATATTATGATTCACAACCAGATCCTTCAAAACCTTAAGGATCAGCATAACCTCATAAGTAGTAGAGGCCATAGACCTATACTCAGCCTCAGAAGAGGGCTTAGACAAAGTACTATGCTTTTTACTCTTCCATGAAACCAAATTACCATTCACAAATACACAGTACCCAGAAACAGACCTCCTAGTAATAGGAAACTTAGCCCAATCTGAATCAGAAAAGGCAGTAACTTTAAAACCATTATTGTTCTATACCTAGTTATTCACTTTACATTAATGTTTTTCTTTATCCTGATGAGCTGCATCTTTTTCTCTTTGAGCCTGTTCTAACCTCTTAGTAAGTTCTTGAATTTCATTCTCTTTAACATAAAGTTTGCTTTCCAAAACATTAACTTTCTCTACAAACTCAATCTCATTCTGCTTAAAGAATTCAAGTCTTTGCTCAACAGACTTTAAACCTACTTTATAGCCTAAATTATCTAACTCTAACTTTTTTAAGTCTTCTAATAATTTTACATTCCTAGCCTTAAGTTCCTCAACGGTATCTAAACAAGATTTACAAGAACAACCAGAATCATTAGATACCACAGAGTCAGAACTTGATGAAGAAGAAGAATAGGCCATGAGTGCAAAGTTTGGTCCTTCTGCTGCTTGGTCACTCCAATCATATCCACCCAAACCATCACAAGACACCAAAGCTATAGAATTTGTAGGTTCCATAGACACAGCTTTCCTTGAGCTTTCTTCATTCTTGTAATCTTGACTTCTTGGTGCTCTGCACTCTCTTGCAAAGTATCATTTCCTATGACAGTTATAACATTCTATTTTTGACTTATCAAACCCCATGTTGTCCTGCCTATTGACTTTGAGATGCCTTCCTGTTTTCTTCAAGAATCTCCTTGCCCTCATTGTCAACATTGCCAACTGCCACTTCCAGTCCATCTCTTCAAGATCATCTGGATGAAGCTGTTCTAAGTCCTCATGTACAATCTGAGAACGGTTAGTTTGACCAGCCAAGAAATTACAGATAACAGCATCACTCAAGTTATCAAAGTTTATAGAACTAGCAATATTAACTTGAGTACCAACAGTACTAACTCCATGAGTAGTATTAACTGCTTCATTAGTATTTCCAGAACTGTTATCGGAGGAGGACACAAAAGCCAAGTTTTGTGTGCTTGAAGATGAGCTAGATGACCCTTTGACTTCAGGTTCATACACTTTTAGATTATTGTACAGATCATCTATGCTCATTGTATCCAGATCATCCTTGTTTCTCAACACCACAGTATGTGTATGCCATTCTGGTGAGAAGCTTCTTAGAAACTTCTGATTTATATCCTCTTGGGGAATTATTACTTCCACAAGTTCTAATTGACTGACAAGTTTTTGAAGTCTGTCAAAGGTCTGATCAAGATTCTCAGAACTTGGAGCAGCAAAGTTCTCATATTGTTGCTTCAAAAGATTCTTCCTAGTCTTCTTAGTAGCAGCATTTCGTCCAAATCTTTTCTCAATAGCTGCTAACAAAGACTTAGCATCTTTGATAGGATTTAAAGTCAACTGATGTTCATTAGGAATGCCCATCATGAGAGTGCTTCTAGCCTTAACCTCCAATCTTCTTTATGCCTTCTCTTCAGCAGTTTTAATAGGCACAACAGTCTTAACACCGCCAGCAGATACTTCAGTTTTTGGTAAGGAATCCCCATTCTCTATAACCTTCCATAGAGAATAATCAATCATCTGAATGTACTGCTCTATTCTCATTCTCCATAGTTCATACTCACCAGACTTGGGCATTGGAACCTTTGATGCAGGAATCATATGTGTAGATTCTGAATCCATGTCTTCTGTAAGATCTAAACAACTTTGAGCTTAAACAGGTTCTTCTTTATCACAGCTTCTAGATCACAAGCTCTGATACCAATTGATAAGAATCGTTTAGACACAACTAGGATATATAATAACAAAGATAAACAATATGCACAACGGAATAATCAAAACACTTTGTTACTAACAAGGTTTTACAAATACACACTACAATTCTATTCAATCACAATATAACATGTTACATAACTATAACAAGGATCAATAATATTGATCTTGCAGTGTTGAACCAATCCCAAGTGGTGGAATCGGTGGTGTTTTCCTAACGCATGACTGAAACACACATTAAAAACTCACGCCCTTAATCTCTTTATATAGAGAGATATTAGGGTTTACAAATACTCCTAACTTTATTAGGAAACAAATCTTCCTAGCTTTTATTCTTTATCTTTCAAGTCCTTGTAGTTTCATCTTGCTTCATTCTTCTTTTATTGTTTTGTATTTATCAACTCAATATAAAACCCAACAATATACTTTAAGACTCTTAAGCCAACATCAAAGTGAGACTGCAAAGGACTGTGCATATGTTGACTTAGGCAATGCACAGCACTTGTTGGGAATACGTGTAACTAGTATAAAGTCTTGGTCATTATTTTATGTAATAGGTTGCTTAAGTTATAGGCCTTTAAGTTTGTTTTAATGGCTCGGCCCTTGTAGAAGGTCCATTGGCCGTGAGCCTTGTTTAATTTCTAGAAAGAATGCACAAGAGTGTTGCCCTAACACTCTTGTCCTATAAATACTACATGTATGCCACACTTATATTTTTTGGTTATTTCATATATGCAAGCAAAGTTTTGTTATTCTCTCTTATGAAGTGATCGACCACTATGTCTTTCTTTCTCTCATCTCTATCTTAATCATATACTTGTGTTTATATCATTAAGGTGACCTAACAAGTAGCATCAATCGCCTAAAGATCATTGAGTAGTGTGTTTTAGTGTAGTTCGTACATTCTACTAGTTTATACGAGTTGGTTTTGTGGTTATTTCTTGACAACATCTCATTTCTAGCAAATCTTCTTCACGCTTGTAAAGTGTTAAGAACTCTATAGTGTTTAGAAGTTTGATTAATAGTAAAAAGTTTGCATCTTTTTTTATTCACACTAGGTTTTATCTTCGTTTTACATATTTCCACTTCATCGAAATTGATTCACACTAGGTTTTTGATCATACAAATCAGTTTTAAAAATTGTTTTTCTTTGAAAAAACGAGCCCTTTGGAAACTGTTCTTTTATCGAAATTGAAAAAAAGGGTTTATCGGAATTGGACATAAGGGTTTATTGGAATTGAAAAAAAAAGGTTTATCGGAATTGGACATAAGGGTTTCTCGGAATTAAAAAAAATTGTTTATCGGAATTGATACTCAGTAGATTCCTTGCTTGTACAAGCTTGTGAAAATACTTCGACTTTGTGGAAATCTCCTATCTTGTATAAGTTAGTGAGATATCATCGGAATTGCAAAGATCCATCGCAATTCAGATAACTTATCGAAATTTCAAAATCTATCGCAATTCAGCTATCTTATCGGAATTGACCAAGTTCTGTCGCAATTACAAAGTCTATCGCAATTCAGCTATCTTTGTCGGAATTGGATAAATCCATCGCAATTGTAACTTTGTCGCAATTCAGTTAACTCGTTGCAATTGGTAAACTGTGAACAGTGTTTGTTGCAATTGGTGAACTGTGAACAGTGTTTATCGAAATTGGACGTGAACAGTAATCATCTTAATTGAATCTTAACCAAAACCAAACTTCATAACTCACAACACACTTCTCAATTGTCTACAAGATCCATAACAACACAAGTTAACTAATTACAATCATGTCTCAACCACCTTATTTCAACTACTTTCAACAGCAGTATCCTCAGCAACAGTAGTATCCTCATGAACCGCAATATCCTCAACAACAACTATTAATGCAACAATATCAATTCTTTTCACAGCAACAATACCCTCAACAACAACTATACCAACAACAACCAATGCAATCCTTCCCACTTCCTGCAAAACAACCACATTGGTTTGATCAAATGTGTGAGGCCATCAGTAGCCAACAATCTAGACATGAAGCTGGATCACTTGACACACCTCCAATGCTCACTCCTGGTAATTATGTTCAATGGGCAAGTCAATTCTTAAGGTTCAGAGAACTCAAGAAACAACATGGCAAATATATGAAAAAGGTTATAATTGAAGGTCCATTCCAAATGCCAACTATAACGGTTCCTGGAGATGCATCTGCTACTCCTCCAAGACCTGAAACTGTAACCCCTGTTCCTGATAATCAACTTACTGCATAGCAAATACTTCATCATGAAGCAAATGAACTTGCAATGTCATATATTCTTCAGGGAATACCTAATCCGATTTTCCAAAGCATTGATGCTCAGAAAACAGCTAAGGATATGTGGGAACACGTTTATCTCTTAAGGGAAGGCACTAAACTGAATCAAGAAGACATGGAATCCAAACTTTACCTCAAATATACAATGTTCATGATTAATCAGGGGAGTCACTATAGTCTTATTACCATCGGTTCACAAACATCATCAATGACTAGGACAGACACCGCATTGTTTTACCCAGGATTGCAATCAACACTAAGTTTCTCAGCTGTCTTGGTCCAGATTGGCAAAAATATGTCATTTTTGTTCGTCAAGCCAAAAATCTACACAATGCATCTTATGGTTTGTTGTATGATTATCTAAAGCACCATTAATCTGAAGTTGACAAAGATCGAGCTCTTCGTGGTACTTATTCACCTTCTACAACTCCAAATTCATTGGCACTGATAGCTCAATCTCACTTTGCTCCACCTCCACAGTCAAACCATGCTTATGTCCAACAGCAACATCACTTTAACTATCCTCAACAAACCTCTTCCACCCAACTCATTCCATATGATTCGACATAGCAATCAACTGAAAATGAACTAGTCCCCTATGACAACACTGACACCATGTTCTACACAAATACAAACAATGACGAAGACGATGCATTCAACTCTTTGAATGAAGGATTTGCACTCATTGCTCGTGCTTTCAGCAAATTCTCTAACAAATCCAACAATCGTCTCCGCACTTCATCTAACACAAGGAATCAAGCTGTTGTACAAGATAGACGGGTTGAAATACAGAATCGTACTTATGAAAGAACTGGATCAGGAGGTTATATGGGAAATTCAGGAAATGGACAACGGTTTAATGCAGCTAGTGGAAGTAGGAACAATGCAGGTGCTCCTCAGAAAAGGGTTGAACTTGTTGAAACTAGGAATACAGGGACTGGGAATACTATGGTTAAGTGCTATAACTACAATGGGAAAGGTCATCTGGCTAATGAATGTCCTAAACCTAGAGTCAGAGGCAGTGAGTTTCACAAACAGGCACTACTTCTAGCTCTAAAGGATGAATCAGGGGGCACTCTCACTGACAAAGAAAACAGCTTCATGGCAAATGCATATTCAGATGATGACATGGAAGATTTGGAAGCAAATGTAGTTGTAATGCTAATGGCAAACTTGCAGGAACTTCACATGAGTGACACAGGCCCAGTGTATGATACTGATGGTCTGTCTCAGGTACCTGATCCAACAACATGTCAAATACATGAAATTGTATCACCATCTGCATCTACATCAGACGAGGAGCAAGTTGTTCAAAATGACTCATTATTATCTCCTCAAGAAGATGAACAAATGAACACAGTTGTTACATTTGATGATGATCAAATTAACCCAGTTTTTACATTTGATGATCCAATTGATGACGATAACAATGATCAAATTGAACAAAATGAACCTTCGCTCGTTCCGGATCCAGAACTCATGACCTTACTATTGACCACCCAATCCTAATTGGACTCACAAAAATCTGAGATTGAAAAATGCAATGAAATAAAGAGAACATTAAAAGCAAAAGTTGCATCATTGACTAAGGATCTTGAGTGCTGTAAAATACAACTCACAAATTTTGAAACAAAAGAAAAACGAGAACAAAGTTTTGAAGTTGCATTCAAAAAATCCTATGTCAAAGAACAAGATTTACAACATCAAATACGAGAATTAGTTGCTTCCAAAAATAACTTGGTTTCTCAAATGGAACAAGAAAAATTAGAATTCAAACAACAGGTTGAACACCTCAATTCTGAACATTCAAAAACAAAAACAGAGTTCTCAACTTGTCAAGCTAGTTTTTCTAAACATAAACAAATGTCTAGGAAATGAATTGATTCTTATCTTGATGAAATCGTAGATTTGGAAAGTAAATTAAAAGAGTTTCAAAAAGTTGTTTATAAAACTGGTGAGTCTGTAACAACAATTCAAAAGTTTACTTTAAAGAAAAATCCCCAAGGTTATGGTTTTGCTATTGGTGATGACAAACCATGTTTTCTACACAAAGCACTCAAGGAAAATCCAAAGTTGTATAGTGCAGACCATCTCTTTGATGATTCAATTATGCGTGTTGTTGTATATAACTGTTAGGAAGAACAGGAACATGACGAAGAGAGTCGATCAAAAATGAGCAATGTTAAGTTCAATAAACCATTTGATTATTCAAAAGTGCCTCATATTTCTGACACTTTCGTTCCTCAAAAAGATAAAACAGAACAACCATGGTTTATAATGCAAATTAATGAATCTTCTTCTGATGTTGGTGTTGGTCTTGTTAAACCAGTGGCACAAATAAATGGTCCTTTACCAACTTCTGGAGTAATTGCACCATTACCTAAACGATGTATTGTACTTAGATACTTTGATACGTTTATGGAAGATATCAACCTTTTAGAAAAAGAAATTGAACTTTACTCTGAGATAAAAGTTTCCACTTTTATATCTCTTTACGAAAAAGAAAAGAGAGAAATTTTTCAAAAATAATTTTTACCATACGTTAAACATTTGCGTCTGTGTGCTACACACTGGAACAGGAACTCCAAACAGATGTAACATCCATGCTGAACACTTTCAATGCAACAGAAAATTCGATCTCAAAACAAAAACGTCGAAACAAAGTTTTACAAAAAGAAGTTGATCGACTCTTGGAAGATGTTCTAAGTTCTGATATTATCTTTGTGGTTATGAATTCGATTTATGAGTCTTGCAATTCTATGCTTCTTGATGATCACATTGCTGACACTGAAACATTAAGACATGAAATTGAGACTTTAAAAAGAGAAAATGAGAGAATCATTAAACACAATGATGATGTGCAAAGTAAACTTTCAACAGAAAATTTTCAACTTAATCAAAAGCTACAATGGTGTCAAACTCAGAGTCTTGATTTTGAATTAAAATTGCAAAGTCAAAATGAAATGATGTCCTTTCATAACAGTCACACGTCCAAAGTTAAGAATCTTGAAAATGAAAATGATGTTTTAAAAGTCAAATTTTCAAATATGAAAAGGAAATCGATGAAGTTTGTCAAAATCGTAATGACACCGTTCGTTTAAATAGATAACTTGATTCAAAAATTCAACAAAAGAATCACATCACCATTGAACTTAAAGAGAAAATTCAATTACTAGAAAAAGGAAAGTTTGTTAACACAAATGTGATTGCACCAGGAATGTACAAAATGGACACAACACCTAGGAAAACATCCCCTCAGACTACTAATTTGAATCCTTCCACTTATACAGGAATAGTCCCCACTACTAGCGTTAGCAGATAAAAAAGTAAGAGCAACAAACAGAAGAATAGGATCTGGCAACGTAGAAGCGGAAATCTAGAAGCCCAAGAAGTAGAAGATCAACTTAGGAATTTGAATAAAATGCATGTTTCATCTGATTTAGATTCGAACTTAAAAACTTGTAATTCTAATATCGATGTAACGAATGCTCAAACTTTGAATGTTTTAAATGTTCATGCATCTTGTATGTTCTGTCGTAAAAGCATGTTATCTGGTGATCATAAGAAATGTGTTGCAAAATCTCTTTTATCTCGTAACAAGAAACGTACATCTGGCATTCCCTCTAGGCCCACTATTGCTTCTAAGTCTGTGCTAGGAAAATCGCCAAGTGTAGTTTCAAAAAATGCCTTAGACACACCCATAGTTGCGAATACAACTCCTAAGACAATCCCATCACCTAGCGAATTCACTAAGAAGAAATCTAAAACTAGTTGGACATGGCAACGTTGGTTACAAAGGAAACCTAGTTTTACATGGTTACCTAAAGTTATTAAAAACTATGTTACTAACCCAACGGAACCCACAAATTCTATGGGTTCTACCGTTACCATCACTCCATCTTCGTCGTCTTTGTGTGATGAAGGTGGTACAAATTGTTCTATGGATTGTTGATTGAGGCTGTACCTGACATATGATAGGCAATCTCAAACTGTTAGTAAACTTTGGAGCTAAGTTCATCGGCACTGTCAGATTCGGGAATGATCATTTCACTGCTATCATGGGCTATGGAGATTACGTCAATGGCAACATCAAAATTAGTCGTGTCTATTATGTCGAAGGCCTTGGTCACAACCTTTTCTCCGTCGGCCAATTTTGTGATGGGGATTTGGAATTAGCATTTAGGGAGAAAACTTGTTTCGTTCATGACTTACAAGGAAATGATCTAATGTCAGGCAAACGTGGAACTAATCTTTACACCATCTCAATGTCTGATATGATTGTTTCTTCTCCTATATGTCTGCTCTCCAAAGCACATTCGACAAAATAATGGTTATGGCACAAACCACTATCTCATCTGAATTTCAAAACCATGACTGAACTCGCACGTCACAAACTAGTCAATAGTCTTCCACGGTTTCGATATTCAAAAGATCACCTATGTCCAGCTTGTGAACAAGGAAAAAGTACTCGGGCACATTTCCCTTCAAAAATAGAACACAGTACAGATCATGTTCTTCAACTACTTGATATGGATTTGTGTGGCCCTATGCGTGTTCAAACGATAAACGGTAAATGCTACATTCTAGTAATTGTCGATGACTACTCCAGATGGACTTGGGTCTATTTTCTCTAAAGCAAAGATCAAGCTCCTTCAATGATCATCACCTTTCTCACAAAAATTCAAGTTCAGCTTCGTAATACGGTCATAAAAGTTAGAACAGACAATGGAACTGAATTCAAAAATCAAACTCCTCGATCTTATTTTGAGAAAGTGGGAATTGAACATCAAACATCCATTGCAAGGAGTCCAGAACAGAATGGGGTTGTCGAAAGACGCAACAGGACGTTAGTGGAAGCTGCAAGAATGATGCTAATCAATGCTCAATTACCAGATTACTTATGGGCAGAAGCTGTATCAACTGCATGTTATACCCAAAACCGTTGTATGATCACCAAACGACATCACAAAACTCCTTATGAGATTGTTCACAACCGCAAACCTAATATTCAATACTTTCATGTATTTGGTGCTCTTTTCTATCCAAATAATGATCGTGATGATTTTGGAAAGCTCAAAGCATAGGCTGACATTGGTATCTTAATTGGATATTTTGAGAACTCCAAAGGTTTTCGAATCTGGAATCGTCGCACTAGAGAAATTCAGGAGACTATTCATGCTAATTTCGATGAGCTTACAGAGATGGCTTCTGAGCAAAACAACTTAGGACCCGTAACCAACCGTCTAAATTTTCCAGATCAATCAGCTGCACCTCTTTCACTTAACCGTAAAGAATTGGAAACACTGTTTGCTCAATTGTTTGATGATTCTTTTGTATGTCGTGCACCAGATGTATCACCAATTTCCGCTGCACAACCTGATAATAATCCAATACCTGATACACCTGCTACTACAACAACAATCGTTGCTACTGATGCACCTCCAATTGAATCTCCATCAACAACAGAACAAACCGCTTCCAACACTGACAATGCAGCTAAAGATCTTCAACAACAACCAGTACCCGAACTTGTAGATTATGACCCAAATGCGTTCTTTAATCCATTTGCACCGACTCCAACCGTTCCTGATATTGCAGAGTCATCAACACGTAATTTGGACCCGTCTAATCTGTATACGTTCTTTCAACATCACCCTTCAACACATCATTGGACTAAAGAACACCCCTTAGTAAACATCATTGGCAATACCTCAGCTCCAGTAATGACAAGACAAAAACTCCACACCGATGCTGAAAACTGCATTTACGCACTCATAGTTTTTCAAGATGAACCCAAAAACATCAAAGATGCACTAACATACGACAACTGGATTGAGTCAATGCAAGAAGAACTCGACCAATTCAAACGACTAGAAGTATGGGAGTTAGTTGAAAGACCAGATGGGGTCTATGTCATCGGACTGAAGTGGATTTGGAAAAACAAGCTAGATGCAGAAGGCACAGTGATTCGTAACAAATCACGTCTGGTAGCTAAAGGATTCACTCAGCAAGAAGGAATTGATTTTGAAGAGTCCTTTGCTCCAGTTGCTAGCCTTAAGGATGTCCGTATCTTTCTGGCATACGCTGCTCACAAGAATATGGTTGTTTATCAAATGGATGTGAAAACGGCATTTCTGAACGGTCAATTACATGAGGAAGTTTATGTTAGTCAACCAGAGGGATTCGTTGATCCAGATCATCCCAATCATGTGTACAGACTCAAGAAGGCCCTTTACGGACTTAAACAAGCCCCAAGGGCATGGTACGATAAACTAACTGCTTTCTTGCTTGCCAATCGTTTTACTAAAGGTTCAGTGGATCCAAATTTATTTATTCAAAAACACAGGGAGGACATTTTAATTGTTCAAATCTATGTCGATGACATTATTTTTGCGTCAACAAACAAAAAATATTCAAATGCTTTTGCAAGATTAATGAAACAAAATTTTGAAATGTCCATGATGGGTGAACTTACGTTCTTCTTAGGACTCCAAGTTCATCAATCACCCCGTGGAATTTTTCTAAGTCAGTCCAAGTATGTTCTTGAGATTAAGAAACATGGCATGACAGGTTGTGATACTTATAACATACCTATGTCTGCATCATCTACAAAACTGGATGCTGATTTACATGGTACACCTATTGACCCTATAAAATACCGTAGTATTATTGGGTCCCTCAGTTATCTAATAGCCAGCAGACCAGATATAGTTTTTGTTGTATACCTATGCTCCCGTTATCAGTCACGACCAACTGAAAGACACCTCTCTAAGGTTAAAAGAATCCTTCGATACATAAAGGGACCATCCATTTGGGGATCTGGTATCCGAAGGATTCTGGTTTTGAACTAATAGCTTTTTCAGATGCTGATCATGCAGGATGCTTAGACACACGAAAAAGTACATCTGGGGGAGTTCAGTTTCTAGGAGACAAACTTGTATCTTGGCAGTCAAAGAAGCAGGATTGCACTTCATTGTCGTCTACAGAATCAAAATATGTAGCCATGTCAACATGTTGTGGTGAAGTCATTTGGATGCGATCACAGCTGATGGACTACGGTTACATTTTCAATAAGATTCCCATGTACTGCGACTCCAAGAGTGCCATTGCCATCTCATGCAACACGGTTCAACATTCGAAGTCAAAACATATCGCACTTCGATATCATTTCATCAAAGAGCATGTTGAAAATGGTACAATTGAATTATACTTTGTGGGTACTGAATACCAATTAGCGGACTTATTCACCAAAGCCTTGCCCCATGCAAGATTTGTGGAATTAGTTCACCAAAACCTTGTTTTGTAAAAATCTTATTCAAAAACCCAAAAAGATTTTTCATTTTTCTTATCCTTACTTAAAAAAAAAAAAAAAAAAATTCAAGTACAATATTTCCTTTAACATTTTGTTCCTACAAACAAATTAACCATTCTTTCCGAACAAGTGTTGAGGGGGAGTATGAAATTCAAATTTTAATATTTTCCTTAAAATTTGTACTTGCATATTTCCAAAAAGATGTTGTTTTAAACATGTGTTGGTAATATTATTCCCGTGATACCCTCCTTGATCTTAAAATGTTTTCTAATATTCATAAGTCAAGGGGGTGTATTAAAATTGTTCTTGCCAAATATATTACTAAGTGTTTTTATTTTTGTGATAATTGGACTAACTGTGCAAAAATTTTTGTTAAAGGACCAAATGTGACAAAAGTTGAAAATTTGAATATTAACCCAAAAACAAAAATTAGATGCATTTACTGCATCTGAATTCACACCAAACACATTAAATATTTCACCAAACAAAATCTACGACTTAAATTCACTCTTCAAATCCGTTCAAGACTTCTCAAATTTGTGAGTGTTTATATAATCTTTAGATAAATATAAGAAACGATTTTCAATTATTTCGTGATCCAACGGCTAAATCATTCATAATTGATAATTTTATATTTAGGGTTTAGTCGATTTGGGTTTAACTGATTTTGAGTGTTTGAGCTTAATTTGTGTGGTGGGGTATGATCGGAATCATGTTCTAAACATGTTATGAGTGTTTAATTATTCCCAGAAACATCAATTGATCGATGTTTAGATTTAGGGTTTATGCGTTAATTTGGGGAAACTCAAGTGTGAATATTTTGGTCCAAAGAAATGGGTGGGATAGTGCTCTTATGAGTTGTGAAACGTGATTTGATCAACAAATCATACCCAGAAAGACTTTTGAATCAAATTAGACGATTAGGGTTTATAATGAACACGTTCAGATCCCAACTTCTTTTTCTATGGTTGAAATGTGTTTAAATTCATTCCATTGTACTCTGAAACATCATAGGAATCTATTGGAATCAAACAATCAAACATCTAACATGTTAAATTGAATTTTGATAATTCTGAGTTTAGGGTCTATCGGAATTGCAACAATTCTCATTCAATTTAGATAAACTGTTCTTAGACTTGTCTAGAATTGGTTTTCAATCATGTTGTAACTCGTGATTTGATTTAAATTGGACAGGAAAAGAATTTCGATAAAGATTCACAAGAAAATGTACGTCTACAGTGTTATCGGAATTTCTTGTATAAGAAATTGTCGAAATTGCAAAATCCATCGGAATTGGATAACCTTGTCGGAATTGCGAAATTCTCGAAATTGCAAAATCCATCGGAATTGGATAACCTTGTTGGAATTGCTTCAAATTTTTCGAAATTCAATATGTTATCGCAATTAGGCAAAGTTATCGCAATTCAATTTTTTCATCGCAATTTGAAAATGTTTATCGGAATTCAAAATGCATCGCAATTGGTCAAAACTTGTCGGAATTCAAAAATTCATCGGAATTGGCCAATTTCATCGCAATTGACTTTGTCCATCTCAATTCAAATTAATTGTCGCAATTGGGTCTAATTATATCGAAATTCAAATAAAGTCACATGTTGTCGAAATTGAATGATAGTCAACAAAAGTGAATTTGTGTTAATTGGTAATTCACACAATGTCCAAAGATGATAATTGAAATGTTCATAATCTTAAGACATGTAAACTCAATGATACAAAAAAAAAAAATAATAAAAATAAAAAAATAATAATAATAAGAAGTCACATGAATGATAATAAGTTTAACCATGTGCTAACTTTCATGTATCCTGCATATTTGTGTCTTTGATTGATGTTTCAGAATTCACTAATGGCTGCTCAACAATCACTTCCCATGCTCACAAAAGAAGACACCTTTCCACAAGGTTATGACGTGGAAATTGGCAAGAACAACGCACGTGTAGAATTTCACAAAATCAAGTGTGTTGAACCATCATGTCAAATAGCGATTGAGATTCTAAAACTACACAAGTGTAGGAGCATGCTGGATAAGTCTGCATCCATTCCCGAGTTCTACATTCACCAGATGTGGAACATAATCAAGTTGAACATAGGAGACGACTCATTCACCTGCACACTGGACAGAAAAGAAGTCACTCTTGATGTCAACTATCTTCGTAAAACCTTACTTCTGCCGGAAGCTCCTGCACCAACCAAGAAGTTTCATCCTACTCCATCAGAAGAAGTCGTTCTCAACTAACTCTTGGAAATTGGATATGATGTACAACCTAACAAGCCACTGAAATCATTTTCCAAGGTCGAAGCCAAGCTCATTCCCCAACCATGGAGAACCATTTACTACATCTTGTCTAGATCAGTCTCCGAAAGAGACAGTAGTCATGAAAATCCTCGTCTTTCTCACTTGCAAATCTTCTGTGGAATAGTGGATCAGAAACAAATCGATTACGCTCAACTCATCTGGGATGACATTGCCTTTCAGATTCAGAGTCACTACTTAAAACCATTCACCAAAATCCCTTTTGTAAGACACACCCAGTTACTCATCTACCATCTTCTTGATGACAATGAAGACATTCCTCGACGTCTAGAAGACCTAGAGAAGCATTTATTTGCCATGGACAAAACATATAATCAAGTCTACATCCCGAAAGGAAGCACTCGCAAAAAAGGGATGAGACTTCCTGACTCTCTTCTAACAGACAAGGTCAAGAAAACACAAGCATACATTAAGTATGATAAAGCTTTCAAGGAAGGGTATTTCGGATTCAGCAAGTATGATGATGAACCTACTCTAGCAAAGACTCGAGCAAAAGGAGGTAGCAAGACAGGAAGCACATCCAGCACCTCAAAGAAAATTAAACCAGGTCCTCCTAAATACACCAAGAGGAGAGTACCTGTCAAAATTGCTAAGCCTGAGCCTGAAGATGAACAAATTGTAGAAGAAGAGGAATCTGGTTCAGAAACGAAAACCGATGAAGAACCAATAATCTACAAAGAAGAAATTGCTACCAAGATTGCTCTGGACGAAATTCGTGTATCACTTAAAGCTGATGAAGAGAGGGAGAAAGAAGAAAATACTTGAGGAATAGATGAGAATAGATGAAGAAATTGAAAAAGATTTTAGTGAAGATCAGACACTCAACCTCGATCAGATCCGGTTAATCAACCCGGTAATGACGAGGAACGGGATGAAGAAGGAAATCTCATCATGAAGGAGGTCCATCAGGAAGAACGAATTGATGACTTTGACATGAATGATGATGATGACACGGAGAATGTGATTATTGATGATGAAGTAATAAGAAAAGCTGCTGAAGAATTGGAATTGGAAAAGAAGGCAAAGGAGGAGGAAAAAAGGTTGGCTAGGAAAACTGCTAAGGAGAAGGAAGCTGACGATTACATTCAAACACCTCCAACTACTCCTCCGCACTCTCCTCCAATTAACCGCGATAAACCTCCAGTCTCTCAGCAAGCATCTCCTCCAAAAGACATGGACACAAATGTCAAAAAGGATTCGTCTGTCATTCCTGAATCATCAACACATTCTTCACCACCACCAACACAAACAACATCAACAAGCAAGTTAATCAAGAAACCTATCAATCTGTTGGTCTCTCAAGCATGGAAAAGGGTGAAACAGGCCATGAAGCTGGCAAGAGTAAAGAAACATGACAAGCTTCTTGACCAAATCGAAACGTTAAAAAATATGGTCATCGGCCTTGCTGGACAAGTGAACGAGCTCCAAAACACAAAATCTTGAGTTGATGAATTCCTTTTCGATGACATTCAGGACAAGATGTTTACTGCGATCAAGGGCAACACTGAAGAATACTTGAAAAAGTACTTGCCTAGAATCACATCAAAGAAAGTCAAAGAATATCTTGAACCAAACATCGAAGGTCTTCTCAAGAACATTATTGCTACAGTTCCACTTGTCCTACAAACCCAACCAACGAAGCCAAAGGAACCTACACTTGAAGAGCTTCAGATTCAATTGTTTGAAAGATTGACAAGTCTTACATCACCAACTCCTGAACAAGTTGCAAATTCTGATGCTATCCGGGCCAATATCTCAAACGTGATCAACAAATCAAGAAGCTTACAAAAGGAGAACTTCGTCGCATAAAGAATGATGCGTTCAACTTGCTGAAAGATCGGTCCTCTAGTGCAGCTGAGCTCGAATATCACTTGGAAAACATTGCACGTGCAATGTCGAATGATATCAGCTGGACAAATCCGGACACGTATGTGATTGATAATACTTCTCAACACAAACAACCATACGTTACGGATTGGACAAAGCCTCTGCCAGTAATTGGAACTTCTGATCAACCTGCTATTCCATACAGCTTCTTCTTCAACAACGATCTGGAACTTCTTGTACATGGCAACAAGTGTCAACGTCAGTAACCTTGATTCCTCCTGCAAGTTATCCACAACCGACCATCGAAGAAACAGCAACAAGACTCTTCATTACAAACAGAGTGTTGTACGATCAAGATGCGCATCTGGGAATATACCACTGGAATGAGAAAAGGAGAACCTGGTACAAAAGCAAACTTACGAAAAAGTCTCCAACTCCGGTGATGAGCGATCTCAGAATAATTGGTGTGGTTAGCATTGAAGTAGAAAAGAGGTATTGTAAAACCCAAAAATCTAAAACATATAAAAAGACCAAAATGCCCCTACAACTTTAAATTTTGATTAAAGAGATTATAAAGCACCAAATTTTGTCCAGAACCTTTGGAAATGAACGAGATATGAAGCCAGGTAATTTAGACTTCTACATTTTAATAATTTGGAGTGTACAAAAAAAAAAAAAATAAAAAAAAAAAATAAAAAAATAAAAAAACACACATATACACATTTTGGCCGATTTAATGTATATACATTTTATTAAAATTTGTAAATAATTTAAATAACAAATAAAACAAGATAATATCAAATAAATTAAGGAAAATCTTCCAAATAATTGTGTGATCCTTTTGATACTTATCTTGGACCGAAAAACTTGAAGCCCTCCCCATATCACACGGCATTATAATTCTTTCCCATTTTCCTTTTTGCCGAAAACCCTAAAACAACACACAACTCTCTCAAAAATTCATACGGCTCTCTAAAAATATTTGGGCATTTTTCTGGTATTGTTCTTAACATAAAGAAGCTTGGAAAAATAGTGTGGAGGTCGTAGGGTTGCTCATTCGTTCGTGGTGATTTATTTGGTATCGACAAGGGTTCGATAGGTATTTATTGGTTACGCCTCTTCTAGTCGTTCTAGCCTTCATCTGGTATTTTTCCCACCTTTTTTACATCATACTTGGTCTATAAAAATTGGTCTAACCGAACCATGCACATTTATTTGATCGTTTGGAAATTAAAGGCATAAAACACGTATAATACCTAAAACATGTAATACGATTTTTTTGGGTGATGTGTTTATTTTATTTGAACATTATATGAAGTATAAGACCTGGGAAAAAGGTTGGTACGATTTTTAAAGGCCTAGATCAATCTCTATAATTTTTAGGGCTTAAAACAAGTATATAATCGAATACACGTTATACTAATTTTCTGGGTGCGAGGCTTAATTTATTTGGACACTATACGACTTATGTAACTCAGGAAAAATGATGGTTCGAATTGTTGAAGGCTATATAACCTGTGTCGATTTATTTTGTGCAATCGGGCCTAATGAAAAACATGGAATAAAATAGAAACCCTAGCATTCGATTAGGGTTAGATTTTTTGGGACATAAATCTAGTTTAATTAATGTTTTGAATGATGAATCAATGATTGTGGAGTGATTGGTGAAGCTAGGGTTAGGGTTTGGTATTTTAAAAGTGTACCGATGTGAATTTTAAAACTATAGGGTGTGTTTTGTAAATTATGAAACTTGTGGGCTATTTTTATAACATGCTTTAGACCAGGGGGTATTCAAATAAAATATAAAATGGGGGTTCTTTTTGTAAATTATGCAACTTAGGGATTTAATTTGTAAATTGTGATTAATGTGTAAATCGGTTTGTAATTAAATAAATAAGAGGGACTAAATTGTAAATTCTGGAAACTTTGGGGTGTGTCGTATAAATGAAGATAATGAGGGTGTAATATGTAAAATTTGACACTTGAGGGTTTAATGTGTAAATATAGTTAATAAATATATCGAAGTGTACTTTTATTAATTAAAAGGACTAGTTTTGTAATTTGTGCAGAGATGAGGGTTATTTCGTACCATTATTAAAATAAAGGGTATATTCTGTAACTTTGTTTAATTGAGGGCTTTTTGTGTTAATATGGATATGTAAAAGGTTAAAATGAGATTTAAGGAAACTATGGGGTTTAATTTGGAAACTTATAAACTAGGGGGTATAAAATGTAAAGTGGTATAAATTGAGATACTTAATTTGTATATATAGTTAAAATATGGAATGAATGTATAATTTGTGATAATAACATTTTAGACCCTTAACTTTGGTTTAATTACATTTAAAACCCTAAATTATGTAAAGTTGTCATATTTAACCCTAAAATATTATAACTTGCTAAAATACACCCTATGTCCATAAATAAGCTTAATTATGACTTAACCTATTTTATAATGTTTAAATCTTTCTAAAAATGGAAACTTGCTAAATATGGAAACCTGCTAAGAATAGAAAGTTAATTATAATGGAAAGGAAAACTAAAATAAGTGATTAGAACCTTTTGTAACATTCTTCTACTCCTTTAGGTGTGAAGAAGGAGAGGTCTTGAGCCTGTCACTGCTTTCTATTTTTCTTGTTCGTCTTTGCATTTCGTAATAAGGTACATATATTCTGCCCTTCCTAGTAAGGTACCTTCATCCTCTTTTGATTTGATTCGTATTAGGGTTTCCTATGCCATTGTTATGTTCCCTACACTTTGGTTCGTTGTTCGATTCATTTTGACTTTGATGTTCGTTATGACCCTGTTTACTTTGAACCTTTGATATGAACCATTTGCCATGAACCTTTGATATTTGGACTTTGACTATGATTCGATGACTTAGACTATTTGAACCTTTGCTTTGATTTGGACCTTTGACCTTTGACCCTTCAGTTTGATACCCGAGCCAAGTTCGTTTCCTAGCCATGAAGGTAACATGGCCGTGTCTGTGATGCACCGCTGACATGACTCACGTGTGGGTGAGTGATTTCTCACACCGTCCCCATATTGTTCGTTGCATGTACATTATATTTATTATGGCCTATATTATTGTTCGGGGGGCGTATGGGTTGCAATCCTAGGTTCGTGTCCGTGTTCGTGGACTTAACATGATTTGATATTATATTGTTCGGTGACTGATGCTGGGTGCAATCCACGTCTTTCACAAGTTCGGGAGTTCGCTACTCCATTTGAAGAATGAGGACACCCCTCATATTATCTGATTATCTGAGGTCTCCCCTCTATATGATTATGAAGATTTGGTTACTATATTTGGTTCGTGTTCGGGCTCGTGGTAAATTACTGACCTTTTCCCTTTTCCTTTTCTTTTCTTACTTTGTACTCTGTGACTACCCCTTATGTTATTCCAATGCACTATACTATACATGTTCGTTCATTTGCTTTCGTTTCCGTTTATATTATATCTGTTCACTGAGCTCTCGTAGCTCAGCCGCATTTCTTTTCCTGCGGCAGGTTTTAGTAGGAAGCTGGGGATGAGTGGAGAGTACCTTGGATTTAGAAGACCTTGATAGCCATCTGGATTAGAGTTGATTAGAAGTCATTATGTTTAGTATTAGTATTTATCGGAAGTTTCATTTGTAACCTTGTAATTTTAGTATTTCATTTGTAACCTTTGAAATTTCTTGTATTACTATAGAAGTATGCTTTGTTTTGATCTGATATGAAACCATTATCGTGACATCTTTACCCTTGTCGGGTTGGGGTGTTACAATTATGGTATCAGAGACAGGTTACGATTCGTAATACATTTACCCTTGACCTGTGTAAGTTAGGACCACTAAGTTTTCCCTGTAGGCGCTCATAAGACAACCTTTGAAAAATTGCTTTAAGATTTCCCTATAGGAACGTAAGTTTTGACCGGTGAGGATTTGGGTAGACATTAGGATTCTGTTTTGTCTTTCCGTTCGTGCTTATTCTCCATATTTCGTTAATCATTTTCGAAATCGTTCGGACGATGATATTTTACGTGTTTAGTTTTCTTGTGTTAGACACCTATCGGGTTCTAGTACTTAGTATCATTTATGTCATTTTCAGCATGGCACCTCCAGCACGCAGCAAGTATCGTTGGGCAACTGTTTTCGCTACTGGCCGAAAAAGGATTGGTAAGTTGAGGAGGACTAACAGGAGGATTTCGATCCCTGCTAGTATGTGGCCATGCCGGATTGAAGAAAGGATGACCGTGGTGAAAAGAAGTGGAACGGAGGTGCATATGCACGAGACGGAGGTAACAAATGGAGACGGCGTCGTGACTAGGTACCCGGGAAGGTGTCCCAAGTTCATAGAAGAAGGAGGAGTAGTGCGGATTGAGCCTCGCAATTTGTATGGGTTTGTGGACCACATAGGGAATGAAGGAAGGAACCCTGAGGATGGTTTTGCTAGACGACCGCTTCCACAGCCGGAGGGGAACCGAAACGGATGGATTAGTGAGGAAGATGAAGTGGATTCGGACTTGGAATCCACCGCGAGTAACACGATCTAGGCATAGGGATAGAGCTCGAGTCATGTGTGTTATTATTGTTTAGAATTTTGTCTTAGGTTTCTTTTGGCATTAATATTGTACGTATTCCGTTGGATTATGGGGTTTTCCCGAGTATTTAATAATAAGGCTTGAGCAATTCTGGAATAATTTATGTGTGATATGTGTTTATCATGGTTCTCAACCTTTTAAGTCTGTCAAGCTCATCTCGGCTAAGAAAGCCAGAACTTTGATTTTTCCATGATTGTCTTGGTTTTCTGGCATCCATTAAAGATATTTTCTTAAAAGTTTCGAGTATTGAAGTCTTCCTAGAACCCATGTCGTACACCAATGAATGAACCTTACCTTGCGAGTTACTTGACATCCTGAGTTTTCTGAATATGATTCCTAGTCGAACCACCAAACTGTCCACCGAAGCGTGAAGTAGGATTGGAATGATACGGAGAGATTGTCTAGTCACCAAGCGGAGGTGTTTTTCAGATGTGTCCGGGATCATGTAAATTAATTTGAGCAACCAGGAGGAGCAGCAACCGAAGACCAGAAAGTGAGTTACCTAAGTGTATTTTCTGGGTGTGATTTAGTTTCGTTCGCGATAAAGAAGGATGGTGGCTGGAGATAGCTGAACCGTATTACTGTTAAGAGCCAATATTCCTCCACCCTGAAACGATTTTGTGTTTGTTTAATTTCAGAGCGTGAAGTTTCCTTATGATGAATTGATTTTATTCTTGGAATCGCCTTCCGTATCCGTAAACGACTGCTATGATGGTTAGTAACGCTAATAGTATTAGCTAAAGCTCTGACTGTTTATGAGATCGATAATTAATGTTTTCTCGTGAGTACTTGGACAAATGGTCATTGTATGACTAAATAGTACGTTCGGAAACGAGGAAGAGCATAGAAATCATCTTTACACTTTGTTAGGAAATACGCCGATCATTTGTGCCTTTTGGAGAGATTGATATTTGTTCTCAATGGAGGATATCTCTTTAAGATCCGCAAGCCTTGGAAACTAGCACCAAGTGGTCAAGACCGATAACAGAAAGGAGAATTGAAACCTTTTGAACTTTGCAGAAGAATTCTGGAAGATGTTGCAACTCATGATACCATTGAGAAATTTCGTAAACAGAGATAAACAACTTAGTTTGATTTAGAATGGAGTTTGGAAAAGTTGAAATGGAAGTTAACTTCCATACCCTCGGGCGGAACGAATGTCGGATAAATAAGAAAGAGACTCGGTTATATTCCCTTACAGCACAGAAGGACGACTAGAAGCAACAATTCACTGCATGACCTGGAATTGACAACAACGGCGGCTACCTGAAGAGTGAAGACATTCCTTACAAAGCAGAAGTGGGGGCGATGCAGAAGAAGAAAATCTAGTCAAGACGGCGAACCTGGAGTTGATGAAGACATGTAGTCTAACTTCCCTATTCATTTTGGTTGTAACAAGATGAATTGAGAGCGGAAGCAGACTGGATGATGAAGGGTTGAAGATCGTGCCAGAAATTCACATTACTCCATTACATTGCAAGAAGAGCTGCAGGAGGCTCGACGAACCAGACACAAGTTCCCGATTTTGGTTTCACTTTCCGATTGATGGACAGACGAAGACAGATTAACCGGACTTGAAGAAATTGGATGTGTTGAATGAACGGATGCTAGAAACCGACCCTTATGTTTGGAAGAATTGATTTGACCAAAGTTATTGATGACTAATTTCCACTTCCGTTGATTCACCTAAGTTTCGTTATATAGTAATAAGATCCTATAATGATTTAAGTTTCCTAGGAGCATTTCTGTTCGTGTTCATTTTCGTATGTTCGGTGATGACTTTGTTTTGAGAGATGTTGGCAAATTGTGGAAGATATGATGCTTGTGACGGCGTGCCTCACTTTTGCTAGGTAATCTGAGGTTTTGATACTCGTGCGAATAGTTTTGTTTTCCCTCTTGACTTTGGCATTCGATTTTGGTTGACCTTTGATGACTGTAGAAGTACTAGGTGGATTAAGATAGGTGGTTTTGATTT
Organism: Artemisia tridentata subsp. tridentata; assembly: GCA_021014915.2. Taxonomy (NCBI): domain Eukaryota; kingdom Viridiplantae; phylum Streptophyta; class Magnoliopsida; order Asterales; family Asteraceae; genus Artemisia; species Artemisia tridentata. The sequence continues at coordinate 320,045,959 of CP139506.1, read as the reverse complement.
CGACTTGGGATAAAGTATGATCATCATGAAGGCATAATTATGTGGTGCTAGTATTATGACGCCTGATCAACGTGATAATACTTACACCATATAATGTGCACTCATTGTGGCCATAGGATATCTTAGGGAGTACCTAAGATGTTAGAATTTGAACTCCGTTAGATTATCCGCGAGTAGTGAGACTTTAGGTTCATCCTATCTATCCGTATACTCTGCTTTCGATCATTAGATATCTGATTGAGTTTGAACTCTCGATTTGAATTCTGTTGACCTCAGTTATAAGTCTTGAACTCCTTTTAGAACTTCCTACTGTTGGTGCAATTAATTCGATTTGAAATCTTATTCGTATTCCATATGAGCTTCTTGAAGATTCACCTACTGTCCAGTTTATGTTGCATGGACCTTTTGTTCTGAATCAACCTAGTTTATCTTCTCCTGAGAAATTTGAACCCACCTCGTTTCGATCTGAGTCATGAGAAACTTTTGGTCTGAAGATCTTTTTGAAAGAAAACTCCCTGGGCGTGAGAATGTTTCTCTTGTGACTTGCTACGACTTCGTTAACTTTGCGACTTCAAATTTTGAGGCCGAATTTTTTTTTCTTAGAGGGGAAGAAGTTGTAAAACCCAAAAATCTAAAACATATAAAAAGACCAAAATGCCCCTACAACTTTAAAATTTGATTTTAGAGATTATAAAGCACCAAATTTTGTCCAGAACCTTTGGAAATGAACGAGATATGAAGCCAGGTAATTTATACTTCTACATTTTAATAATTTGGAGTGTACAAAAATAAAAAATTTAAATAACACATTTTGGCCGATTTAATGTATATACATTTTATTAAAATTTGTAAATAATTTAAATAACAAATAAAACAAGATAATATCAAATAAATTAAGGAAAATATTCCAAATAATTGTGTGATCCTTTTGATACTTATCTTGGACCGAAAAACTTGAAGCCCTCCCCATATCACACGGCATTATAATTCTTTCCCATTTTCCTTTTTGCCGAAAACCCTAAAACAACACACAACTCTCTCAAAAATTCATACGGCTCTCTAAAAATATTTGGGCATTTTTTTGGTATTTTTCTTAACATAAAGAAGCTTGGAAAAATAGTGTGGAGGTCGTAGGGTTGCTCATTCGTTCGTGGTGATTTATTTGGTATCGACAAGGGTTCGATAGGTATTTATTGGTTACGCCTCTTCTACTCGTTCTAGCCTTCATCTGGTATTTTTCCCACCTTTTTTACATCATACTTGGTCTATAAAAATTGGTCTAACCGAACCATGCACATTTATTTGATCGTTTGGAAATTAAAGGCATAAAACACGTATAATACCTAAAACATGTAATACGATTTTTTTGGGTGATGTGTTTATTTTATTTGAACATTATATGAAGTATAAGACCTGGGAAAAAGGTTGGTACAATTTTTAAAGGCCTATATCAATCTCTATAATTTTTAGGGCTTAAAACAAGTATATAATCGAATACACGTTATACTAATTTTCTGGGTGCGAGGCTTAATTTATTTGGACACTATACGACTTATGTAACTCAGGAAAAATGATGGTTCGAATTTTTGAAGGCCATATATCCTGTGTCGATTTATTTTGTGCAATCGGGCCTAATGAAAAACATGGAATAAAATAGAAACCCTAGCATTCGATTAGGGTTAGGGTTTTTGGGACTTAAATCTGATGTAATTAATGTTTTTAATAATGAATCAATGATGGTGGAATGATTGGTGAACCTAGGGTTAGGGTTTGGTATTTTAAAAGTATACCGATGTGAATTTTAAAACTATAGGGTGTGTTTTGTAAATTATGAAACTTGTGGGCTATTTTTATAACATGCTTTAGACCAGGGGGTATTCAAATAAAGTATAAAATGGGGGTACTTTTCGTAAATTATGCAACTTAGGGATTTAATTTGTAAATTGTGATTAATGTGTAAATCGGTTTGTAATTAAATAAATTAGAGGGACTAAATTGAAAATTCTGGAAACTTTGGGGTGTGTCGTATAAATGAAGATAATGAGGGTGTAATATGTAAAATTGGACACTTGAGGGTTTAATGTGTAAATATAGTTAATATATATATCGAAGTGTACTTTTATTAATTAAAAGGACTAGTTTTGTAATTTGTGCAAAGATGAGGGTTATTTCGTACCATTATTAAAATAAAGGGTATATTCTGTAACTTTGTTTAATTGAGGGCTTTTTGTGTTAATATGGATATGTAAAGGGTTAAAATGAGATTTAAGGAAACTATGGGGTTTAATTTGGAAACTTATAAACTAGGTGGTATAAAATGTAAAGTGGTATAAATTGAGATACTTAATTTGTATATATAGTTAAAATATGGAATGAATGTATAATTTGTGATAATTACATTTTAGACCCTTAACTTTGGTTAAATTACATTTAAAACCCTAAATTATGTAAAGTTGTCATATTTAACCCTAAAATATTGTAACTTGCTAAAATATACCCTATGTCCATAAATAAGCTTAATTATGACTTAATCTATTTTATAATGTTTAAATCTTTCTAAAAATGGAAACTTGCTAAATAAGGAAACCTGCTAAGAATAGAAAGTTACTTATAATGGAAAGGCAAGCTAAAATAAGTGATTAGAACCTTTTGTAATATTCTTCTACTCCTTTAGGTGTGAAGAAGGAGAGGTCTTGAGCCTGTCACTGCTTTCCATTTTTCTTGTTCGTCTTTGCATTTCGTAATAAGGTACAGATATTCTGCCCTTCCTAGTAAGGTGCCTTCATTCTCTTTTGATTTGATTCGTATTAGGGTTTCATATGCCATTGATGCGTGCGATATGTCGTTGCGGTTTAGCAGTTTTAATGCCTAATCAAGTTTTAAATTTATATTTAGCCGACTTATCAATAACACACACACTTAACGAGCAGTGTACCCGGTCAGTATGAATATAATGGTAAGTAGAGTGTCGATCACTAAGAGTGGAACGTATTATCTAGTTATTCTAATCAGTATTTTAATATATTAAGTTAGCTATACAATCTAATCTAAGGCAAGGGGGTTCAGCCTGAGAGACTGGCACGATTTGGTTGCAATTAAATAATAAACTAAACCAATAGGCACGAATCAGCAAGTAGCACACACGTACACAGATAGATACTCGAGACAATAAGAGGGCTGTCCTTATGATAAGTAGTTTGTCACTTGTTTTATTGCTAGTGTTATATGAAGTGTATAGTTCGATGCAACGCACCGAGATTAAGTCCTTTCTCGTTGGTTCTAATCTTATCGGCGAGTAAACCCTTAATGATTACTTATGACTATCCTATTTATCTTTCTCCTACTTTTCTACAGACCATAGAATGCATAGGCGATCTAATAAACAGGCGAGGGCAGAGGCATGGCGACCCGATCAACGTTCAGCTAGCCACAGAGGTTATCAATGCACTAATAAAAGTCACCAATGACATCAACATATAAACTTTAATTAATGAGAAAGCAGTTTTAAGGGAGTGCAATCTTTCCGTTGTCACATTACACAAGCCACCAATCTTGATGAATTAAAGTTTACTAACACAATAAAACAAAACTACTTAATGAATTAAACACATGCAGCACCTTCTTACAGCTCTTGTATCTTTGATTTGAGTGTGTCTTGTGCTGCTACCTTGACTGAATTCGTCCTAGGTTTCTGGTCTTCAGTCTCGTATATAATATATGTCACCTCGAATTCGTCTGGTCTTGGGGTATTTATAGTTTCTGTCTGAGGGTAAGATGCGGCGCATCTAGTAAGTAGATGCGGCGCATGTACTTAACTTCGCGTGGGGTCCAAGATTATAATATTCAGGAATATTCGCACACCGCCAGAAGATGCGGCGTATCTTTATTTTCGGATGCGGCGCATGTCCTCTTGTATCTTGGATCGTATCTGGTGAAATATTGATAGTGATGCGGCGCATGTAATAAGTGAGATGCGGCGCATCTGGAGCAGATTAGTCTTGATCTCGTACATTTCAGTAGACTCTTAACTTCTTGCATGTTTTGCTCCATAATTAGTCCAAAATCGCCAAGTTTCACCAAATGCTTGTTTTCAACTGAGAATTACAAAAGTAAACGATTAAGTATCAATCCTCATACATAATATAGTAAAACAAGTCAAATTAATAGGATAAATGATAGTAATAAAATGTACTTATTTGAGTTCATCAAATATCCCCCACTTGAGCTTTACTTGTCCCCAAGTAAACCTTAGAATTAATCTTATGAAAATGTATCCTAAAAGATATTAGGATTTATTTTTATATTTAAGCATGTATTCGTTTTTGCCATAATCACACAACTAAACACTTAACGAATTAGAAGTAAAATAAAATAATCTGATAAAAGCAAATCTAATCGTTTAACTGTCCAGTCGCGACGAATATTCTATCATAAGCTTGGCAAGTATACACATCTCCCCCACTAAAGCTAAGGAATAACAAGTCTAAAGCGGTAAAAAAGGGTTTTTAGGCTTAAGGGTTAATTATTCTTAATCTCTATCGATCTCAAATTCCAGAAAAGGCGACAAAATCACAAATACATGATCGAATCCACGAACACGATACTTGCAATTGCTCAAATCCTTAACTCGAATAGGCTAAAGATAGGTCCAAACTTCACCAATAATAATATATCAAAAAGGGCGACAAAATCATAAATACATAGCCGAATCCACGACTACGATACTTAAGATTGCTCAAATCCCTAATCTCAATAAATCAAAGGTTTGGTTGGTTAAAGAATAATACAGGGTATGGATAATATTTGGGATATAAATTGGTGTAAAATGAAATATAAACAAAACAAATAAATTAAAATCCTAAGTGTGGTTAATCACTATCCCAACCATCCCATGAATAAGACTCATATCATTGAATAACTCACGCTTTAACACTTGAAACACACGCTTTAGGTAGACACGAATTATACTCAACAAGATCTTAATCAAAGAATAAACCTTAGTTGACGTTCCCATAACTGCCAACTCCCATTCAATCCATAAATATATAACAACTAGTGGTGATATCGACCACTTACATAACTTTACATCGTCGGTTAAAAACAAACATCCAACTTTCTTCTTTTTTCTTTTTCTTTTCTTATTTTTTCGATTTTTTTTTTCTTTTTTCTTTTTTTTTTTTTTTTTTTTTTTTTTTTTTTTTTTAAGAAACATAAACATAGATGTGTAAAATTTTACCACATCACTAAAACAATAATTCTGGATAATTTTTCCATACTTTTCATAACTTCAGAAATAACGGTAATAGTGAAAGTAGTAAACACACGAAAAATAAACTCAAAGATATACAATATTTACTTTCACTCCAATCGCATTGTGCAATTTCCCGACCTAACCATAGATAATGAATTACGCACACGAACACATGTAATGTAAGGAAACACACTTTGCCTATAGCAATTAACCAACCACGGATTCTAATCTACAGGGTAGGCTAAGGTGTAAGGGTGTAACGAAACATTTTAACAAAGGTGTAAGAAAAGAAAGGAATGGCTCTGAGTGTTTTTCTAGGGGTATCTTACTCTAAAAATGAGAGTAACAAAAGGGTTATACGGGGGTTAACTAACCAGTGTAGTTAGCTAATAACACATAACATATAAAGGCTATTTGGGTGTAATCCTAGAAATTTACCAATTTAGACAAGTTATTCCAATTATATAAAATAATACTTATTATGGTGGTCTCGAATAGTATACAAGCCAAGTTCTAAAGTTTACAAGTCACCGGCACACTCATAGATTTGTGAGTTTTGAAAAATCACAATTTTTGAAAATAACGTCATGTGTGCAGCTATGCAACTTAGACTTTAAACAAAAACATGCTAAAAATTTTAAATTTTGATATATTAAGCACATTTTAAGCATAATTTGAAAAGTTTAGGACAAGTAAGTGTTAAGTGTTCTAATTCTCCAATCCCCCCACTTAAGTTAAACAACGTCCTCGTTGTTTGTAATAAAGGTTAAAAACTGGAAAATAAAAGAATTAGAACAGAAAAACTCCCCTGAGATTTGCTCGGTATGATCCTCCATTTGTATAAGAGCAAAAATCATCTTTCTTGTGGATTAGAACGTTTAAGCTTCATAATCATGTATCCACAGGAAATGCAGGAATCTATAATACCACCAAGGCTTCAAAACACACCTAAGGTAAGAAAGGTTCAACTTGCATAACACATTAGTAGTTAGGTAAAAATAAAACATAAAAATTAAAAATGAAAATCATCAGGTCAGTCGATGCGCCGTATCTTATGGAAGAAGATACGCCGTATCGAGCCTGGAATAATTACGGATCAGAATAGAAGATGCGCCGCATCCTTAACCAGGGATACGCCGCATTTAAAATAAACTGATAAAAAGTTTTAAATTCGAAAGTAAAAAAAATGCAGAAAAATAAAATAAGATATGACCATCTGCAGGAGATGTGTCGCATCTCAGAATTGAGATGCGCCGTATCCTCTGCGGCCTGACTGACTCGACACAAACAGAAAATTAAAAGATAAATCCGGGTTGTCTCCGGGTTAGCACTTGTCTTTATTCCAGAGTCTTCAAGTTAGACTCACGTTCAGTTCTTTAATATCGATCATTGAAGGAGTCGGAAACATCGCGCTCCCTCATTCCCAATTCAGTAATATTGAACATTCCTTGCTCGTCCTTAATTTCCACGCCGTTCTTCTTTAATATCTGTATAAACAAAGTTCTGTCCCTTTCGGGCAGAGATGACAAAATGATAGACGGGAAATTCTTATTATCATATAAGCATAAATAAGCAAGGTGGGGTGGTAGTTCAATAAACACATCATTATTCAAACTCTTTTTCTCAACTATTCTCCTACGTTTGTTAATTACTACACAATCATACCACTCATCATCAGAATTATTGACAACATCGCGTCTAAGTTCGGCAGGTACATTAAGGTCAATAAATTCCTCAAAGTTCTCATGATTAGGATTAGTTGAGTTGTTTTGAATCAATGTTTCTCCCATGAGCCTAGCTTCAAGATCGAGGTCCATACGCTCTCTTAATCCTAGCACATAGACTCCTCTAATTATGCTTTTAACAGGATCTTGGCACTTATAGACTAGTTTATTATTCCCTACTCTTAACGAGATTTTTCTTTTAAACACATCAATCTTAGCATGGGCAGTAGACAAGAAAGGTCTTCCAAGGATTAAAGGAATCTTAACATCCTCGGGCATATCTAAAATAACAAAGTCTACAGGGAAAACAAACTTCTCAATCTTAACTAGCACATTATTAGCAATCCCTTCAGGTCGTTTTACAGTTTTGTCAGCCAATTCAATAAGTAATTTAGTTGGTGTTAATTTACCTAGTCCTAGGGTAGTGAATGTTTTAAGAGGCATAACACTAACACTAGCTCCTAAGTCAGCTAACACATTATTGAAAGATATATTATTAATTGAACAAGGGAGAGTAAAACTTCCTGGGTCTTTTTCTTTATGAGGTAAGGCATTTAAATCGGTTGCAGAGCTCCCTTCTTTCATTGTAGCCTTGATCTCTTCTTCAATCTTTGTCTTTTCTTTGAGTAGTCTTCTTAAACTGATTGAAGAATTAAAGAAAAATTCGGGTCTTGCACCGTCATTACCATTCATCGATCTTCTAGGTGAGTAAGGAGTGACTTCTTCAGTGGTGCTTATGGCCTTGACATGATCTCTTGGGTTGGTTTCGGTTGAGCTAGGTAAACTTCCATATCCCCTTTCTTGAAGAACTTTGCTCATTTGACCAATTTGTTGTTCCAATGCTTTGATTGAAGCTCCTTGATTTCTTGTAGTAGTGTCCGTTGAAGCTCGAATTTCTTTGATCATAGCAGTATTCTCTTCATGTCTTTTAGCAGCATCGGCCATAATTTGCTTTAGAGTGTCATCTAAAGTCTGCCTCCTCTCTTGATAAGCGGGATTAAAGTTGTTCTTTTGATAGAATCCCGGGGTAGCTTCCCTAAATCTTCCTGAAGGTCGGAATGGTTGTCCAAATTGGGTGTAATATGCTTCTTCAAACGTCTCACTTTCATTCTTATTCGGGCAATCTTTAGTGTAGTGAGGTCCTTCGCACTTTTCACATCCAACTTGGGCAGCATACACTCTTTCATCACGCTTCTTCATCTCTCTACTTATTTTATCCAATTGAGCTTGAATAGCAGCAATCCCGTCAAAATTAGTACTGCTCTTAGATCTAGTAGAGGTTCCATCGTGCCATTTTTGAGAATGATCAGCAGCTTCTTGGATCGCTTTCCTAGCATTGGCTGCACTCATTTGAGGCACAGCTCCCTTAGCGTCCAATATTTGTCTAGTAGGCACGTCCAATCCTTGATAAAACAATATTATCTCCTGCATAGCGGTTAGATAGTGTTGAGGACATTTTACCAATAAATCTTTAAATCGTTCCTGATGCGTGGTTTTGCAACCTTACAACAGGTTTTACCTCTCGAGGGATCTCAAGAGGCTTACAACCCCACCAGGCAGTGTACCTGACCGATGTAGTATAGTGTAGTGGTAAGTACGGGGGATTGATCGTTCTCCACAGGGAATAGTGTTCGTTAGGTATGAAAAACTACTCTAATAGGTCTAAGGGTTGAGGAAGATTCTTTTTGTGTTTTTATAATTTTATGAAAGCAAGTAAAATCTCGGTTTTTGAAGGAGTGGGCGGAATTAGTTGCTAATCAACTAACCCAAATTACTACAAATGCAAATAAAATAAAATAACAAAAATGAAAAGTTGGTGAAAACTTAAGTGTAGAGAAATGTGTTTACTTAGATTTCCTTACTCCCTAACTATCTTTTACCGGTTGATTAGTGTGTATTAGTCGCGTGGATGACGGGTGTATTCCTTAATACCAATCGTGGGGTGGCGTACGTACTTCCCCAACTCTACAAGCTCCTACTTCACTCCTATGTCGAGCCGGCTAGGAAGCTCCTAACATGGGATCACTAGAATTCGCTTGTGCATTAAATACAACCATAAAAACCTTTAGTACGCATTTGGTTCATGTTTCTTAAGACGTTCAAGCAAGTTACCGAATAGGAAGTTAGCCAGTTTTCTTAAGCCTAACATAGATAAACAATCATCCAATACAACTAATAACACACTAATAACCAATAATCAATAGCTAGGTTTCATTAGATCTAAGCAAACACAAGATAAATCTAGCCTAACATGTTAAACAAAAGACAAGAACAAGATAAAATCAAACAACACATAGACATATTGAATGATTAATTGATAACTTATCTTTCAATGTAACATGGAAGATCTCAAGCCAAAAAGCCTTGAAAAAGATGCTAAAATCGTCTTAGGGTTTTCTCCCAAAAATTCCACACTAAGTCCTCTCTCTAATGACAAAAAATTAGAAAACTATATATAGACTTTTGGATCTGACGGCGTCACCTTATGGAGTGTGACGCCGTCACCTCGCCGTTTTTAGGGTTCCCGGATGACCTTCTTGACGCCGGCCCTCTTTAGCTCTCCAAAATCCGTTCTGGCTTATCAAGGCTTGACGCCGTCAGCTCTTGAACGTGACGCCGTCCCTCTTTGATTTAAGCCGTGACGCCCTTGATCAGGTTAAAGCGTGACGCCGTCAGAATTCACATGCAATTTTCACTGGCTTATCATGAGTAAATTTCACGTCCACCTTTTCTTGCCAAGCCATGACGCTGTCCAGAGTAAAATCTGACGCCGTCAAGGGTAACTTTTAGCCGATTTTTGAGACTTTGTCGTTTTCTTCACTTTTATGCTCCAAAAACATCCAAAATGCCTCCTTTTCCAGATTTCTCCTCAAAAGTACCTAAAATGACAAAAGGAACGATTTAGGGCAATATTTGATCAAATAAATACGATTTAGGGCTTAAATGACCCCTTAAAAGCGGTACACTTTTCGCTTCATCAAATACCCTTACACTTGAGATTTGCTTGTCCTCAAGCAAATGCGCTTTTATTCTAATCAAAATACAAGTTAGGGGTCATTTAATGCAAACATAAAAGTAATTACAACAAATAATCGTTCCACTTCAATCATAATAAGCACGGAGATTACATACTAGCACCTCACAAGTAGTGTTTAGATACTCACATCTCTCAGGTGTCATCAAAATAAATCTCATAAATGAAAACGGATAATATCTCTCACTACCTGTCATAGCAAATAGATTACCATAGGCTTGGGAAAGGATCAAAAACCTCCTCCACTAGGCGTAAGCACCTAAGATAAACTATCAAAGAGGGCTTTTACATGGGTTATAACGTTAGGTGTAGGGAAAAGGAAAACACGGTTTTGTTGGATAAAGGATATTTTACTGGTGGCGAGTTAAAGATCTTGATCAATTACATGTACTATACAATGTTGCTAAGCCAAGACTCGACTCAATCTTAAGCTAGAAACAAAATAACAAAATAACAAAAACATAAACATAAAATGAAACGGGATGGTAGTCCGTATGTTTTTTTTTTCTATTTTTCTTTTTCTCAATTTTTTGTATTTTTCTTGATTTTTCGATTTTTTTTTTTTTTTTTTTTTTTTTTTTTTTTTTTTTTTTTTTTCATACACTCTTGCCCTACCATCCAAAATAATACATCATAGGGGCGTTGCATTCCCCTTACACTTGAACTTTTACATAACTTTACATATAGCTATTCTAATGACTCGAATTAAGATAATTGAAAAACTTGGAGTACTTTTAAAATTATTAGCACATATGGGGGTAATAAATGATGTTCTTCTCCATTACTCCATTACACTAGTACTTTACCCATGAGTCCCAATCGTCCCAAAACAATATGTACAAAGATATGACTCGACTTAGCAACCATGTAATCAATTAGATAATTAACTTGGGTTTAAACAAATGTTGTCACAATAATGCACTAAAAATGAGTGCATACAAGGTAGGCTAAGGCGATTTGGGTGTACATTTAAGTGGGGTGTAACAAATTCTTCCTTTAAGTAAAATGCTTAAAGGTCGAAACGAAAAGATAGGCTCTGAGGGGTGTACTAGGGGTATCGTGTACTAAAAATGAGTACAACGCAAAGGGTGTGGGAGAATTACTTGACCAATGTAGCCAAAGTAATTATAACAAAAACACAGGTGTAAAACAATGGGTTAATCCTAATGCCTCTTATCATGTAGTAAATCTAACTACACGAATGTAGTCTCACTTGTGGCCTTGGAATGGTCCTAACGCAAGTTCTAGAATCTAAGTGCTACCGGTACACACATCATAGCATAAATGCTTTTCCTACCAATTCTAAGGGCGAACCTCACATATTTGGGGGTGGAAAATTTTTTAGTGGTACGGTTTTTGTGCTAGTCATATAACTCCTATCCATGAGACGCTCATTAAGATCAAAGTTTCACTCCTATATGTTGTAAAAAAATTTAAATTTGGCACTAAAATTACCTTAACAAGTATTTCTCTCAGTTTTATTACACATCTACTATTAAACAAACAAAAATCAAGCGTAATAGCATTCTCTTAATCGTACTTTTACCCTCCCCTTACACTTAAGATGAACATTGTCCCCAATGTTCAAATAACAAGATCTAAAAGCATAAAGTAAAAGAATGAAATCAAATACTCCCCTGATTCGCTCGGTGGATAATGAAGTAACACGGTTAAATCTTCTTCCAAAGTAATGTTGAAGCTCCATGACTAATGCATCGCCAAAAGCTTGATTCAAAATATTTCCTTGTCCAAAATAACCTGTTAAACCTGAGAAAACAAACACGAAAACCTGCATAACATCGGCGGGATAAAATCTATATATAGGGATATAATGCTTGTGGAATGATAACTTTGCAGATTCCTGGAGATTATAAGTTGGAGATTTTAATAAAAACTTTTTTTTGAAAAACAAAACTTTCAAAAATTTCTGAAAATTAAATCTGACGCCGTCAGGTTATAAACCCTGACGCCGTCAGAAATGACCTGACAAAAATTTTCATTTTAAGTTTCCGGAAAATTTCTGGAAAAACCTTTACCTTACTTCCTGGAAATCCTGCAAAACATCATTATGACTCGATACAAGCATTTGACTCAAACACACACTAATATGTATGTTAATTTATTATTATTACGATTCATGTTAATTTGTGTTCTAATAAACCGATTTAGATTTCCCTTACACTTAACTTTTGCAAAATACCTTTATATGTAGTTAAGACGAAGTTAAAAACAAAATAAAGCATTTTCACAAATTAGTTTTTAACATGAATCAATAGGAATAAAAATTAAACATACATACGGAAACAAATAAAAACAAACAAACAAATAAATAAACACACAAAGCAAATAAATAAAATAAAGCTTGGGTTGCCTCCCAAGAAGCGCTTTTCTTTATTAACGAGTCTTGTAGCTAGACTCAAAGTCTCGTACATTACGTCACTTCTTCATCAAAAGTTATATCTTCCTCATTGATCATCTCATTACCATTCTCTTGATAATGCTTGACTCGTTGTATATTTACAGTGAATTCTCTATCTTCGTCGTCAATCAACACAACGGCTCCGGTTTTAGAGGAGCTTCTTACGGTAAAGGGTCCATACCATCTAGATTTAAGTTTTCCAGGAAATAGTCTTAAGCGAGGATTATATAATAAGACCTTGTCTCCTTCTGAAAACTCCTTTGGTCTCTTAATCCGTTGGTCATGCCATCTTTTTGCCCTTTCTTTGTATGTAATGGAAGATTCATAAGCCTCTAAACTCAATTCATCGAGCCCTTGGAGCTGTAAGAATCTATTTGTTCCCGCGACCGTATAATCCAAATTGCAAGCCTTAAGTGCCCAATATGCCTTGTGTTCCAGTTCTACTGGAAGGTGGCATGCCTTGCCATATACCATACGAAACGGGGTTGTCCCGATTGGCGTCTTATAAGCGGTTCGAAATGCCCACAAAGCTTCATCGAGCTTAAAAGACCAATCTTTTCGGTTTTGATTAACCGTTTTCTCCAATATTCTCTTTATGGCTCTATTAGTGTTTTCGACTTGACCGTTGGTTTGAGGATGGTAAGCGGTGGAGAATCGGTGAGAGACTCCATATCTTTTCATAACTTTCTCCATTTGCGAATTGCAAAAATGGGTTCCCCTGTCACTAATAAGAGCCTTCGGAATTCCGAACCTAGCGAACAATTTTTTTAAGAAATGAATTACTACCCTAGCATCGTTAGTCCTAAGGGCTTGTGCTTCCACCCATTTCGAAACATAATCGATGGCCACTAAGATGTATTCATTCCCACCTGAAGATGGGAAGGGTCCCATGAAATCAATTCCCCAAACATCGAAAACCTCACAAACTTGTATATAATTCTGTGGGGCTTCATCCCTCCTAGAGATATTCCCAGCTCTTTGACATGCGTCACAGGTTTGTATCATTCCCTTCACATCACGAAATATTGTAGGCCAATAGAATCCTGCATCGAAGACCTTTCGTGCAGTAGTGTTCATTCCGTGATGTCCTCCCTTTGGACCGGCATGACACTCTTTGGTACAACCTGTACAGGACTTACCCATGGACTGTCCGAAATCGGGTAAATTAGCCCTGCATCTAGGAGCTTAATGACTTCCTTCTTTACGACTTCCTTTATGTTGGGATTTACTCGCCTTTGAGGTTGCACGGTGGGTTTATAATCCTCCTCCATGAGGATTTTATGCGTGCAAAAGGTAGAGTCAATCCCCTTGATATCGGCTACACTCCATGCTATAACTCCTTTATATTTTTTTAAAACTCCTAAGAGTTTATCCTTTTGTTCACTTTTCAAAGAAGAGCTTACGATTACCGGAAGTTGATCTTTTCCTTGAAGGAAGGCATATTCAAGGTTGTTCGGGAGTTCCTTGAGTTCTAACGTGGGTGGCTCGATGATGGAAGGTTTAAGTTTGTTCTCGGGTTTACGAAGCTCAAGCTGTTCGATTTCTTGTCTGGGATAGGAGGAGACTGCATTCACATCCATAGTCTTCTCCTCCTCTAGGATTGGTAAGAAAGCTTCATCTCGTAACCAACCAGCTTCCACCTGTTCATCTACACAATTGTCAATCTCGTCGGATAGTTCATTGATTTCTCCGATGAAATATAACTGATTATCTGCCTCGAGAGAAAGATTCATTGTGTCTTTGATGTCGAAGGTTAAGCTATCGGCCCCTACTCGTAAGGTTAGTTTGCCGTCATGAACATCAATAACAGCACGAGCAGTTGCAAGGAATGGTCTTCCTAGAATGATGGGCACATGATCGTCTTCTTCCATTTCTAGGATGACGAAGTCAACTGGAAATTTGAACTTCCCTACCTTAACCAGCACATTCTCGCATATTCCTAAGGGGTATTTGACTGATCTATCGGCAAGTTGGATGCTCATACGGGTTGGTTTCAACCCAGAATACCCTAGCTTGAGGAACATGGAATGCGGCATAAGATTGATGCTTGCTCCTAAGTCGGCTAAAGCATTTTTGACTGAAAGAGATCCAATTGAACAGGGCAAGGTGAAACTACCTGGATCGTCCACCTTCTTTGGTAGCCCTCGTTGAGTCACCACAGAACATTCCTCTCCTAAGGTTACAAGACCCTCGAGCCCTTTTCTGTTGGTTAGCAACTTATTGAAGTATGTACTATATTTAGGCATATGGTAACATGCATCAAGAAGGGGTATTGTGACGACCGAATTCCTCAAATATGACAAGAATCTTTTATTATCGTTTTCGACCTTTTGATTCTTGAGACGGGACGGGTATGGGACTTTAATGGGCTGTTTGGTTGGAGTAGGTGGAGAGGGAGTTACCGGAGGGGTTTGTTCGGGATTCTCATCGTTCACATTATCTTCCTCCTCATGAGGGGTGTTGGGCTCCATGACGTTAGATGGTTGAGCTGGGTAGGGTGGATCCTTAGTAGTTGTTCCAGCACGAGTGGTGATGGCGAGTAAGGGATCTCTTTGAGGTTCGCCAAGGCTGTCGAGAGTGGCGTTGAGCTCTGCGAAATTGGCCCTCACGTCGTTTTGTTGGCTAATGATAAGGTTGTCGAGACCATTTAGTTGCAGATTTTTTTCAAACGTGAAATGCCCGAGATCATCCTCAAAGGTGCTCCTGACCTTATAGTCAGGATATTCTCCTCCTCCCTCTTCTCTCACAAGATTTCCCCAAGGGGTGAAATCGTTGTTTTGGTAGAAAGTTAAGAGCGAAGGATCATCGAAGATATCGTGGCTTGACAAGCATGCTTGTTCGGTGGTGGTATCATCCTCGCATTCCTCCACTTCATGCGGGCCACCACATTGATCACAGATCAAGTATGGGTTTGATAACCGCTTAGTTGGTTGCGACTTGTCTAGATAAGATACCTGATCATTCAATCTACTCACCCGGCTAGCAAAAGGAGGCTTTTTCATGATCTTGGAAACGCTCATGATTGAATCGGGCTCATCCCAGGTATCGTCTTGATCATTCGCGTATTCCTCAATTCTATTCCATCCTTCCTCAACGCTTAGTTTGGCTATTTTTCCTTTTGATGAACTATTAATGCCCAATTGGTCGTTTTTGGAGACACTGTCATAAAATATTTGGACAAGAAGCCAGAGTTCAATGCCATGATGAGGGACTTGTCTAATTAGATCCTTGAATCTAACCCAAGATTTGTGAATAGGTTCTGCTGGTCCAACATGGAAGCGGAGGATTTCGTCTCTCAACGTTGAAGTTCTTCCTATGGGAAAGAATTTCTCATAGAATTTTGAGATAAGCTGTTCCCATGTGAAGATGGATTCGGAGGGAAGTTGGTTATACCAGTTTCCGGCTTTCTCACAAAGGGTGAAGGGAAAGAATCGAAGCCGGGAGGTATCTCTAGTAGCCCCATCCGTATGGAGGGTATCCACTATTTTCAGGAAGTCCTTGATGTGTTGGATCGGATCTTCAGTTTTCAATCCGTGGAATTTGCATACACTTTGGACAAGCCAGATATCGGTTGCACGCAAGACCCCATCCGTGCGCTCATTTGGAAAAACGATAGCATTGGAAAAACCACGAGGGGTGGGAGAAGAGTAGTCCTTGAGACATTTAGGGATTGGGATTTCGGGAACTTCCATTTCGTGATTGGGTTGAGGGCTAGGAGGTGTAGAATGATGATTGGATTCTTCCTCGGAGAGGGCATCATCAAAATTGATCGTGGATGGTTCAGCCACTTGGCGGAGTCGCCTTAATTTATGCATTTCCCTTTCGGGTTCAGCATAGGGTGTGGCAAGAGTCTTTATCGAGCTTCGGCTCCTAGTGATTCTAAGATTAGGGGGGTCATCATCCAAAATTAGGGAATATCCTCCTAAAGTGCGGGCTCTAGGAGGTGGTGGTTGTTGTAGTGGTGGGTTGTTGGGATTAAGGATATTACCATCTTCCATGATGTCGGATGGTATGGTTACGAACAAAGACACGAAGAAAATAGATAGACTAAAGAAAACCTAGAAAAATAAAACAAAAATCTCACTAGAAAGGAATCTAGTGAGTAGATCTAATAGAAATAACAATTCAACCTAAACAATAACTATTCCCCGGCAGCGGCGCCAAAAACTTGATGCGTGGTTTTGCAACCTTACAACAGGTTTTACCTCTCGAGGGATCTCAAGAGGCTTACAACCCCACCAGGCAGTGTACCTGACCGATGTAGTATAGTGTAGTGGTAAGTACGGGGGATTGATCGTTCTCCACAGGGAATAGTGTTCGTTAGGTATGAAAAACTACTCTAATAGGTCTAAGGGTTGAGGAAGATTCTTTTTGTGTTTTTATAATTTTATGAAAGCAAGTAAAATCTCGGTTTTTGAAGGAGTGGGCGGAATTAGTTGCTAATCAACTAACCCAAATTACTACAAATGCAAATAAAATAAAATAACAAAAATGAAAAGTTGGTGAAAACTTAAGTGTAGAGAAATGTGTTTACTTAGATTTCCTTACTCCCTAACTATCTTTTACCGGTTGATTAGTGTGTATTAGTCGCGTGGATGACGGGTGTATTCCTTAATACCAATCGTGGGGTGGCGTACGTACTTCCCCAACTCTACAAGCTCCTACTTCACTCCTATGTCGAGCCGGCTAGGAAGCTCCTAACATGGGATCACTAGAATTCGCTTGTGCATTAAATACAACCATAAAAACCTTTAGTACGCATTTGGTTCATGTTTCTTAAGACGTTCAAGCAAGTTACCGAATAGGAAGTTAGCCAGTTTTCTTAAGCCTAACATAGATAAACAATCATCCAATACAACTAATAACACACTAATAACCAATAATCAATAGCTAGGTTTCATTAGATCTAAGCAAACACAAGATAAATCTAGCCTAACATGTTAAACAAAAGACAAGAACAAGATAAAATCAAACAACACATAGACATATTGAATGATTAATTGATAACTTATCTTTCAATGTAACATGGAAGATCTCAAGCCAAAAAGCCTTGAAAAAGATGCTAAAATCGTCTTAGGGTTTTCTCCCAAAAATTCCACACTAAGTCCTCTCTCTAATGACAAAAAATTAGAAAACTATATATAGACTTTTGGATCTGACGGCGTCACCTTATGGAGTGTGACGCCGTCACCTCGCCGCTTTTAGGGTTCCCGGATGACCTTCTTGACGCCGTCCCTCTTTAGCTCTCCAAAATCCGTTCTGGCTTATCAAGGCTTGACGCCGTCAGCTCTTGAACGTGACGCCGTCCCTCTTTGATTTAAGCCGTGACGCCCTTGATCAGGTTAAAGCGTGACGCCGTCAGAATTCACATGCAATTTTCACTGGCTTATCATGAGTAAATTTCACGTCCACCTTTTCTTGCCAAGCCATGACGCCGTCCAGAGTAAAATCTGACGCCGTCAAGGGTAACTTTTAGCCGATTTTTGAGACTTTGTCGTTTTCTTCACTTTTATGCTCCAAAAACGTCCAAAATGCCTCCTTTTCCAGATTTCTCCTCAAAAGTACCTAAAATGACAAAAGGAACGATTTAGGGCAATATTTGATCAAATAAATACGATTTAGGGCTTAAATGACCCCTTAAAAGCGGTACACTTTTCGCTTCATCAATCTTTAAATCGTTCCCAAGCTTGATAAAGAGTTTCATCAGGCTCTTGCTTGAAACTGTTGATAGCCTCCATCTTTTTAGCAGTCTTAGCAGGTGGACAATATCTCTTCAGGAATTTGCTCTTCAAATCTTCCCATGTAGTGATTGAACTAGCAGGTTCATTCCTTAGCCACTTGTTAGCAGCTCCTTTTAGTGAGAGTGGAAAGATTCTTAGCATGATTTGATCGTCAGTGACTCCTTCTGAAGTAAATAAATCCGCAATCTCGAGGACCTTTTCAACATGCTCATTAGCATCCTCATGTTCCGATCCACTGAAAGCATTCTCTCTTAGCTCTTTGAGAAACTGACCCTTCAATTCAAACTTTGACTTATCATCAAACTTTGGTCTAGCAACTCCTGAAGTGTGATCAGCACGGGTTTTGTTCATGTATTCCTCCATAGTTGTGTTTTCGCCCATTGTTTCTGTCTCTTCTTCCTCTTTCTCTTCAGAAAAATAATCAAGCTCGAATGAACTTGAAGTATCAAAGCTTTTTGTGTTGAAAAGCCTTTTAAGCGAATGAAAGACTCGTTCAGGATCTTCGAAAGGTTGAATCAAGTTCTTCGTGGAACTCCTGGTCATGCACTTCCTGAAATCAACACAAAACTATCAGTAGGGTATGCTCGAGAAAGTAATATATCATAAAACTAACAACGAAAACGGAATACGAAAAATTAAAGTTACTGATATCTGCAGACGATGCGCCGTATCCAAAAGGTTGGATACGCCGTATCTTATAATCGTTAAAATTTAATCAGACTTTATTCAGAAAATAGATACGCCGCTTAGAAATTCGAATGCGCCGTATCAATTTTAATTATCAAAAATCGATATTTATTAAAAATTAAATGCGTCGTATTAACAAAAGTTAATGCGCCGTATCTTCGTTACGTTTCAAAATATAAGATTTTTGATTCAGAAGATGCGCCGTATCGATAAAAATCGATACGCCGTATCTGTTTAATAATTCGAAAACTGTTTTTAATTAAAATAATAGATACGCCGTATCTGCTGAAGCAGATGCGTCGTATGGCGTTAACGTTTAGAAATTTTTTTTTATCAAAAACAGATACGCCGTATCTTGGGGAAAAGATGCGTCGTATCGAATTAATTAAACGCGTTGTATTTTATAAAAATTGAACGCAATACGCCGTATCTGAGAAATCAGATGCGCCGTATCGTTCGATTTAGCTCAGTACAACGATAGCAGAACACAAAAAATACGAAAAATAAAAACAAATAAAAACACACGAAAATAACACACAAAAACAGAAAATATGCAAAATAGTACAATGAATGCAAATTAATCTAATACACAACAAAATTAGCGGTTAGATAAAAATTAAAAACCTAATTAAAATACTAATCAAATTAACAGATAATAACAATTCACTCCCCGGCAGCGGCGCCAAAAACTTGATGCGTGCGATGTGTCGTTGCGGTTTAGCAGTTTTAATGCCTACTCAAGTTTTAAATTTATATTTAGCCGACTTATCAATAACACACACACTTAACGAGCAGTGTACCCGGTCAGTATGAATATAATGGTAAGTAGAGTGTCGATCACTAAGAGTGGAACGTATTATCTAGTTATTCTAATCAGTATTTTAATATATTAAGTTAGCTATACAATCTAATCTAACGCAAGGGGGTTCAGCCTGAGAGACTGGCACGATTTGGTTGCAATTAAATAATAAACTAAACCAATAGGCACGAATCAGCAAGTAGCACACACGTACACAGATAGATACTCGAGACAATAAGAGGGCTGTCCTTATGATAAGTAGTTTGTCACTTGTTTTATTGCTAGTGTTATATGAAGTGTATAGTTCGATGCAACGCACCGAGATTAAGTCCTTTCTCGTTAGTTCTAATCTTATCGGTGAGTAAACCCTTAATGATTACTTATGACTATCCTATTTATCTTTCTCCTACTTTTCTACAGACCATAGAATGCATAGGCGATCTAATAAACAGGCGAGGGCAGAGGCATGGCGACCCGATCAACGCTCAGCTAGCCACAGAGGTTATCAATGCACTAATAAAAGTCACCAATGACATCAACATATAAACTTTAATTAATGAGAAAGCAGTTTTAAGGGAGTGCAATCTTTCCGTTGTCACATTACACAAGCCACCAATCTTGATGAATTAAAGTTTACTAACACAATAAAACAAAACTACTTAATGGATTAAACACATGCAGCACCTTCTTACAGCTCTTGTATCTTTGATTTGAGTGTGTCTTGTGCTGCTACCTTAACTGAATTTGTCCTAGGTTTCTGGTCTTCGGTCTCGTATATAATATATGTCACCTCGAATTCGTCTGGTCTTGGGGTATTTATAGTTTCTGTCTGAGGGTAAGATGCGGCGCATCTAGTAAGTAGATGCGGCGCATGTACTTAACTTCGCGTGGGGTCCAAGATTATAATATTCAGGAATATTCGTACACCGCCAGAAGATGCGGCGTATCTTTATTTTCGGATGCGGCGCATGTCCTCTTGTATCTTGGATCGTATCTGGTGAAATATTGATAGTGATGCGGCGCATGTAATAAGTGAGATGCGGCGCATCTGGAGCAGATTAGTCTTGATCTTGTACATTTCAGTAGACTCTTAACTTCTTGCATGTTTTGCTCCATAATTAGTCCAAAATCGCCAAGTTTCACCAAATGCTTGTTTTCAACTGAGAATTACAAAAGTAAACGATTAAGTATCAATCCTCATACATAATATAGTAAAACAAGTCAAATTAATAGGATAAATGATAGTAATAAAATGTACTTATTTGAGTTCATCAGCCATTGTTATGTTCCCTACACTTTGGTTCATTGTTCGATTCATTTTGACTTTGATGTTCGTTATGACCCTGTTTACTTTGAACCGTTGATATGAACCCTTTGCCATGAACCTTTGATATTTGGACTTTGACTATGATTCGATGACTTAGACTATTTGAACCTTTGCTTTGATTTGGACCTTTGACCTTTGACCCTTCAGTTTGATACCCGAGCCAAGTTCGTTTCCTAGCCATGAAGGTAGCATGGTCGTGTCTGTGATGCACCGCTGACATGACTCACGTGTGGGTGAGTGATTTCTCACACCGTCCAAATATTGTTCGTTGCATGCACATTATATTTATTATGGCCTATATTATTGTTCGGGGGGCGTATGGGTTGCAATCCTAGGTTCGTGTCCGTGTTCGTGGACTTAACATGATTTGATATTATATTGTTCGGTGACTGATGCTGGGTGCAATCCACGTCTTTCACAAGTTCGGGAGTTCGCTACTCCATTTGAAGAATGAGGACACCCCTCATATTATCTGATTATCTGAGGTCTCCCCTCTATATGATTATGAAGATTTGGTTACTATATTTGGTTCGTGTTCGGGCTCGTGGTGAATTACTGACCTTTTCCCTTTTCCTTTTCTTTTCTTACTTTGTACTCTGTGACTACCCCTTATGTTATTCCAATGCACTATACTATACATGTTCGTTCATTTGCTTTCATTTCTGTTTATATTATATCTGTTCACTGAGCTCTCGTAGCTCAGCCGCATTTCTTTTCCTACGGCAGGTTTTAGTAGGAAGCTGGGGATGAGTGGAGAGTACCTTGGATTTAGAAGACCTTGATAGCCATCTGGATTAGAGTTGATTAGAAGTCATTATGTTTAGAATTAGTATTTATCGGAAGTTTCATTTGTAACCTTGTAATTTTAGTATTTCATTTGTAACCTTTGAAATTTCTTGTATTACTATAGAAGTATGCTTTGTCTTGATCTGATACGAAACCATTATCGTGACATCTTTACCCTTGTCGGGTTGGGGTGTTACAGGTATGATTATACCTTTCTACAAAAAATCAGGGTTAGAAGATAAGATCAGAAGATTTACTCATTCCTAGATGCAGGTTTCCCGGATTTGAACCTCAATGATCTTGAAGATATGTATCTCATCAAAGTTCAAGGGAAGATGCATCATTTCTCAACTGATCTTACATACGCATTCAACACTTCATTGCTATACTACATCAGAAGAAAGATCATTCAGGAACGCGTTGAAGACTTGCAACTTGGGGTCGAGAGCTATCAAAGGAAGCTTAACTTAACCGCACCACTTCTACACCTTCCTGAGATCAACCAAGAACCCCAGTACACCATGAAGAAAGACCCAACCTTTGGGTAGTTCTACAAAAGTGACTCTCCACCAATTGTTTCATGGGATACAAGGAGGTTCATAAGTTCTGCGGCCACACGCTCAAGAAAATTCGAGACGGGTTAGTAATTCGGGTTAGAGATTGGGAGTTGTACAAGACTAGCAGGTGGACAGCTCCTCAACTACGAGAAGTTCGTCAATTTGTCCTGAAGATTGAAAAAAGGCTTGTTCTCAGAGATCAAATGAGGAGACTTGAAAGCTACGTTGGAGGCAGGCCATCATTTCCAATCAGAAATTTTCAACGACCTGATCCAGTATTCACGGTTTTCAGAAACACTTATTGATGTAAGATTTGGGTACTCTTATGATTATATTTGTTTGTGAAACATTATGGCTTGTGTACACATACAAGTGCACAACCCATACCTTGTAAAGAAAGGACCCTGAGGTACGCTTCAATGCCTCAATTCTAATATAAGGAGCGAAAGCTTCTTACTTTTGAGTAGAATTAATCAAAATTTTGATAAGTTTTTCAAAATTCTGCTCAAAAGAACAAGTATTCCCTCTCGTGTTTAAAACCTGAAAAAGTGATTTCACTTGTTGAGGGGGAGTACTTGAAACAAATCTTTGTTCAAAACAAAAAGTTCTTGTTGGATTCTTCCCACAAACCTCAAAAAGCATATTTTAATCAAAATGTTTTCCAAAGACAACATCAATATGCTATTTTTGAGGGGGAGAAAGAAAAATGTGATTAAAATATTTGTGTGACGTATGAAATCTCACATGAGCTCGACTCAGATATAACCAATGAATTGACGAAACATAACTGTCATTAATCGAAAGTGTTGATATAAATAATGCCTAAAAACATTATTAATACTTCTTGATATCTCTATGTTTTGATAATCACAAAATGTAAACTCATTAAACAT
Organism: Artemisia tridentata subsp. tridentata; assembly: GCA_021014915.2. Lineage (NCBI taxonomy): Eukaryota > Viridiplantae > Streptophyta > Magnoliopsida > Asterales > Asteraceae > Artemisia > Artemisia tridentata. The sequence goes on along the minus strand of CP139506.1, from coordinate 320,022,741 downwards.
AAACTTATTAAATAAACAAGTATTTAGTTGTAAATATTCATTTCTACAACTTAATCACTTAAGGTATGAATAAACAAATGCTTAATGCATTATATGATCAAAGGAACATTTTCTTAATCACTTGATTTTTTATAAAATGACACAAACATTTTATATCTTTTAGAAAATCATTTTTGGTATTTAATAAAAATGTTTAATCCATTATAAATTTATGAATTCAAATTTTTAACCAAAAATAGCAAAAATGTTCCAGAAAAACCTTCCCCACAAAAAGACAAATCTGAGCAATGTTCGGGTAGGGCGTCCCCCTTAATTTTACCAGGCGGCCCCCTTAATTTTAAGGGGACCGGCCACCTATTTAAGGGGACCGCCCCGCTCCTCCAGCTGTCAGATTTTGCCTATAAATACTGGTTCATCCCTGGACTTTTCCTCACCTTTTGCACCCCCAAACCTTCTGTTCTAAATCTCTTCTTATCCTTCCAAATCCTTTCTAAATCCTTTGATCATATATTCTTAAGCATTGGTTTCCAAGTGATCCAAGCTTCTACCATTCAAGTGCAAAAGAAGAATACTCCTTCAACAACTAGAGAAGAAGTATTGTAACTTAGTATCATCTTGCTACCTAAGTTGTTTGTGTAATCATTCATTCATTTGTGTATAAGTTGTGTATATTTGTTAGATAGGTGTGAACATAATTGTTTAGGCTAGATTAGTGTGGTAGTGGTGAAGTTGTGAAGAAGTTAAGGTGTGTAAGTAGTGAAAGTGTAAGGAAGTAGAAGAGTATATAAGTAGTGCTAGGTTGTGAAGTAGTTGTGAAGCCGTCGTGTTGAAGTTGTGAAGCCGTCGTGTAGAAGTTGTGAAGCCGTCGTGAAGAAGTTGTGAAGCCTTCGTGAAGAAGTTGTGAATAAGTCGTGAAGAAGTCGTGTAGAAGTTGTGAGATTGGTTCTAGCTACGATTAGGACCCGACATCTAGCTTTGTGTCGTTAAACCGGTGTAAGCGAAAGTTGTGTAAGGTTTTCTCCGCCATAAGGGAACTTGTTGACATAGTGAAGAAAACTCTCGAGTTAGGTGCTCGAGGAGTGGAGTAGGGCAAGGAAGGTGTCCTTATAGCCGAACCACTATAAATCCTTTGTCTCGCGGTTCGATCTTTCCATCTCTATCTTTCATTTCATTTCATTACTTTACTTGCATTGTTTATTTAGATTTACTTATATTTGTTCATATTGTTCAAGAGTTGAGTTCACATAAATTCGAATCTAAGTTTTTAAAAGTAAACAAAGTTTTCATAATAAAATTAAAAAGACGTAAAACTATTCAACCCCCCCTTCTAGTTTTCCACAATTGGTATCAAGAGCCACGTCAAACAAGATTTTTAAAATAAAATGTATTTTAAAACTTGAATCGATCTATGGAATCGGAAAAATATTTAGAAGGGCAATCTATGCAAAGACCACCGCTATTTGAAAGTAATGGTTTTCTTTATTGGAAAAATATATTCGAAACTTATGTGAAATCAAAAGATCTTGATCTTTGGCATGTTATTACCTATGGTGATTTTCCCCCTATTCATAATAATCCTTTAACTAAAAGAGATGAAATTGTACATTTTGAAAAACAAAATGATGATTTGAAAAAGAAACTAGCTAAAAATAATGAGGCAAAAATGGTTATTTATAATGCGTTACCACGTAAAGAATACGAAAGGATCTTTATGTGTGAAACCGCAAAAGAAATTTGGAACTCCTTACTAATAACTCACCAAGGTAATAGTCAAGTCAAAGATAATAAAATAGATCTTCTTGTTCAAAAATATGAATAATTTACGATTCCGGAAGAGGAATCAATAGATAATGCTTTTGCTAGGTTTAACACTATCATCACAAGTTTAAAAGCACTTGATGAGAATTTTTCTAGTAAGAATTTTGTTAGGAAATTTCTTAGGGCTCTTCATCCAAAATGGCGGGCTAAGGTTACGGCGATTGAAGAATCGAAGAACTTGTCAACTCTTCAACTTGACGAGTTGATCGGCAACTTGAAAGTCTACAAAGCAATAATAAAGAAAGATTCCGAGATGGTCAAAAGAAAAAGAGAGGAAAGCAAGTCAATTGCATTGAAAGCTAGGAAGGAATCTAGTGAAGAGGATAGCTCAACCTCCAAAAGTGATGACGAAGAATATGCAATGGCTGTAAGAGAGTTCAAGAAATTTCTAAAGAGACGAGGAAGATTCACAAGACAACCACGAGATGAAAGAAGATCGCTTCAAAGAAATAGGAATGATAACTACGGGGAAAGAAAGTGCTTTAGATGTGGAAGCCCAAACCATCTCATTGGCGAATGTCCAAAGCCACCGGGTTATGATTACCAAAGCGCCTTTGTTAGTGGAGCATGGAGTGATAGCGACAAAGACGAAGCGGACAAAGCAAACGACGAAAAATGTCTTATGGCAAAGACATCAAATGAGGTACTTTCCGAAACCGAATACTTTAGTGACAAAAATCAATCATTAGACGAAAAAGACCTAGATAATGAATATAATAGGTTATGCAAATTAGGTCAAAAAGTCATGACTAAAAATAAATCACTAAAACATATTAATAATCGATTAGAAAATGAAGTACTCGAATTAAAAATTAAGCTACAACATTTAGATAAAGGAAAAGAAGTTTTTATAGAATGTAAAACATGTCTAGAGGTCAAAAATGAAAACGAAATACTTAAAGATGAAATTTCCAAACTTGGCAAGTTTAAAAATAGTAGTAACTCACTTAAGAAAATAATAAGTGGTCAAGGAACTTCGGGAGATAAAACCGGTCTAGGATTCAACTCAAATAATGTTTCAACTAGTGAAAATAAAAATGAAAAGTTTAAATGTCAATCTAGTAAACAAAAACCATTAGAGTCAAAACCTAAGTATATACTTATAAAAGATAGAAAAATACCTATTGCGAGTGATGAGGAAGTAAATTTTTTTTATAAACCATCATTAAAAGACAAAACTGGATTTTCTAAACCAAAATAAAGATCTAAAACTCCACCTCCAAATAGACCAAATAATCCTCATCCTCGGTCTAAAACCCCTCAACCTAGAAGAAATCAAGGTAGACAAAACTTTCCTAATAATAATAATCACCCAATGTGGATTTATTCACTTCAACCAAGTTTCAACCCTTGGGGAATACTTTCACCATACATGCAAATGCAAACCATGTTTGGTTCAAACAATTTTGGACAAATGGGAAAATGGGGACCAAGTGGCTAAATCGTCACTCATTGAATTATTCGGAAACTCATTGAATTATTCAGAAACTCATCTATGTTTGGCTTCCACAAGTCAATATGACACCTTGAAGCGTTTGAAGAAAATCTACTGAAGACTAAAAGGTACGCTTTCCTTTTAAGTTTATTGTTATAATATATGCTTAGATTAATGACTAGTTATTTCACGCCTATTTAGCTCATAATGCCTAGTTATCTATATACATATAATAGCTTATATGAATCTACTTAGAACCTAGAGTCACTTATTCTTTTCCCTTTGGCCCTCTTAAGCTATAACGTTTATAATGGAAATCTTCTATGTCCACTATTAGAAAACTCATGGTGATGAAGTGAAATGAGTTAAGTGGATTAATCATTAACATAGAAGTAAGATTAGATTTCTCGCGTTAGAAGACTATGGATGAAACAAGCTCTCCTAGACTATGGCATAAAGTTAGACAAGTGTGCGACAACAAAGGAACTATAGATGTTAGGTTATACCCCATTCAACACTCTCGCATCAAACATATATAATTTCGTCATCGCTTCCTTATGACCATAGGATATGTAGAAACGGGTAGCATGTGACAATAGCCTTAACCAATTCCCTTGAGCATGAGATCTTTAACAACCATTTTTTAAAATCTAGGATTAATGGTTTTTGTTGTCAAAAATCTAGTATCTTTAAAAATATACAGAAACTTCACATTTTGGAAAAATGATTTTTTTTAATGACTATTTCACTTTTCTATTAACACGTTTTACTATCTCATTTTTCTTCTTAATCTATGTCCATAACTCTGTTTCGATCAAAGTCAAAGATTGGGAATTCTTTTTCTTACCCATTCTTCATAAACACATTTTGAAATAAAACCCAATCTATTTTATTCAAATAACTTTAACATCTACATAAAAACCCACTTTCAAACATTGTTGAATAATGCTAAAAACATTTTTTTTTAAATCATGCATGGTGATCTCATATTTGTCATCTATATTTATGTACATGACATTTATAAGTGAACTAAGTCAAATCAAGCGGACCATGGTTTGTCTATTAAGATTTTGTTTGTAACAATTCTAGAAGTCCATGCTATCTTAAGTTCCCATTTATTGCACATAGGCACACATTAGGATCCCTCAAATAGTTCATTAATCTTCCCACTTACATATAATTAAGAAAATACTTGTGTAGTTTATTGCTTCCTAGTCCATATATATTACTTGCTTGATGAGTATGTTTACATGCTAGATGAAATTACTTGATTGCTTAATATCTTTAATTAACATGTTTTGCATAAATATCTATTACATGCTTAATTGCCTCAAAGAGTTGGACTTGCTTGAAACTAAACCCAAAAACACAACCCTTTCTACAATTTTCTGCCAAAAACCCATTTCCAGTAATCTGGAACCAACAGATGGGCGGCCACCTTAAATCATAAGGCGGCCCCCTTAATATTTAAGGGGACCGGCCATCTGATGGTCGAAGGTGTTGTTCCCTTTTCTATTTTTTTTTGCCCATTTCATCCTACACTTCCCAAAATTCACAAACATACCTTATTCCAATCCATCCAACAAATTATCCATTCCTTAATCCCATCAATCCTACACTATAAACACTCCCATTCCTCATAATCTTCCATCATCTCATCACGCCATCTCCCATCAAACCAAAGCCAAAAACCTCAAGGTTAGCAAGGATGACCGAAAAACCCGTTTGGAAAAGAATACCTAACCCCCGAAACAAGTCCATCTCAACAAATGATGTGGCTAAACAAAAAACACCTCCACCCTCATTTGTTCCCAACTATACTCCCAATCCTCAAGCTCATTCCAATGAACCCTTTCACAAACCTCATCATAATAACCAGCCATCCATCTTTACTCCCAAAAATACACCTTCATCTCATCCATATGATTCATATGAAGAGCATGATCAACCCCTAAACAATGATTCCAATCTCATTCACAACACCTCACATCTTATTCAACCTACCAATGCACCATCCAAAACACTCACCACTCTTGGAATATCCCCTTCTTCCATATCTCTATCCTCATCCACTCATGATTACCCAAGCTCACAAATTTCTCCACCACCAAGAGTATCACCACCACCTCCTACCAACTCACATGTTACTTCTATGTTGTATATCTAAACATCCATCCAAAATAACAACCACACTCCACCATCATCACCTTTTCCAAACACTTGAAGTTCATAGAAGAACTTAAAGAAGCCCATGAGCTTTTTGCTCTTCTTGCCTTACACCTTTCTCAACGCAAGATTGGATCAACTCCCTTCTAGCCCTCCTTCATCACAAAATAACCTCAATCTCCACCTTTGTTCCAAACTACACATCTCAACCTTAAACCAACCTCATTGAAACCCTTCAAAACCCTCATCATATTGGTCAAACATCCAACTTTAATTCCAACTACACACCCCAATTTCATCCACTTCCACCAAATGACCAAATCCACATTCCCACAGAAAAGGAAAAGTTCCGTGAAGAGATAAACCAAATCCATGACCATAGTGATCTCCTTGCTACGCACATTGCAACAAGGGCCAACCTTCATCCTCCATTCTCACCCTACTCAAATTGCTTACCTCAACCCCCCCCCCCCCAACTTGAATCAAGTTGATAATCATGTCAACTATTGTCCTTGTTGTGTCCTTCTCCAAAAACAAATCATTGCCTTAAATAAACATTCCACTTGTACTGAGTATCTTCTTACTAGATCTCATCCAACACCTCCACTAGCACAACACTCTAACCCTCATTCAACCGATTTCGCTCCAAATTTCCACCTCCAAACTCTCCACCTCCAAAAATATACCTCTATTAATCAAACATCTTTACCCTCACTCAACCAATTCCATCCCAAACACTCTACCATCAAACATCTAAGCATAACTATATGCTTATTTTCCAAGCTTTCGTGTCGCAAGCAAGTCCGAAAGCTCTCTTTGGCAATTTAGGACATTTTTCTTGTTATATGTTTCAAGCATACTAATGAATGTCTTGCTATGTGTTCTTAATATTTGTTTGCCATGATTGTTGTTTTTATATTCTATATTTTGCTATGTATGCTTGTACTTCTAATATATTTTCTGCAAGCATTCCATATCTCGATTCTTTGATGCCCTCAAACGAGGGGGAGCACACATCAAGGGGGAGTTCTCGTTCCGACAATTTTTGTATCAAAAACTTGTCGGCATAACCTTTTTGACTCTACAAAAAGGGGAGAAGTGAATATAAACTCACTCAATACTTGTTCAAAAATAAATTTTTGGATTTAATGAGTTTAAGTTTTGTAATCATCAAAAAGGGGGAGATTGTTGATATAAATAATGCCTAAAAACATTATTAATACTTCTTGATATCTCTATGTTTTGATAATCATAAAATGTAAACTCATTAAACATAAACTTATTAAATAAACAAGTATTTAGTTGTAAATATTCATTTCTACAACTTAATCACTTAAGGTATGAATAAACAAATGCTTAATGCATTATATGATCAAAGGAACATTTTCTTAATCACTTGATTTTTTATAAAATGACACAAACATTTTATATCTTTTAGAAAATCATTTTTGGTATTTAATAAAAATGTTTAATCCATTATAAATTTATGAATTCAAATTTTCAACCAAAAATGGCAAAAATGTTCCAGAAAAACCTTCCCCACAAAAAGACAAATCTGAGCAACGTTCGGGTAGGGCGGCCCCCTTAATTTTACTAGGCGGCCCCCTTAATTTTAAGGGGACCGGCCACCTATTTAAGGGGACCGCCCCGCTCCTCCAGCTGTCAGATTTTGCCTATAAATACTTTCTAAATCCTTTGATCATATATTCTTAAGCATTGGTTTCTAAGTGATCCAAGCTTCTACCATCCAAGTGCAAAAGAAGAATACTCCTTCAACAACTAGAGAAGAAGTATTGCAACTTAGTATCATCTTGCTACCTAAGTTGTTTGTATAATCATTCATTCATTTTTGTATAAGTTGTGTATATTTGTTAGATAGGTGTGAGCATAATTGCTTAGGCTAGATTAGTGTGTAAGTAGTGAAGTTGTGAAGAAGTTAAGGTGTGTAAGTAGTGAAGGTGTAAGGAAGTAGAAGAGTATATAAGTAGTGCTAGGTTGTGAAGTAGTTATGAAGCCGTCGTGTAGAAGTTGTGAAGCCGTCATGAAGAAGTTGTGAAGCCGTCGTGAAGAAGTTATGAATAAGTCGTGAAGAAGTCGTGTAGAAGTTGTGAGATTGGTTCTAGCTACGATTAGGACCCGACATCTAGCTTTGTGTCGTTAAACCGGTGTAAGCGAAAGTTGTGTAAGGTTTTCTCCGCCATAAGGGAGCTTGTTGACATAGTGAAGAAAACTCTCAAGTTAGGTACTCGAGGAGTGGAGTAGGGCAAGGAAGGTGTCCTTGTAGCCGAACCACTATAAATCCTTTGTCTCGCAGTTCGATCTTTCCATCTCTATCTTTCATTTTATTTCATTACTTTACTTGCATTGTTTATTTAGATTTACTTATAATTGTTCATATTGTTCAAGAGTTGAGTTCACATAAATTCAAATCTAAGTTTTTAAAAGTAAACAAAGTTTTCATAATAAAATTAAAAAGACGTAAAACTATTCAACCCCCCCTTATAGTTTTCCACAGAAAGGACTTGTCCTGGACGGGTAATAACTTCAAGCTGGTCTAATCAGTGATGTAAGCGTGTCTCGAATAGGACTTTTCTGAGTAGAGTGTACTATTTCGAGAGATTTTCTTTAAATATGACCAGGACGGGTAATAATTTCAAGCTAGTCTAACTATTGATGTAAGTGTGTCTCGAATCATTTATGTTCATTGAAAATCAATCAATTCAAAACTGCAAACTCCACCCAACATGTGCAAATTTATCTTAAAAACTTATGAGCACATGTGAAGGGGGAGTATTTTAGAAAAAGCAAAACTCTCAAGGTGTTAAAAAAATATGTTTTATAATCATAAAAACTTTGAGAGATTTTCAAATGAACGGTTTATGGCAACATAGGATAGTCATGGAGTTATAAGGTGACTAAGGTTAGGAAATACGTCCTATGATCCGCCAGAACCGGAGGGATGATTGAAAAAAGGAGAAAAGAAATGAAAGGAGAAAGAAGGGGTTGAAGAATTAAAAAGAAAAATAAATGAAAGGGTGAAAAGAAATACAGTTGTAAATAACAAGATCTCTTGTGGGTTACGCTTAGTGTTTGCGGTGGTTTCAAATGGTCTACAGTCGTAGAGTGATACTTCGGTATACTTCAGCGGCTCACCTGAATCTTTGATACACTTCGGTGTATCTGTGTAACCCCTCTTGGGGGCAACCAGTTCAGGAACGGCCTTTGTAAGGATTAGAGAAATTTTTCACACTATGCTGGTAACGATCTCGAAGTCCGAACCTGTAAGTGTTGGATGCTTTATTGCTAAATGTTTTCATGCAGGTACTTATGGAGACCGGGAGTTCAACTACCACCATTATCATCAACTACATTCCATCTCCACATGCTTATACCTACATCAGAAAGTCATTCAAAGTTCAAAGACAATTCTCATCAAAGATCGAAGCAAACGTTCAAAAGTCAAAGATCAAAGCTAAAGAATGAGAATCACTTAAAGTATAAAGATAAAAGTCAAAAGAAGTATGAGCATGGTGGAAAAGACGTAAAAAGACACCAGAGACTAAGAACGTTGATGAAAGGCAGACCACAACATTATCATATCACACATAACAAGAACAAAGAACAAATATATGAAAGACGTCAAAGCCAAAGAAGCAAAGAAGACGTCAAGCAACCTTGATGACCAGCCCTTAGGGGGAGATTGTTGGGAATACGTGTAACTAGTATAAAGTCTTGGTCATTATTTTATGTAATAGGTTGCTTAAGTTATAGGCCTTTAAGTTTGTTTTAATGGCTCGGCCCTTGTAGAAGGTCCATGGGCTGTGAGCCTTGTTTAGTTTCTAGAAAGAATGCTCAAGAGTGTTGCCCTAACACTCTTGTCCTATAAATACTACATGTATGCCACACTTATATTTGTTGGTTATTTCATATATGCAAGCAAAGTTTTGTTATTCTCTCTTATGAAGTGATTGACCACTCTCTCTTTCTTTCTCTCATCTCTATCTTATTCATATACTTGTGTTTATATCATTAAGGTGACCTAACAACACGGTATATGAAATATCAAGCCTAGTCATGGTAAGATATATTAACTTCCCAACCAGTTTTTTATAAGCAGTAATATTCTTCAAATACCTACCATCATCAGTTTCTTTGTGATTCAAAACAATATTCTCAGGTAAAGGAGTTAAACAGGTTTGCAAGCAAGTAACCCATAATCATTCAGCAGTTCAAGACAATATTTCCTTTGGTTTAGGCACAAACCCTTTTCAGTTTTCAAAACCTCAATCCCAAGGAAGTATTTCAATTCTCCCAAATCTTTAATTTTAAACTTGTTTTTCAAAAAAACTTTAAAACTTTCTATATCACTTTGGCTGTTACCAGTAATCACAAGATCATCAACATAAACAAGCAAGTATAACATAGTACTTCCTTTAGTTTTCACAAATAATGAGTGATCATTTTTAGACTGTTCAAAACTAGCTTCAAACAAAGCTTCAGACAACTTAAGATTCCATTGTCTAGGAGCTTGCTTCAAACCATAAAGAGATTTTTTCAATCTGCGAACCTTTTTGCTTCCTTCTTTGAAATATCCAGGTGGTGGTAACATATAAACCTCTTCCTTTAAATCACCATATAAAAAAGCATTATTTATGTCCATTTGAAAAAAATTTCCACTCTTTTTGAACTGCTATACTAATTAAACACCTAACACTTCCCATTTTCACAACTGGGCTAAAAGTTTCTTCATAATCAAATCCTTCTTTTTGATTAAACCCTTTTGCTACAAGTCTTGCCTTGTATCTTTCAATTTCACCATTTGCTTTATATTTAATTTTCAAATCCCATTTTGATCCTATAGGAACTCTTCCATAAGGAAGATCTACTTCTTCCCAAGTATCATTCTCATATAAAGCACACATTTCATCATTCATAGCATTAACCCAATTAACATCTTTTGAAGCTTCATCAAAAGAAGTAGGTTCAAAAGATTTATTCAGGTTAGAAACAAAATAGCAGTTTTCAGCACTTAAAACAGCATGATTGGCATATTTATTCAAACCATACTTAACTTTATTATCAAGCACATAGTCATTTAATCTAGCAGGCAATTTAGAAGATCTACTAGATCTTCTATGACTAGTAGTTCCTACCTCTATTGTGTAAAACCCGAAAATTTAAAACATGCAAAAATTACCAAATTACCCCTGAAAACTTTAAAATTTAATTAAAGCTTAATTAAAGTACCGAATAAATCCCGAATCTCTGGAAACGAACTACGAATCAAGTGAGATAATTTTGAGGCAAGCTTCTAATATTTTTACAAGGTACAAAAGAGCATAATTACACAAATAAAACATATGGGCCGAGTTTTATAATTAAATTACATAAGTTATAATATTTGATTATTTAAAAACATTTAAAATACAAAATTAATTAAGTAAATCTTCTATAATTGAATTAAATTGGTCAAGATTGCAGGTGTTCCTCTCTAGCTGATTTCCTCCCCCATACTCGGTCTTTATTATCCTATAACCACCCATGATTTTCTTTTGCCATTAAACCCTAATTACAAAGCCGACAAACACAAAAATACACACACATTCAATCCGAATTTTCTGCAGCCAAGAAACATTTTTCTGGAGTTCATTCTAGTGCTAGGAAGACTAGAAAAATAGCCATTCGATTTATAAAGGCCTGGTCTAGGTGGTGTCGAATTTTTCCTCCTTTATTCCATACGATAGGTATAATTCGTGATCCTTGATTCCATACGTTCTAAAATTAATCCAATATTTTTCTTATAATCTTTATAACATATAAGACTCATGAAAATTATATGAATCGAATCATGCACAGTTTTTAAGTCGCTTTGAATTTTATGGGTTTAAACACACGTAAATTCCAAAATATGTGTTACGAATTTTCTGGGTGCTATAGCTATTTTATTTAGACCTCATATGATGTAATAGACCTGGGAAAAATGATAGATCGATTTATGGTAGCCTAAATCATGTCGTGGTAATTTGGATGTCTAAAACGTACGTAAATATCAAATATATGTTAAACAATTTTTCTGGGCATGATAATTATTTTTCGTGGGTTCTTTATAAGTCATATGATCTGGGAAAAATATGATTTTGGTTTTTGGAAGCCTAGATTTAACGTGGTGAATTATTGTTATAACCGGATTTTGTGAAAACAAAGAAATCAAATAAAAGGAAAATCGGGGTTACTAGGGTTAGGTTTCTTGGGCATGAATCTGATCATTAAATGTGTTTTAAGGATGAATTAATTATGGTGCAATGATTGGTAAATAGTAGGGTTTGTAATTGTTTGTAAAAAGTCTAGCCGATTAAACATAAAAAGTATAAGGACCTGTTTTGTCAACTTTGAAACTTCTGGGACATTTTTGTAAGATCATATACATCTGTAGGAATGTGGGAAAAATATAACTTTGGGGTCCTAAGTGTAAATATTGCATTATAATGAATTAATGGCATATTAGGGTTACGATTTGAAATTAATTAAAAAGGAGGGACCAAAAGTGTAAATCTGAAATATTGAGGTTGTTTTGAGTTAATACTGATATAAAAAGGTTGTTGTGTAATTTTGAGTATTTATGGGCTAATTATGTAATTGTTATGAATTATGACTTAATATATATGTTTTGTAAACTTAAAGGACTAAATATGTAAATTCTGAATTCTGAGGGGTCTAATCTGTAAAGTACTAAATTCTGATGGTATATTCTATAAATTTGAAATATAATATGCTTGGTTGGTAATCATGGATATTGTAGGGTTTAATTTGTAAAATATGTAATTATAAGATTGGTTTTGTAAATTATGTAACTAAAGGGGTGTAATCTGTAAATTGTGAAACTTAAGGGAATAAAATGTAATTCTGAATAAAGTGAGTGTATAATTCTGTAACTTAAAGTAATTTTCACTAATGACCTTGGAAATTAATGAAGTTACATTTAAAACCCTAAACATTGTATAATTGTCATAATTAACCCTAAACTTCTGTATCTTGATAAAATGTACTGTATTCCATAATAATCTTTGAATAAAGGTTCAACCTAATCTGAAATGATAATATCTGTTAATTCTGGAAACCTGATTATTATGGAAACTTACTAAATTCTGGAAACCTACTAAAAATAGAAGTTACTTATAATGGGAAGATAACTGAAAACCCCTTTCGTATTTCTGTTTTCTACTCCTTAGGTTCGAGGAGGGAGTGATTTGATTTCCTGTCAGCCTTTTCTATTTTGTGTGCTTGCATTGAAATAAGGTACATATATTCTGCCCTTTTTAGTAAGGTGCCTTCGTTCTCTTTTGATTACTGATCTTGATTCGTATTAGGATTTCCCGATGCCATTGCTATGTTTTCCCTGCTTGTGAACCTTGATCTGTTGTACTTGTTCTTGAACCTTTGTTTAAACCCTGTCTTGATCTTTGGTTTACACCTTGTTCTGAACCCTGCCATGAACCTTGATATGAACCCTGCCATGAACCTTGATACGAACCCTGCCATAAAACCTTGACTTGAACCTTGATACTTGTGATATTATAACTGGATGAGAAAACCTTTTTAAATGATTTATGGAAATGTTTTAAGAAACTATTCGTAAGGCTATCTTTATAGAAACCATTTTTAAAAGACCTTCTTTATGAAACTGTTTTAAAGATCACTTTTATGAAAGTCATTATTAAAGGATTTCTTTTCAACACCTATGATATGGACTTGTAATATAAACTATTAAAATGAACTTTTAAACAAACTGATATCGACCTTCCTGATATTGACCTCCCTGATATTGAACCTTTGGACTACCTGATATGGAACCCTATGATATGAACCTTCTGATATCCTGTCTTGAACCCTGATATGAAACTTGATTCTGAACAACCTGATACTTGATACTTGATATCTGATACTTGATACCTGATACCTGATACTTGACACCTGATACTTGATATTTGACACCTGATACTTGACACCGAATACTTGATACCTGATACTTGACACCTGACACTTGACACTTGATACTTGACCTTGACCCACAGTTTGATATTACGAGCCACCCACCAGGCATGAGGTGTTCATGTCCTTGTCATTGATGCACCGATGACTTGACTCTAGGGTAGGAGAGAGATGTCCTATCCCGTCCCTGACTTGATTATATGGTGTGTATTGGTAGACTCTGGCCACCTGGGGCGTATGGATGCATCCTAGACTTGTTCTGTTTTCTGTATATGATATATGACTTGTTATCTCTGGTGACTGATGGTGTGTGCGATGCACGTCTTTCACAACCCCTGGGAGCTCATGACTCCAACCCTGAGAGGTAGCCCCTCACCCTGTATTTGGTACCGAGGTCTCCCTCCGTACACCCTGATTACTGGACTTGATATGATTTCTGTTTTCTGGGCTCGTAGTGGATTTCTGTTACCCTTACACTTACCTGTACTACTTTCCTTAACCCTTGACATATTGGCATGACCTTGACACCACTTATCTTTCATTACTGTTACATTATACTTGCACATTATTTCTGACCGGTTCGTATTTCTTTTCTTATTCATTATTCTGTATTATTGCTTGTTTCTGTTATATCTGTTCACTGGGCTCTCGTAGCTCAGCCGCATTTCTTTTCCTGCGGCAGGTACATTTAAGCTAGGAGCTGGGTTTAACTTGGGATGAGAGCAACTTGTGTGAAGTTTAGACCTTGTCATTCTAGTGTGACCATTTGGATATTATTTCTGTTATGCCATTGTTTGGGCATTTTGGATTCTGTTTCGTACTTCATTAGTCTTGTTGACTTATTTTCCTTTGGATTTTTATTGTTAAGGCTTCCGCTATTTTATTTCTTGAATGCTTGTATTTGATATGAAACCATGTATTTGTGACATCTTTGCCCTTGTCGGGTTGGGGTGTTACATATTGACTCTGTAAAACATTTTGAAACCTAGGCACATCTAAAACTGTAACTACATCTCCCTCCGATTCAATATTTTCATCTACATGAGTTGCAATATCATCAACATCTGATTGCTGTGAATTATCAGGTTGGTGTATCGGTTCTGAATTAACAGCCTGATCAGAATTCACAACCCTACCAGATTGATTTAAACTACCTTCTCTACTTAGAGATGATATATCCTCTCTTATCCTTTCAAAATTTTCATCATTGGGAATAGGACTAGGAGTTTTGGTTTTTGACTCAAAATCATATTCAAAATTATCAAAAAAAATTCAAAGTATTTACTTCTTGTTGAGTATCTGAAACAATACTTTGATTCATTCTATATGGAAAGATAGTTTCATAAAATTTTACATCTCTGGAATACAAAACCGATCTATTTTCCAAACTTAACAATTTTTAAGCCTTTTTTCCACTAGCATACCCAATCAAAACACATTTTTCAGACATTTCAGCAAATTTATCAGACTCTTTAATAATAGTAGCATAACAAAGACATCCAAAACTCCTAAGATGTGCCAAACTAGGTTCCCTACCATACACCAAAGAAAAAGGAGATTTTCCATTTAAAACAAAGGAAGGCAACCTGTTAATTAAATATGTAGCAGTCAAAATACATTCAGGCCAAAAAAACAAGAGGAATCCCCCCCCCCCTGAAACATAAGGCTTCTAGCCACATTGAGGAGATGCCTATGTTTCCTTTCAGCAACCCCATTTTGTTGAGGTGTATATGCAACACTTGTTTGATGTATAACCCTCATTGTGTTAAAAAACCTATTCATTTTGTTATTAACAAACTCTGTACCATTGTCACGCCTGACAATCTTGAATTATTATTATTTTTTTAATCAAACTGTGTTAAAACCATTTTGAAGAAACTTTCAAACATCTCAAAACCACATGTTTTCCTTTTAACATATACACCTAAACAGATCTGCTAAAATCATCAACAATAGTCAATAAATATCTAAACCCTTCCCTACTAACCACTTTATATGGACCCCATACATCTAAATGTATGAGATCACCAAAAACAGATGATTTATGTTCACTAAGAGGAAAGGATCCCTGGTTTGTTTAGCCTTATGGAAAACATCACATGGAGCACCATGATCAATATTAGTTAGATTTAAAGAACCTTTTAGAAGTTTTAAAACTTGGTTAGCAGGATGTCCCAGCCTATTATGCCAAACATCTTTAGAAACAAAACAACAAATAAACTCACTTTTCACCACACAAGAAGCATCAGTATTAGTCTTATTAAACAGATACAAACCACCAGACTCACTACCAGTCCCCAGCACTCTCTGCTGACTCAAATCCTAAATATAACACTTAGTCTCATCAAAACCAACTCTTAATTGCTATCCTTAATCAATTTATTAACAGACATTAGACTAACACAATATTCAGGATGTAACAATTCGCATTTCAGGTTAATTTCTATTCCCAAAAATTTTACTATTCATGTTACTATTCATTTTTATTATTCACTTGAACTATTCATTTCTGAAATTTTTATTTCATATTCTCGTGAGATAAATTATTTCCATGATAAAATAAAAGTTTGACGCTCATCGGGTCATTTCCGCAAAAGTTATTAAGAAATTATACGTTTGGGTTAAACGTCGTTTAAACATCCTGCACATAACGAAAACCAACTGCGCCAATTTTCCTCGAATCAGATTAATGTTTAGTACACTCATAATCAATTAGGGAATTTTTGAAAATTAAGTTAAAATGTTACCAAATAGACCCTGTGTCTTACAAAACAGAAATTGCGTTTTAAGCACTTTTACTTATCCGCAACCTTAGCCTATACCTGCACCACATTTTCTAAGACGATTAGAAGCTTTTATATTATTGGAAAATTCAACATATTTTCCCTCCTCCTTTGACCAAAAATCATTCCTTGATTTTATAAATCATTCCTTGATTTTTAGGCTTACGGTTTTATGTCTAAAGGACATTTAACACCAACCGACACTAGACTGAGCCCAGTCTAGACATTATAGGTCATTTTAATTCATTATCGTCATATCAGAAAAGTTACACTTTACTTTTCTCAGTTTTACTCAACTTTCGTATGTTTCACGAATTACGCGTTTTAGACCCGCGTTTCCAGTTTTAACATTGTTTAAGAAACCCGATGGAACTTACCACTCTTTTTATATTTTATTATGGAGTATAATGATAAGTTAAATCATTCCTACAAGTTTCATATTTTTACGATACCCGGTTTTACGTTTCGTGACCTAACAACTTACGGTTAGCGATTAACGGAACCAAAACTCACTCCGTAAACAGGATAACACCAAAATTGACCAAGTCATCTATCCTAAGTCTTTCAAACCGCCAATAGGGGGGAGTCATCCCTTGTGTGGCTTGATCCTAGCCATTGATTCCTAAGATCATTACAAGTGTAAAAATCTATTTACAAAACTACCCTAATTTCTTCCTATAAATACTAACTTAAACCTACACTAATTCTTGCACCCTCCTTTCTTATAAACCTAAAGTCCTAAACCCTAAAGGCAATTCTATTAGATTTTGTAAGAACACTCTTGTGTTCTCGAGAAAAAAACTAGGTTTTGATCTTGTTTTCTTCAAGTTTTCAAGAAAGAGTCGTTATAATCTTCAAATAACTTCAAGTCTCCAAAAAGACTTTGTTATTATCTTCAAATAGCTTAGGGTTTCCAAGAAGGCGTCGTTATAATCTTCAAGTAGCCTCGGGTTTACGAAGATTACAAATTCTACGTGGAAGCTCCGCTTATATTCCCTTTTTCTATAATACTCAAGCATTCTATATTAAGGTAAGTATTTATGAACTTTAAATACTTATGAACTTTTATTTGATTATTTAGTGTTTTATAAACTCTTAACATGTCATATAATCAAGTAAGCAAAATATATGTTTCACATATTAAGTACTATGTTAGTAGGGAGCTTCATGTGAGGGGTTTCATTTGGGTAAACGGATCGACGAGTTGTTGGATTTACGAATTAAAGTGTCCTAGCTCCTCGAACGTTTACTACATGACCTCTGAATTATGATGGCCCGAACAGTAGTACGAGATATACAAACAAAACATGTTTCATAAACCATATGCAAGACATATACATGTACGTCTTTGTATTCTTAGACTTTATTCCAAACCTAAGTCGCAACGTTCTATTATAAGTTGCACTTAGAGGTTTCCCGACTTATCCATCGAACTCATTGAAGCACTAGAACACCATCCAACTCACGGTGAGTTCATAGCCCCACTTTCTATTACTTAATTGTTTTACAAACCCTTGGGGGGAATACATGCTATTTTAACCGAACACAATGCTTTGAAATTGTATGCTATATGATTGTTTTATTATCACTAAGTACCATCCTTGCCAATCCAAGACCCCATAATCATGAACCATTTAATCACTAGGAATAGTGAGCGCGAGTATTGTGAATAGGCCTATTGGGATTGACGAATCCCGTTTGTGTTGACCAGTCAGGCAAACAAACGCACTAATATTTGAGACTTAGGTATGACGGCAAAGTACCTACCGGGGTAACTCCACCGATTGATATAGGTACACGTTAACGTATTGGTTGCATGAGCTTAGTGAATAATAATAACCATTTTGTTTTCCAACCATGAGTATGAGTCTAATTAACTCACACTACCAACATATTGTGTTCAACTACATAACAAACTCTATGAATATCACTCAACCTTTGTGTTGACAATTTTAAGCATGTATTTTAGGTGCATAATGATCAAGGATGGCACGGAGGGGCACTGACTCAGTCAAGAAGGCTATAACTTATTTTATCATTCAAAACGACATCAAATGACTTTATATTGATGTATTTTGTAAACATGGAACCTTTTGGGACCTATCTTGTAAACTCTGATATATTATTTGAATGATAAATCCTTTTTAAAACGACTCAGTTAGAGATCGTTTTCTATTATTATGACTGTTGTGCCGTCAAGTAAAACCCTGTTTGAATTCCGCTGCATCATTGAATTGGGGGTGTTACAGATTGGTACCAGAGCCATGGTTGTAGAGAAACGAGTCTAAATGAGACCTAAACTATAACCACATTTACAAGCAAAAATATTTTATAGCCTTCCGTTCTTCGTGCCTTCCATCCTTCAGACGATCATGGACTTGTTAGACATTGTATACTACACAAACATGTTAGCATATGAATATATGTACCCTTACTTGAGCATTTCTCCGTAGACATTTTATTACTACACAAACATGTTAGCATATTGATATATGTACCCTTAGCACATTTGAGCATTTCACGTAAGCTTTAGATTTATTCTAACATCATAATCTTTATTGTAGACATCATGTCTGTACCTCTATCACCCGATCACATTCCCGCTATGCCCGCTCACTTACCATTTCTTCTCGGACTCAATGATCCCTATCTTGAAGCACTTGATTATGACAATGAGGAAGAACCTTATGAGGATATAGTTAGCGACCAAGAGGAAGAAATGGAAGAATATCCGGACGAAGATCCCAAAATGGACATAGATGAGGAAGAAGAGGAGGAACTACCAGTGGTACGACCACTATCACTATTGACATCACCACCTCCAATCTCTGTAACCTCCTCCGAATCAAATCATAATACTCCCACTCGAGGTCCAAAGTCCACTTATGAGATCGGCGGATCATCCAAACTCATACCTACATTCATAAATTCTGCCCAGTACGATGTATACTGCTTGAAACAAGGCCTCGACCTAACTCTACATAAACTTCAAAACATGACACGCCAAATGAATGACTATGAACCCAAGGTTACTGCAGCCAGAATGGAGGTCGTTAATGCGTGGCAACGCCTCGATTTGTTTATCCTTAATACGAGCTATGTAAAGGAAGACTTGACTCTTGTTCAGGATATAGTCTTGGATCCTTTAACCGGCTTGGATGACATCAAGAATAGACTTATGCGAGTAGAAAAAGCTCAAGCCCAAGACGTGGCCCAAATTCACGCGCTACAACACCACCTAACGGCAGCACAGATCCGACTGGATGTTGCCAACTTTGACCGGTACCAACTCAAGAATGAGTTGTATGCCATGCAACAAAGGTTACGTCAAAGAGAATTCGATGAGATTTGCCCGAATGAATGTGTGGATGTGCTAACTACTTATGGAAACACCGATCCGTCCGAATCCTCCAACTAGAAGTAGACTAGTGTTATAGTTATCTTTTGTACTACTAAACTGAGTAGATTCAGTTAGTAAACTCTGTAAAATCCATGTAATAGCTAGCGGTAGTAAAACGTTGTAATTACTAAACTGAAAGTATCAGTTAGTAAATTTTGAAGAAGCTTGTAATAGGTTTCGATTTTGTAATCAATCAACGTTATATGAATAAAACTCTTGCTTTGTATTATCATGTGTTATAATCTAAACCTCTAACATAATTATTCTATCATTTCCATCAAAATCATGCTTATTCTAGCAACTCTATACTTACGACATACCTTTTATATAATAGCATCATGGCGCCAAAGAAGAGTACACCACCAACAATGACTCAAGCCGCCATCAACAAACTAGTTAATGATAGTGTAAAAGCCGCACTCGAAGCTGAACGCGCAGCAGCAGCTGCCGAAGCTGCCCTGAATAACACAGCTAACCCTAACACTGAAGGACCAAACCCAACTAAGTGCTGCACATTCAAGGACTATTTGAACTGCAGACCCACTAATTTCAAGGGTACTGAAGGAGCCGTAGGTTTGACACGCTGGTTTGAAAAATGCGAGTCAGTATTTTCAATCAGCAAATGTGTCGAGGAGGATAAGGTTAAATTTGCCACCAGTACACTGCTGGATGAGGCATTATCATGGTGGAACTCGGTATCTCAACCAATAGGCATTGAAACTGCTTATAAGATTTCTTGGGATAATTTGAAGAACATGATGATCAAAGAATACTGCCCCCGCAGTGAAATTCAGAAGTGAGAAGTTGAATTAGGAACACGTTTTAAATATTTTACAAGTCTTGGTCATTTAATTAATGTTGCACAATTAGGACTATATTGTTTGTATTTATGGACCGGTTCAATAGTAGTCCTTGGACCGGCTATGTTATTTAATTAATCCTTATCACATGTAAAGGGAATATTCCTAAGAATAATTCCCTCCCAATGCCTATAAATACAAGGCAAGGGAGTCATTTATATTGTTGGTTTTCTTATGTAAGTGCGGAAGCTATGCTTGTGTGTGAATCAAATTAGTGAAAACCTTCCATCTTATTCTTCTCTTCTTATTTCTCTTATTTTAGCTTATCGAATTTAGATTATTATTACTATTTCCATACGTAGCTTAATATATAAGATAAGTAGTAGATCGTGTGTTTGTTTAAAGTCATTAACGTGTGTGGGTTTGAGATCATTATCGTGACCTACAAGTGGTATCATACGCCAAAGGTATTTAAGATTAGTGTTTTAAGAATAGATCTAATCGGTATTTCATTTGGTTTGAATAGTTTACGTCAGTTTTTTGAAGTTCATTTGCGTCAAAAGTGTGAAAAAAGTGAGTTTTGCAAATCGTTGTTTAAAAGCTTTTTCATTAAATCTTCGTTTTTTTCAAGTTAACGTGGTAAATTTTGTTGCAAATTCGTAGTATTAATCGTTAATAATCATTAGATTTACGTTTTTCATCATCATACAACGTTCTGGGTTGAAATTCGAAGAAGAAGGGTTTCTCGCAATTGGTCTGCAACAATTCAAGGGTTTCTCGCATTTGGTAACAAGGGTTTCTCGGAATTGCTAGTTTAAGGGTTTCTCGCAATTGGACTGGTTTAAGGATTTCTCGCAATTCATCAGATTCTTCGGATTTGGTACTCGGTGTTTCCTTCTTTGTAAAAGATTGTGAAACTACCTCGACTTGGAATTCTTCTCATCTTTTGTATAAAAGTTTGAGAACGTGATCGAAATTGTAATTTTGAAAAATCTTTCGAAATTGCTTGATCTTTCGCAATTCAGAGTTATCTCTCGCAATTGCTAAGTTCTATCGCAATTGACATTGTTTCTCGCAATTACAATTTTTTATCGCATTTGGAGAAATCTCTCGGAATTACTCAAGTCTCTCGCAATTGGACAAACTCTATCGCAATTCAGAATCTCTCGCAATTCAAACAGTGTTTCTCGCAATTGGACTAAGAACATTAAGTAAACTTAAAAATCAAATATCATAAATCTTAAAACACATCTTAATTATCTAAAGATCCAACAAAATGTCTCAACCACCTCACTTCAATTACTACTATCAGCTACAGCAATATCCTCAACAACAGCAAGTTCATCCTCAGTATCAACAACAACAAGCATTCGTACAACAACATCAATTTCTCTCTCCATCACAAGTATCCCCACAACAAATCATGCAACAGAATCAACAACTGCAGAATTATTCATCATACTCCAGAGAACCTCATTGGTTTAACAAGATGTGTGAAGCAATTAGTAGTCAGCAATCACGTCATAAAGCTGGAAGTCAAGAAACTCCACCAATGCTAACTCCGGGTAACTACGTGCAATGGGCTAGTAGATTCCTCAGATTTGTTGAACTGAAAAAACCCCATGGTCAATATCTCAAGAAGGTCATTGAAGAAGGACCCTATCCTATTCCAGCCACTGTGGTTTCAGCAACTCCAGAGAGAGAAGAAACATCCACACCCACTCTGGTTGCCAACTACACAACTGAGCAAACATTACAACAAGAAGCAAACCAATTGGCTATGTCTTTCATACTTCAAGGAATTCCCAATCCTATCTACCGAAGTATTGATGCTCAAAAGACAGCCAAAGATATGTGGGAACATGTTCATCTTCTCATGGAAGGAACAGAGTTAAACCAAGAAGATCTTGAGTCCAAGTTATATATGGAGTACACTCACTTCATCATGGAACCAGGGGAGACCATTGAATCTTACTACCACCGTTTCACCAACATTATCAACGATCTTGATCGTCATGATATAAAGTTACCAAAGATTGCTGTCAACTCCAAATTCCTTGGATGTCTTGGTCCTGAATGGCAAAAATATGCAACTTTTGTGAGGCAGACAAAGAAAATTGGTGATGTCAAATATGGACTCATGTATGATTACCTCAGACAACATCAATCAGAAGTGGATAAAAAATTGCAGCACGAGGAGGTTTCACACCAGCACCAACACCAAACTCACTTGCTCTCGTTGCTCAATCTAACTTCTCTTTACCACAACAGGAATTTGGACATTCATCTTTTCAACCAAGCATTCCACCCCAACCTCATAATCAAATCATTCCTTATGAAGCACCACAACAATACTCTGATAACCAGCTGGTTCCATATAACAACACCGATTCAATGCTATATTCAAATACAGATCATGATGAAGAAGAGGATGCTTTCAATTCACTTAATGAAGCATTTGGATTGATTGCTAACGCATTTGGCAGATTCACCAAATCCAACAACCGTCTTCGTTCATCTTCAAATACCAGGAATCAGGCAGTTGTTCATGATGGCAGAGTTGAAATTCAAAACAGGTCTTCAGGCAGATATGGTTCGGGAAATCGTGGATATGGTAATCAAAGGGTTCAGTCAGGAGGAAATCGGTTCAATACTGCAGGGGCAAACAGAAATAGTATGGGGAATGTTCAGAGAGGAAATTCGAATGTTGGGAATGGTCAGAAAGGCATTGCTAATACATCTATCACATGTTACAATTGTGGGGGGAACGGTCATATGGCTAATGCTTGTCCGAAGCCGAGAACAATGGGCAGTCAGTATCACAAAGAGGCTCTTATGATGGCACTCAAAGATGAAAGAGCTGCTGGGATGATGACTCAGAATGATCAAAGTTTTATGGCTACTGTGGAATCAGATGATGAAATGGAAGACCTTGAGGCAAACGCTGCAGTCATGCTTATGGCTAATATGCAAGAAATGAATATGTCCGAGTCAGGCCCGGTATATGATACCGATGGTCTTTCTCAGGTACCTGATCCGACATGTCTTATTCATGAAATTGCTTCACCGTCTGCATCTTCATCTACAAACGAAAATTTTGTTCAAAATGAGTTATTATCATCACCATCCGATGATCAAGTTAACACGGTTGTATCATTTGATGATGATAAAACAGTTGTTTCCTTTGATGATCTCATCGATGATGCTAATTGTGATCATCTTGAACAAAAAGATCATTTGAATGATCAAGATTCGGAATTACAAGCCTTGTTATTGACCACCCAGTCACAAATAGAAAAATGCAATGACATCAATCAGAAGCTCAAAGAGAAAATTGCATTGTTAACAAAGGATAATGAGTGTTACAAATTACAACTTTCCGGATATCTAAAACAAGATAAACGTGAAAAAGGTTTTGAAACGGCTTTCCAACAAGAGTATGTAAAAGTTCAAAATTTAGAAAGTCAAGTTCGTGAGCTAACCATTGCCAAAGCTGAGCTTTTCTCTCAGAAAGAAAAGGATCACCTTGAATTTAAAATTCAAATTGATGCTTTAAATTCTGAGTTGTTGAAAAATCAATCTGAGCTTTCTGCATCTCAGAAGGATCTTCTTGAAGAAAAGAAAGCCAATAGGAAATGTGTTGACTCCTATCTTGATCAAATTCTGGATTTGGAAACCAAACTCAAAGACTTTCAAATGTTGTGTATAAAACGGGTAATTCTGTAACGCAAATTCAAAAGAATGTTGTAAAACCAAGTCCTAAAGGAGTCAGTTTTGCACTTGGCAGTGACACACCCCGCAATTTACACAAAGCACTCAAAGAAAATCCTAAGTTGTACAATGCAACATTTCTGTTAGATGATTCCTTTCAACGTGTTGTTATGTATTCTGTTGATGAAGAAACTGATTTTCTTGAAAACAAGATTGAGGGTCGATCAAATTCACAAACAAAGTTTTCAAAAGTACATTACGATTATAATGCACGACCTCATTTGAGCAAATCATTTGTTCCTCCTAAGGATCATCCAGAACAAACGTTAACATACACAAACATAAGTGCTCCCTCGTCTATAACTTCTGTTCCCACGACTGCTGTACAATTCAAAGATTGTTTGACAGAGGATATTGTTGATCCACAAATGCCTAAAGAATGTCGGGTTCTTCGATATTTTCAGACATTTATGGATGACATTTCTCGTTTGGAGAATGAAATTGAGTTCAGTTCTCAAATTCCTATCTCATCTTTTCTTTCTCCTGTTCAGAAAGAAAAGAAGGAGATTCTTCAAAGAAAAATTCTTCCTCACGTCAGAAATCTGAAAAAGGGTGCAACAAGATGGGAAGAGGAGTTATATACAGAACTAGCATCTATGAAATCCATTTTCAAAGCTAAAGATGACAAGGTTCAACGACAAAAACTTCAAAAGAAATTTTTAGCAAAAGAAAATGATCGACTCTTGGAAAAAGTCTTGTGTTATGACGTAGTCTCTGTGATTATGAATTCGCTCTATGAATATGGTAATGCGTTAATTGTGAATGATCATGCTGTGGATATTAAGATATTGCGTATGGAGATTGATAATCTGGTACATGAGAATGAGAATCTTTGACAGATCAATAGTGATGTGGAAAACAAAGTTTTTAATCTTCAAAAAAGGTTGGACTGGTGTCAAAAACGAAGTCTTGAATTTGAACTCAAATTTCAAAATCTCATGGGATCTCTATCATTTCAAAACAGTCATGAACAGAACAAAGAAACAAAGGCTTTCTTAAAAGTTAAACTGTTTCAAAATGAAAAAGACCTGGATGAAGTTATTCAAAACAGAAATGACACAGTCTACCTAAACAGGAAATTAGACTCACAAAATCAAGAGTTCCAACACATCATTATTGATTTGAAGAAGAAGATCAGAGTTTTAGACAAGAGCAAAGCAAACATTCATAAGATTGCTCCAGGAATGTATGTAGTGGACAAAGAACATACCCAAGCATCTGACTCAACCACTAATTCAGCTACTTGTACTTCCACAGCACTAGAAACCACCTCTAAGATCAACCATTCCAAGACTCACAAGAAACAGAGGAAGAATAGAGTCAAGAAATCTAGGAAGGAAGTATCTAAGTCTGAAGAAGTCCCAGAAAGTAGTTTGAATAAGACAAATGTAACATCAGGAATAGAATTGCACTTATCTGAGTCTAGTTCTAAGATTGATGTAACAGATGATAACTCTTTAAATATTAATGAAGATGTTTTGGTTGATGCTACTTGTGTCTTTTGTCGTCTTAGCATACTATCTGGTGATCATACAAAATGTGTTGCTAAAACTTTGCTGACTAAGAGAAAGAAACGAACTAGTGGCGCTTCCTCTAGGCTTAAAACCATTGCAAAATCCATTTTAGGAATGCCCCCACTAGATGTTTCTGAGGAGAAAATGGAAAAGCCCCAATCCAAGACCAAAAAATCACCCAGTGCATACCTTAGGAAAAAGGCAGAGACTAGTTGGACCTGGCAGCGTTGGTTACAGCATACTTTTGATTTTAAATGGTTACCTAAAGTACTAACATCTTATGTAACTAACCCAGCGGATCCAACCGTTATCAATTCTTCACCTGTTTCCAATGTGTGTGATGCAGGTGATTCAAATCGTCCTTTGGATTGTTGATAGCGGGTGCTCCCGACATATGACCGGCAATCTCAAACTTCTTCAGAACTTTGTTGCAAAGTTTATCGGAACGGTCAGATTCGGGAATGATCACTTCGCTGCAATTATGGGCTATGGGGATTATATTAATGGGAACATCGAAATCAGCCGTGTGTATTATGTTGAAGGTCTCGGTCATAATTTGTTCTCCGTGGGACAATTCTGCGATGGAGACTTGGAAGTAGCATTCAGGGAGAAAACATGCTTTATTCGTGATCTTCAAGGGAACGACCTTATGAAAGGGAAACGCGGAACAAGTCTGTATTCAATCTCCTTTGACGACATGACAGCTTCTTCTCCTATTTGTTTATTCTCTAAGGCTCATCCCACGAAAGCTTGGTTATGGCACAAAAGATTGTCTCATCTCAATTTTAAAACCATGACTGATCTTGCCAAGAAGAAATTAGTTGACGGTCTACCAAAATTCAGATATGCCAAGGATCACTTGTGTTCTGCTTGTGAACAAGGGAAAAGTCATCGTGCCCATTTTCCTCCCAAAACAGAACACAGCACAGACCATGTCCTACAACTGCTTCATATGGATTTTTGTGGTCCGATGCGCGTTCAGAGTATTAACGGGAAGAAGTATATTCTGGTAATAGTAGATGATTATTCAAGATGGACTTGGGTCTATTTCCTTCGAACTAAAGATCAAGTTCCGTCTATCCTCATCACGTTTCTCACGAAGATTCAAGTTCAAGTCCGAAACACCGTCCGAATCATCAGAACAGACAATGGGACTGAATTTAAGAATCAAATCATTCGGGATTTCACAGAGAAACATGGGATTGTTCATCAGACTTCCATAGCTCGCACTCCGGAACAAAATGGTGTAGTTGAAAGACGAAACCGGACGCTCGTGGAAGCAGCTCGAACTATGTTGATCAATGCTCAATTACCGGATTATCTTTGGGCTGAAGCTGTCAACACTGCTTGTTATACTCAGAACCGTGCAATGATCACCAAAAGACACATCAAAACACCATATGAGATTATACAAGGAAGAAAACTAAACATCAACCATTTTCATGTCTTTGGAGCCTTGTGTTACCCGAAGAATGATAAAGATGATCTTGGTAAACTTAAGGCTAAAGCAGATATTGGGATCTTTGTAGGATACTGTGAAAACTCCAAGGGTTACAGAATTTGGAATCGTCGGACTGGGGAAATTCAAGAGACCATACACGCTAATTTTGATGAACTCACTGAAATGGCTTCTGAGCAAGACCGCTTGGAACCCGTAAACAACCGTCTTAACTTCCCTGAATCTTCGGCTGCACCTCTACCTTTCAACAGGAAGGATTTGGAAGATTTGTTTGCACCAATGTTTGATGACGTTCATGTTACTAGTGCATCAGATGCCTCCACCAGTTCCGCTGCTCAACAACTTCCATATCAAGCACCTGATCCATCAGCATCTACATCTACAGTAGTTGTTGATGATGCACCACAACCTGAATCATCATCATCAATGGAGAAAACACCTCAACCTGCAGTTGAAGATTCATCCCCCATTTCTAACAATGTTCCACAACCATCAGGATATGACGGGAACGCCTTCTTTAATCCATTTGCTCCACCCCCAACTGTTCCAGATACCGGAGAGTCATCCTCGAGCAACATGGACCCGTCATATCATCATCACAACATTCAACACTACCCATCAACTCATAAATGGACAAGGGATCATCCGTTAGTAAATGTGATTGGCAATCCAGATAAACCAGTTATGACACGACAGAAACTCCACACAGATGGTGAAACTTGCATTTACGCTCTCACCGTTTGTCAAGCTGAACCGAAAAATATCAAAGAGGCCTTGACTTACGACAATTGGATTGAATCCATGCAAGAAGAGTTGGATCAGTTCAAGAGATTAGAAGTCTGGGAACTCGTTGAAAAACCAGATGGAGTTTATGTTGTGGGATTAAAATGGATTTGGAAAAATAAGTTGGATGCAGAAGGAACGGTTATTCGGAACAAGTCTCGGTTGGTTGCTAAAGGGTATAGCCAAGAAGAGGGAATAGACTTCGAAGAATCTTTTGCTCCAGTGGCTAGACTTGAGGCAGTGAGAATGTTTCTGGCATACGCGGCTCACAAGAACATCACAGTTTATCAAATGGACGTGAAGACAGCATTCCTGAACGGACAACTTCGTGAAGAGGTGTATGTTTCACAACCAGAGGGCTTCGTCGATCCAGAACATCCACAACACGTTTACAGGCTTAAGAAAGCTCTCTACGGCCTTAAACAAGCCCCGAGGGCATGGTACGATAAACTTGCTGCATTTTACTTGCTAATCATTTTACTAAAGGATCTGTGGACCCGACTCTGTTTATACAAAAACACGGGGAGGACATTCTCATCGTACAAATTTATGTGGATGACATCATTTTTGGGTCTAATCATTTTACTAAAGGATCTGTGGACCCGACTCTGTTTATACAAAAACACGGGGAGGACATTCTCATCGTACAAATTTATGTGGATGACATCATTTTTGGGTCTACCCATAAAAAGTACTCAAACGCTTTTGCAAAACTTATGAAACAAAACTTTGAGATGTCCATGATCGGTGAATTAAACTTTTTTCTAGGATTACAAGTTCACCAATCACCTCGTGGTATATTCTTGAGTCAGTCTAAATATGCACAAGAGATATTAAAGAAGCATGGCATGACAACTAGTGACACCTATAACACCCCAATGTCCTCCTCATCCCCGAAGCTAGATGCTGATTTACATGGGAAACCCACTGATCCTACAAATTATCGTAGTATAATTGGGTCTCTTATGTATCTCACAGCTAGCAGACCGGATGTTGTATTTGCCACATACCTGTGTTCACGCTATCAATCTAACCCAACAGAAAGACATTTATCTGCTGTTAAAAGAATCCTTCGATACATCAAGGGAACCATTCATTTGGGGATCTGGTATCCAAAGGATTCTGGTTTTGCACTAACTGCTTTTTCAGATGCGGATCATGCGGGATGTATTGATACAAGAAAGAGCACATCCGGTGGTGTTCAATTCCTCGGTGATAAGCTGGTGTCCTGGCAGTCAAAGAAGCAAGATTGTACGTCTCTATCATCCACGGAATCAGAATATGTAGCTATGTCTGCCTGTTGTGCTCAAATCATTTGGATGCGATCACAACTGATGGATTATGGTTACATATTCAACAAAATCCCGATGTACTGCGACTCCAAGAGTGCTATTGCTATCTCGTGCAACACAGTGCAACATTCCAAGTCCAAACACATCGCTCTCAGATATCACTTCATCAAGGAACATGTGGAGCAGGGTACCGTTGAGTTGTATTTTGTGGGAACGGAACACCAATTGGCGGATCTTTTCACGAAGGCTTTACCTCATGAACATTTTGTGAAATTGGTTCACCAAATTGGCATGCGATGTTTGACTCCTCAAGAATTGTCAAATTTTCTCAAAAACAAATAATTGAGTCAAACATCCAAACTATCTTGTAAATATTCATCCTAAAAAAAAAAAAAAAAAAAAAAAAGTGTGCAAGTACAAATTCTCATTCAACATTTTGTTCATTTTCAAATTGTCTTTATTCATTTCTGAACAAATGTTGAGGGGGAGGAACACAAATTTTACAAATTTTTTTTCAAATTTGTACTTGCATGTTCTCTGTAACAATGTTGCTTTGCATTGGTTTTGATGTGATATCCTAAGGATTATTTGTTTAATTGTTAGGTTTTTGATGGTTACAAATTTGTTAGAAGACTAAAAGTGTTACAAATTGACAATCGTGTGGTTAGGATTTATTGTGCTAAAAAACTTGAGGTTAAGGGACTAAATGTGGAAATAGGATACAAGTTAATAGTAAAAGGATTAAATGCAAACTGTAACAACTGTGCAAATCATTTACTATCTCTGAATCTTGTCTCTCGCATTTACTACCACCCAACAACCCAATCAACGGCTCTAATTAATTCTGATCATCCGTTCAAGATCTAACAAATTTGTGAGTGTTTTCATGATTGTTAAGCAATTATAAGATATGGTTTTTATGGAATTTGAGATCCAACGGTGGAATTTGTGTCAAATGTCTAGTCGAATTTCTAGGGTTTGCGTAGAATTGGGATTTTTTTTTTTAATCCTATGTGTTTTGAGTAATTGTGCTTGTAATTCTATACTTAGAACTTGATTATGTAACATAAATGCATGCTTAATTGTTCCAAAAATTCATATAAATGATTATTCGAAGTTTTAGGGTTTATGTTCATAATTTGGGGAAAATCGAATGTGAATGTTTTGGTGTGATTAAAGTGTTGTAATATTGTTGTTATGATTAGAATCGAACGATTGTTGCCTCAGAATAAGCCCAGAAACAACAGATAGTCATTGATTGAGATTTAGGGTTTATCAAGAACACTATGCACATGCAGTTCGAATCTATAAATTTTGTGGATAAAAATTGTTATAACTTGAACTAAATGCGTAAAATAGATTTGTGGACCTATTGCAATTAGTGTGGAATCATTAATCTGTGAATTGCAAAATTTTAGTGAATGAATCATCGTCAAAACGGGTTTCGGAATTTCTTGTATAAGATATTCTCGAATTTGCAATTGCTCTCGCAATTGTCAATTGCTTTCGCAATTGCCATTGCTCCCGCAATTGGTATTTGCTATCGCAATTGATAAAGTGCTCTCGCAATTGAAAAATCCTTTTCTCGCAATTGAAATTTTTCCCGCAATTGGAATTTTTATCGCAATTGGAAATTTTTCTCGCAATTGGAAATTTTTCTCGCAATTGGAAATTTTCTCGCAATTGACAAGTTTTTCTCGCAATTGGTACTTTTCTCTTGCAATTAGTAATTTTTCTCGCATTTGTCAAAATCTCTTGTTTTTGACTATCTGCCTTTGAAATTACCAATTTCATTGAAATTTCTAAATTCCTTAAGTCTTGTCAAATTAAAGGGAAGATTTCTTATGCAAAATTTAAAATGATCAATTCACAGATTAACGATTGCTACAGTAATAAAGGATGTTATGTGCAGACACTCAATTTCAACTAATGCTAACACACATATATCCTGCAAATTTGGTATCATAATGCTGTTTCAGATCATCCACAATGTCTTCACAACAACAACAACCACTTCCACCTATCACCAAAGCAGAGTTATTCCCACAAGGATTCAAGGCTAAGTATGGCAAGAATAATTCAAGAGTGGTCTTCGATAACATCAAGTGTGCTGAACCAAGTTGTCGAATTGTCATCGAAATTCTAAAAAGACATGAATGCAGGAGCATCTTGGAAGATTCAGATAGTATTCCTGAGATCTACATTCATCAGATGTGGAGCACTATCAAACCAGATGACAACAACAAATTCTTCACATGCACTCTTGACAGGAAACAAGTCAAGGTCACTCCAGCACATCTACGTGAAGCATTATCTCTACCAAATCCACCGGATACATCAAGACAATACTGGCCTTCACCCACTGAACAAGACATTCTCAACTTTCTCATTGGTATTGGATATGATGTAGATCCAGATCTTCCACTCAACATCCTCTCAAACATCAATGCCAAGTCCATTCCTCAACCATGGAGAGCTATGTACTATATTCTGATTCGATCAGTGTCTGGAAGAGATAGTGGACACGAACATCCAAGACTTTCTCATGCTCAACTCTTCTGGGGATTTGTTACCAAACACAACCTTGATTTTGCTGCTCTAATCTGGGAAGATCTTATGCATCAAATGCATGGTCTACTCAGAAAACCCTTGACTAAAATCCCATTTGTTCGTTACACTAAGTTATTGATCAGCCTTCTCCTTGATAAGCATCATGATATTTCTAATCGACCCGAAGACAGAGAAAGACATGTGATCAAGATGGACACAGACTTCAAATCAGTATACTTTCCAAAGGAAAGCACTCACAAACAAGGTCTTAAGTTGTTTGATGTTCTACTTACTGATGAGGTCAGGGAAACTCCCGCTTACGCTGATTACATTCAAGCTTATGAGAAGAAGCTTGTCGGCATCACTAAAATGACTGAGGGAACAGGTTCTTCCAAGACTCGTTCCAAAAGTAGTAGAGCTAGTAAAACTGGAAGTGCATCAAGTGCTCCAAAGAAACCAACCTCAAGCAAGAGGAGAATTATCAAGACTGTTCCGAAACCTAAAGTTGAAGAAATTGGTATTCGTGATGAATCCTCTGAATCCTCTGAAGACACTGAACCAGAAGTAGAAATACTTAATGAGCAAGAAGCCGAGTTTCAAACAGAGATTGACTTAGAGAATGCTACTAAGGCAAGTATTAAGCAGAAGAAGATTGATGAAGAAAGAAGAGCAGAACTACAAAAGGAAGTTATGAGGGAATTGGAAGCAAAGAAGAAGGAAGAGATTGCTAAGGGAGCAGGAGGATCAGGAGCCACTCCAGCACCAGTTTTATCCTCTAATCCGGTTAATCAACCCGGTGCCTTACAAACTTCCACAGTTCAGCCAAATACGGTTAATCAACCCGCTATGGCTACATCTACAGTTCCCCATCCTCCATCAAGCTCGGTTAATCGACCCGACTTGGATAATCCACCACAATCTGAATCAGAAAAGATTGTCTTCACAGAAAATGAAATTTCAGATTCAATGTTTGATGACATCCCACTTCATGAGGAAGAACATCATCAAGATAACACTGGGGAATGGGGAGATTCTGAGGAAGAGAAGGAGATTACTGGATTCAAGACTACTAAAGCTGCAAATGAGCTGGAGGAAGAACTTGCTGAAGCAGAAAGGAAAAGCAAAGAAGAAGAGGAAAGGAAACAAAAGGAGGATGAAGAAGCTGATAACTACATTATCTCTCCACTTCATGATGCTATGAATATGAATAAGTCTCCTCAACAACAACCACGAGATCAGACTCCTCCCATTTCTTCTCCCAAACCTAACACACCTCCTAATTCACCTCCCAAGCATCCAACTCCTCCAGAATCACCGAAGAAATCTCCAAAACCTTCATCTTCATCTCACAAGAATTCTGCTTCTCCTAATTCATCATCATCTATACCATCACTCACTCCATCACCATCGAAGTCACCACCACACAAAGGCAAAGCAACATTAGCAGAAAGAATGAGAAAAGTCATGAAAGGAAAACATGTAAGAAAAATCGCCAAAGTCACAAGAGTTGAAGTTCTCTCACCCTTATCCAGACAAATTAAGAAAGCAGCAAAGCTTGCTCAAGCAAGAAAAGAAAGCAAGTTGCAAGATCAAATGTCATAAATGAAGAACCTTATCAAGGATCTGTCAGAACAAGTCAATGAGATGCAGGAAACAAAGCAGAACATGGATGAGCTCCTTAAGTTTGATTTTCAAGATCATATCAAAAGTAATACAAGACATTATGTCAAACGCTTCACTGCTGATCTTCAGAAAAATATTAACGAGAACGTTAATACTCAACTTGATGTCAAGGTCAAAGAAGCAATCATCTCAAATTCTGGCTTCAAGCAACTTAAAGACTTCACAACAGAAGAACTCAGACTTGAACTTCTCAACAGACTCCATGCCATGACATCTCCTTCTCCTGAAGATATCAGTCTCATTAAGTCAATTGAAGCACACATTGAGAAGGTTTCTTGCAAAGTTGCTGCTGATAAGGGTAAAAGAATTCGTGATGACGACAATGAGGATCAAGATCCAAATCCCACACAGAAGAAACAAAAGAATGGGAGTGGATCAGGTATTCACATTCAGGAGCCAACAGAACAGAAAACATCTTCACCATCTCCAAATCGTCAAGAATCTGGTCCAAAGGAAACTGAGCATCACTTTGAACATTTCATTAGTGAAGATGTTGAGTTTCAACCTCAAGATGATCCACCTCAATCACCCCCAAAACCAACAAAAGCCAAACCTTCCAGCAGTAAGAAATCTTCTGGAGAACCAGCTGTGATTACATGGTTAGATACTGATGAAGACTTACACGGAAACGAATGGTTTGACAATCTTGCAAAGGCTCAAATCAATGACGACGAAGCTTCAAAGATAGAAGACAGCACGTTTGAGTACACTCAGAAAATCAAACATGCATTCAACATTAAGAAAATGACAAAAAGAGAGCTTCGTAGAATCAAGAATGATGCCTTCACTCTTTTAAAGGATAAATCTGCAAGTGCTGCTGAGTTGGAATATCATTTGGAGAACATTGCTAGGGCATTATCCAAAGACTTCGATTGGACAAATCCAGATGTATACAGGGAAGGTGGTCTTGATAGTAAGAAACGTCCATACATCACTGACTGGACAAAACCACTTCCGGCGATACGACCATATCATGGAATGTCAGAAATTCCTTTCGCATTCTTCTTCAATCAAGATCTGGAACTACTCGTACATGGGGCTTCCAGTGAAGTAAAATATGCTACCTCAATTACCTTCACTCCTGCTGCAAACTACACAAATCCTGCCATTGAAGAAGAAGCTAGATACCGTAAACTCTTCATCAACAAAATTGCAAAATATGATCGTGACGCTGAACTTGGAATTCACCATTGGTTTGACAAACGCAAGTCGTGGTACAAGTACAAGCTTGGCCTCATGGCCTCTCGTGAAAAGGTGTTCAGTGATCTTCGTATAAAGGCAGTGATTGATGCTAAGGGATCACAAAAGCTTGGATACACATTCATTTCTGAGATCTCCGTTCGCAGACAAGATAATCTTATTTACACGTTCAATGAAGCAGATTTTCCTGAACTCAATCTCAACGACATTGAAGACTTGTACTTGATGAAAGTACAAGGGAAGCTGAATCACCTCAATCCTACTCTTCTGTATGCATTTAGCACTACTATATGCCACTTCATCAGAAGAATAGTGATCAAAGAACGTGTAGAAGATTTTCAACTTGGAGTTGAAAGTTATCAGAAGAAACTGAATCTTGAGGAACCCATGTTTACTCTCACTGACAACAAGGAACCTCAGTACTTGCTTAAGACCGACCCTGTCTTCGGATTCGTCTACAGAAGTGCCACAAACACCAACCGTTTCATGCCTCATAAGGAGATTCACAAGTTCTGTGACGACACTCTAAAGAATGTTCGAGATGGGTTAGTCACACGGGTTCAGGATCAAATATTGAAGAAGCACAAGAAATGGAATCATCAGCAGCTCAGGCAGGTCAAGAATTTTATCTGGTCAATCGAAGAAAGGCTCTATCGAAGGGATCAGATGAGGAGATTGGAAACATATGTTGGTGGTCGTCCTCCATTTGCCATCAGATTATTCCAGAGAACAGATCCAAAATTCACCACTTTTGGCAGAGGCGGTTAATTTGTAAGAATTTGATTTCAATATTCAATATTCATTCAATATTCTTACTTATATATGACTGTTAAATTGACTACGGCTTGTGCACACATAACAGTGTACAACCCGATCCCCAAAGAAAGGACCCTGAGGTACGCTTCAGTGCCTCAATCCTGAAAAAGGAGCGAAAGCTTCTTACTTATGAGCAGAATTAAAACCAGAATGTTTTCTAACATTTTTCCAAACATTCTGCTCATAAGGACAAGTATTCCCTCGTCCAGGGGGAGTATTTGAAACATATAATCTTTGTTCAAAAAGAATTATCAAAGTTCTTGACACTTCTTCCCTAAAACTAAAAAACAGCATATTTTAATCATAAACGTTTTCCAAAAACATCATGAGTATGCTATTTTTGAGGGGGAGAAGAAACAGATGATTAAAATATGATGTCTCATTTGCTGGAATCTCGTGTGCTCAAACTCAGAATTGACCCTCGAATTGACGAATAGGAAAGTCAGTAGTCGAAAGGACATGTCCCGGACGGGTAATAATTTCAAATCAGTTTATCTGGTGATGTAAGCGTGTCTCGCAAAGGACGTGTCTAAGTAGAATGTACCAATTTCGAGCGATAATCTTTGAATCTGATCCAGCCGGGTAATAATATCAAGCCAGTCTAACTGGTGATGTAAGCGTGTCTCGCGACGATCAGGTTCATTGAAAGTCAATCAATTCAAAAGTGCCAACTCTTTCCAGCATGTGCAAATTTCAAAATTTAATATTAATGAGCACATGTTGAGGGGGAGTATTTCTGAAAATCATCAAACTCTCAAGGTGTCAACAAAATGTCTTTACAATTATCGACACTTTGAGAGATTTTCAATGGTTTTGGTTGTATGGCATCATTAGGATAGTCATGGAGTTATAAGGTGACTAAGGTTAGGGAAAACCGTCCTATGATCCGCCAGAGCCGGAGGGATCTACCCAAGGACAATACCAATAGTCTAGAACTAGAAAGTCCTAGGTATGATATAAAAAGGAGAAAATGAATGAACAGAGAAAGAAGGGGTTGAAGAATTAAAAAGAAAAGCAAAGAAAAGGGTGAAAAGAAATAGCCCTCCATTTGTTCAACCTTAGGGCAGACACCGGGTTCAATTCATAATCTACTGGTTGATGAGCATCACCGGTATTGAAGACCAAAGACGTCATGGACCCAGTGACGCACTAAAAAAAAACCTTCTAAGCCACTCAAGTGTCTCTCAAAAGACATTTGTTTCATTCACACGGAGAACCCTTCATAATCTATCGACATCTCATTACGAGATTGTTGATATTGAAAAGGAGGCAATCTGCTCCACGCCTCCGATGACCAAACAAATGTGCACTTATTGAGTCTAGAGCCATGAGATTCATAAAAGATCTCTTAGGTACACTTAGAATTACTCTGGTGTTCTACATCATGGGCATCAGGTGTAAATTAGGAAAAGTGTCCTTCGCAGATCTTAGCAATCTGCCGAGAACATTCATGAGAAA
Source organism: Artemisia tridentata subsp. tridentata (assembly GCA_021014915.2). Taxonomy (NCBI): domain Eukaryota; kingdom Viridiplantae; phylum Streptophyta; class Magnoliopsida; order Asterales; family Asteraceae; genus Artemisia; species Artemisia tridentata. The sequence continues at coordinate 319,985,824 of CP139506.1, read as the reverse complement.
AGTCACATTTGTGATTATCAATGATTGAATGGAAATCCTGCCAGAACAACATCAAACAATTCTGACAGCAGGTCACTTCGGTAACTCTTTATGGGTTACGCTTAGTGTATGCTCCAAATGGTCTACAGTCGTGGGGTGATCTCCAGCGACTCACTGAATCGTGGGTGCACTTCGGTGTGTCCGTGTAATCCCTTTCGGGGGAATCCGGTTCAGAACGGTCTGGGTTAGGATTTGAGAAAGTCTTCACACTATGCTGTTGATGATCTCAAGTCTGAGCCTGTAAGTACCGGTTGGTTCGTGCTGTTGCTGCTGTTGCTGCTGCTGCTGCTGCTGAGGAGCTGGAGTTCAACCATCAAGACTCCATCATGTTCATATCTTGAAGAAATGTTCTCTCAAAGACTCAGTAACATCACAAGTTCAACATATGAAATTGTAAAGTCTAAAGTTCAAGCATCTCAACCTTTCACAAGATTAAGATTGAAAAGTGAGAACATGTTGCAGAAAACAAATCAAAGATATATGAGCATGATGGAGACGACGAGAAGACGTTGGAGATTGACAGATAGAGACAACATCATATCATCATTTCACAAGAACAAAGAAACAAAGATTATAAAGACGTCGGAAGCCTAAGAAGCAAAGAAGACGTCGGGCAACATTGATGATCAAGACTTAGGGGGAGATTGTTAGGAACACGTTTTAAATATTTTACAAGTCTTGGTCATTTAATTAATGTTGCACAATTAGGACTATATTGTTTGTATTTATGGACCGGTTCAATAGTAGTCCTTGGACCGGCCATGTTATTTAATTAATCCTTATCACATGTAAAGGGAATATTCCTAAGAATAATTCCCCTCCCAATGCCTATAAATACAAGGCAAGGGAGTCATTTATATTGTTGGTTTTCTTATGTAAGTGCGGAAGCTATGCTTGTGTGTGAATCAAATTAGTGAAAACCTTCCATCTTATTCTTCTCTTCTTATTTCTCTTATTTTAGCTTATCGAATTTAGATTATTATTACTATTTCCATACGTAGCTTAATATATAAGATAAGTAGTAGATCGTGTGTTTGTTTAAAGTCATTAACGTGTGTGGGTTTGAGATCATTATCGTGACCTACAAGAAGTTAGAAGTGGAATTCTGGAATCTTGTTGTTAAAGGGAATGACATCCTAACTTACAACCGTCGATTCCAAGAATTGAGAATACTACGTCCAACAATGGTTTCAACAACTGAGAAACTGTTGGAAAGATATATCTGGAGACTCCCACCAAGCACACAAGGGAACATGACTGCATCCGCTCCCAAAGCACTTGATGAAGCTATGTGATTGGCTCGTAACCTCATGGATCAAGTGGTGCGAACGGGAGCTATCCAAAAGCAAAACCTCAACAACAACACCACTACCACCAACAACTCCAACTACCATAACAACAATAACAATAGAAACAACAACAATAAGCGACCATGGGATGGTAACCATGGAGGTAACAACAACAACAACAACAACAACCCAACCCGAAACAACAACCATCATAACCAGCAAAACAAAAGCCAAAAAGCCGCAACGGCTTATGTTGCTGCACCAACCGGAGGTGGATATACTGGGAACCAACCACAGTGCACTCGGTGCAACTATCATCATGTAGGTCCTTGCCCCGCTAAGTGCAACAAGTGTCAAAAGCCGGGACATCTTGCCAAGGATTGTAAAAGCAGGGCGACTGGAGCTAACACTCAGCCAATAATTACATGTTTTGGGTGTGGCGAAAAAGGACACTTCAGGAGCAATTGTCCTCAAAACCGTGGGCAACAAGGCGGAGGTGCTCGTGGTAGAGCCTACGTCATGGGCAACGGTGAACCACAACAGGACCCGAATGTGGTTACTGGTACGTTCTCACTCAATAACATTCCTGATAAAGTCTTATTCAATTCTGGTGCTGATATGAGCTTTTTATCTACTAGAATTGCGCCTTTACTTGGTATCACACCAATCACTCTAAACACAAACTACAATATTGAACTAGCCAACGGTAACTTAGTAAATACTAATACCGTAATCCCAGACTGTACCCTAATCTCCTAGACCACCCATTTAATATCAACCTTATGCCAATCGAACTTGGAAGTTTGGATGTAGTCATCGGAATGGATTGGCTATCTAAACATCAAGCTAACATCATCTGTGGTGAAAGGGTTGTTCACATTCCTTGTGACAATGAAACTTTGGTCATCCGTGGTGATCAAAGTGGAACCCGATTAAATATCTTCTAATGTATCAAAACCTTGAAATACATTGAGAGAGGATGTTATGCCTTCCTAGCACACGTAACCGAAAAGAAATCCGAAGAAAGACATCTTGAAGATGTTCCCATCGCACGTTAATTTCCTGAAGTCTTTCCCGAAGACTTACCCGGACTTCCACCAAATTGTCAAATAGAATTCCAAATTGATTTAATACCAGGAGTGGAGCCAGTAGCCCGCGCACCTTACATGCTACCACCGTCAGAGATGCAAGAGCTATCAAATCAATTACAAGAACTTTCGGACAAGGGATTTATTCCACCAGTTCCTTACCTTGGGGAGCTCCCGTCTTGTTCGTAAAGAAGAAAGATGGATCATTACGAATGTGCATTGATTATCGTGAACTAAACAAGTTAACAATAAAGAACCGATACCCATTACCAAGAATTGACGATTTATTCGATCAGTTACAAGGTTCAACCTATTACTCAAAAATTGACCTACGATCAGGTTACCATCAAGTTAAGGTTCGTGAGGAAGATATTCCAAAAACAGCCTTTAGGACACGATATGGTCACCACGAATTCCAAGTAATGCCATTCGGGTTGACTAACGCACCGGCGGTATTCATGGATCTCATGAATCGAGTGTGTAAGCCATACCTAGACAAATTCGTAATTGTATTCATCGACGATATTCTTATTTACTCCAAAAACGAAGAAGAACACAAACAACATCTAAGAACAATTTTAGGGTTACTCAAGGAAGAGAAATTGTATGCGAAATTTTCAAAATGTGAATTTTGGATTCGTTCGGTACAATTCCTTGGGCATGTGATTGACAACACTGGTTTACACGTCGATCCCGCTAAAATTGAAGCTATCAAAGATTGGCCAACACCTACCACACCTACAGAAATTCGTCAATTTCTAGGACTAGCTGGGTATTACCGAAGGTTTATCGAAGGATTTTCCTCAATAGCAAAACCTTTGACCAAGCTAACCCAGAAAAACAAGAAGTACATTTGGAACGAAGATGAAGAAGAAGCCTTCCAAATCCTTAAACAAAAACTTTGTAGTGCCCCTATTCTAGCATTGCCAGATGGGATCGAAGATTTTGTAGTCTACTGTGATGCATCGCACCAAGGTTTGGGTGCCGTGTTGATGCAACGTGAGAAAGTCATGGCTTATGCTTCACGACAACTCAAGAAACATGAAGAAAACTACACCACTCATGACTTAGAGTTAGGAGCGGTAGTCTTTGCACTAAAAATTTGGAGACACTATCTATACGGTACTAGATGTACTGTGTTCACCGATCACAAAAGTCTCCAACACATCTTGAATCAAAAAGAACTAAACATGAGGCAATGTCGATGGTTGGAATTACTAAGTGATTACGACTGCGACATTCGCTACCATCCAGGAAAGGCCAACGTAGTAGCCGACGCCTTGAGCCGAAAGGAACGGGTTAAACCATTACGAGTCCGAGCCTTAGTCTTTACCATAAATTCCAATTTTCCCGCTCAAATCCTTCACGCTCAAGCTGAAGCGGTGAAACAAGAAGACATCAAAAAGGAAAAGTTAGACGGCATGATACAGAAGAGATTCGAAACCCGTTCAGACGAAACTCTATGCTTCGAAGGTCGAAGTTGGTTACTATGGAAAACTAGAAGGGGGGGGGGGGTTGAATAGTTTTATGTCTTTTTAATTTTATTATGAAAACCTTTGTTTACTTTTTAAAACTTTGATTCGATCTTATGTGAATTCAACTCTTGAACAATATGAACAAATATAAGTAAATGTAAATAAACAATGCAAGTAAAGTAAATGAAATGAAATGAAAGATAGAGATGGAAAGATCAAACCACAACACACGGATTTATAGTGGTTCGGCTACAAGGACACCTTCCTTGCCCTACTCCACTCCTCGAGTCACCTACTCGAGAGTTCACTTCACTATGTCCACAAACTCCCTTGTGGCGGAGAAACCTTACACACTTTTGCTTACACCAATTTAACGACACAAAGCTAGATGTCGAGTCCTAATCGTAGCTAGAACCAATCTCACAACTTCTACACACCTTCTTCACAACTTCTTCATGACGGCTTCACAACTTCTTCACGGATACTTCACGACTTCTTCACTACGGCTTCACAACTTCTACACTACTTCTTTACAACACCACTACTTACTTACACTTTGATCTACTTATTACAACTACACAACACCTTATCAAATACTTTACATAACTACAAAAACAATATGAATTAAACTACAATACTTCTTCTCTAGTTGTTGAAGGAGTATTCTTCTTTTGCACTTGGATGGTAGAAGCTTGGATCACTTAGAAACCAATGCTTAAGAATATATGATCAAAGGATTTAGAAAGATATAAGAAGAGATTTAGAACAGAAGGTTTGGGGTGCAAAAGGTGAGGAAAAAGTCCAGGAATGAACCAGTATTTATAGGCAAAGCTGGGGAATGGAGGAGCGTGGTCGGTCCCCTTAATTAGGGTGCCGGTCCCCTTAATTATTAAGGGGGCCGCCTGCTTAATTAAGGGGGGCGCCCCTTATATCCATTGCCCAGCTTTGTCTTTTTGTGGGGAAGGTTTTTCTGGAACATTTTTGCCATTTTTGGTTGAAAATTTGAATTCATAAATTTATTATGGATTAAACATTTTCCTTTAATTTCCAAAAATGATTTTGTAAAAGATATAAAATGTTTGTGTCATTTTATAAAAAATCTAGTGATTAAGAAAAAGTTCCTTTGATCATATAATGCATTAGGCATTTGTTTATTCATACCTTAAGTGATTAAGTTGTTAAAATAGATATTTACAACTAAATACTTGTTTACGTCATAATCTTTCGTTTAATGATTTTACATTTTGTGATTATCAAAACGTAGAGATATCGAAAAATATTAATAATGTGTTTAGGCATTATTTATATCAACAATCTCCCCCTTTTTGATGATTACAAAATCTAAATTCATTAAATTAAAAATTAATTTTTAGACAAGTATTTAGTGAGTTTATATCTACTTCTCCCCCATTTTGTAGAATCAAAAAGGTATGGCCGACGAGGTGCGTGTGTGACGAATGCTCCCCTTGATGTGTGCTCCCCCTCGTTTGAGGGCACCAAGGAGTCGAGCTATGGAATGCTTGCAAAAAAAATATTAGAAGTACAAGTATATATATCTATAATATATATATATATATATATATATATATATATATATATATATATATATATATATATATATATATATATATATATATATATATATATATATATAGCAAAAGGAAAAAAAAATGAGCAAGCATATTGAAGACAAACATTCATTAAATAGAAATGTTGTGTATAAAGACACAACCATACAAGAGTACATCATAATTAATTCATACATCAACTAGCAAGTAATGCAACCAAGCATACTACATGATCATACAAAGAGTACATGAGCTTTCATAGAGCTTGCAAACAAAATGGTGGAAAAATCATTATTGGTTAAGCATTGCATATGCTTAATTTGGAGAAAATGAAGGCGGTGGTGGTGAAATAGGTGAAGATGGTGGAGGTGGTGGTGGAGGTGGATTGGTTAGCATGTGTTCAATACATGAAAACATGTATTGCATTTCATCTCTAAGACCAAAGATGATGGTTCGGTTGTGGATACAACAAAGGCAAGTATCCCCATGGGCTTCAAGTAAACCCCAGGGTACGGGATTGACAAAGAATGGTGGTGTGATTGGTGAGGATGAGAAATGAGCGTCAAGAGGTGTGATTGGTGAAAGGGAAATAGCAAGTTCGGTGGATGGAGGTTTTTGAGTGGGAGGTGGTGGTGATGCTCTTGGTGGTGGTATCATTTGTGGTGATGATAAGTGTGAGTTTATGTAATCATTGATGGATGAGGATGAAGGTATGGAAGAAGAGGATGTGCCATGAGTGGAAGGTGTTTTGGATGGTGCATTGGGTGCACTAGGAGATGAGCATTGAGGTAGTGGTGATGGAGTGGTGTTTTCTTCTTGAGTTAGATCAATGAAGAGTTGTTTAGGGGGTATGATGACAATCTTTTGTTTCTTTGAAGTCTTAGAGATGGAGGTTTTTGGTGATAACATGGTAGATTAGGATGGTGTTTGATGGAGGTGAAGAGTGATGGAATGAGGAGTTATCATTTGGAGGGAATTTATAATGTGAAAATATGGTTGGTTTAGGTAAGTTTTTGAAGTTTTGTAGTAATATTCCAAGATCAGTTAGGTTATTAAGAGAAATGGTAGCTGGGACTAGAGAAAGGGGTCACAAGATGCAAAAGGAAACAGTAAAATTTACTGTCCAGATGGCCGGTCCCTTAATTTTAGGCCGGCCCCCTTAAATAATTAGGGGACCGCCTAGTAAAATTAAGGGGGGCCGCCCATATGGTGTTTTCCCAAGCGACCAAAAATTAAAATTTCCAGAAAAGGGTCAATTTTTTTATTTTTTTATTTTATTTATTATTTTTTTTTAAGTGTGTATTTGCAGCAAGCTCTATTTGGAACATATACACTAAGAATGATCAAATAGTAACATAAACATATTAAATAATCATGCATACATGTAAACTATCATAAGCATATCATAAAGCAAGCATACCAATAACATGAATCTAGTAGCAAGGTCCTAACATGATAATAATTAAAATCCTAACATAATCCATGATACAAGAAAATAACAAGATAAATGTCAAGTATATCCGAATATATCGGATCAATAGAACCACACATAATTGTCTAATAAGATAACATCATTGTTCAAATAAGCTCACACCAACATCTCTATTTCTTCTTCCCGAGTATCTTCCTGAAAGCTTTTTCGATAGACTTGAATCCACCTCGAACCTCCTGATGCATTTGTTGAGTAGTGTTGAGCAATGAGGTTTGTCGTTCAAAAAGGAGTTGATCGGTTTGTTGGGAAGGAAGAGGAACTTGATAGTCGGTATAATTGAGTTCTGGAAGATCATCAACGAAGGTCGTGGGAGATGGGGTACTAACACGTGAGGTGCCTTCCTCCGCATCATCATCTTCCCGATGAGATGTAGAACCACGAGGTGCGAAGAACATAGGGCCACGAGATTTGCCCTTGTCACTTCGAGATCGGCGAGGTTGGTTAAGAGTAAGAGGACGCAAGACGGGATGAACGAACTCATAGATATCACTCTCAAGATGTAGGTAATGTTCCATGATATGACGATAAAGTCGAGTGAGGAACATACCATAGGGAAGGTTGGCATTTGGAGTATTTTTGGCGGAGATGATACGATGGACAAAGAGATAAGCCAAATTGTATTGTTCTTCCACAACAACACAATACAACATATGAGCGATGCTAGCCGTGAGATGATCACGGTGACCGCCGGTACCAAACGCATTCTCGCGAATGAGTTCTTCCCAACGCTTCATGTCGGGGCTTAGTTCTTTGAGAAGGATTTGATTTGCATGAATATCGACATTTCTCGACTTGATTCTTCTGCTAGTCGTACCACGTTCTAGCTCAAGTAGTCGACGAATGTCGTCAGGAGTTGGAATCTCAGAATAGTATGGACCATCCTGAGGTCGATTTTGTTCAAGAAACGAAAGATTCCATTCATTTGCAAAAATGGCCTGACCATTGTAGGGAATTTGAAGGATTTGACCAAACTGAGCAAGAGTGAGA